>CM035845.1:188745681-189110681 GCA_020510985.1 Pholidichthys leucotaenia | reverse complement strand
ACATAACCATCAATCAATCCCCCAATGTCTTAGGTCTTAGCTTCCTGCCGAATCTGCTGTAGGCCAGCTTCGCTGCGTCTGCAGCGTCTCCTCGCACCTGGGGATTAGATTTGTTAGCACATCTCTGTGGGAGCTCTGGAGCATGCCTTCTCGGTGGCCTGCCCCGGCAGGGGGCTTTCGCCAGCTGCACGCGTTCATCAGCCAGGACAAAAGCGGGCTTGAGTCTGTTTATGCAAATTAGCTCCCTTCTGCCCCCCAAATCTAGCAAAAAATGCTTCTCATTTTTTTCCAGCACCCTGAACGGTCC
The DNA here is from genome assembly GCA_020510985.1 of Pholidichthys leucotaenia. Lineage (NCBI taxonomy): Eukaryota > Metazoa > Chordata > Actinopteri > Cichliformes > Pholidichthyidae > Pholidichthys > Pholidichthys leucotaenia. The sequence continues at coordinate 189,110,374 of CM035845.1, read as the reverse complement.
ATCGTAAGGCGGACGCAGCCCTGGGCGTTGTGCATCATGTCTAACAAAAACAAACTCTGCGTTTTTCAAAGCCTCTGGCACAAAAACGCGTGGAAAACTGTGATGCACTGGGCCAGGCAGCGTGTTTGATCCTGTGCCGCTCTGCAACAGCTGAGCGGGGGGGGGCAATTTGGCGCAGGATTTTCCGGAAGAAATTCCCCCGGCAAACGGAGAGGTTGTGCGAACACTAACCCCGCTGGGGAGGCCTGCAAATCCTCCTTAGGTGCAGAACGCAACCCCAATAAAACCCATGGCAGTTTGTCTACCCAATTTGTATCCGTGAGCGATGCTCTGAGGGCTGCTTTCAATGACCTATGAAAGCGTTCACATAAACCGTTGTCCTGCGGGTTATACGCGGTAGTGCGGTGTACCTTCACCCCTAAGCTGCGGGCCAAAGACGACCACAGTTCGGAAACAAATTGAGGGCCTCTGTCTGACGTTATATCTGACGGAACTCCAAAACGCGCGACCCAAGCTGTTAAAAACGTGCGCGCAACCTCTTCCGCCGTTGTTGACACCAGAGGTACCGCTTCCGGCCAACGTGTGGTGTGGTCCACCATCGTCAAAAGGTGTGTGTGAAGCGGGCCCACCAGATCAACATGCACATGATCGAACTGCTTAGCCGGGATGTGAAAAGGCTCCAAAGGGGCCCTCGTGTGCTTGTGTATCTTAGCCCTCTGGCACGCTACACAAGCTGCTGCCCATTCCTTGACCTGTTTGCGCAACCCCGGCCAGACAAATTTCTCCCCCACCATCTTGACCGATGCGCGCACCCCCGGGTGCGCCAGCGAATGGACCGAGTCAAAAACGCGGCGGCGCCACGCGGCTGGAACCACGGGACGAGACCGACCCGTGGAGACATCGCATACCTATTTGCTGCACCCTGTGCTCCAGCCTTAACCCTGTTGGTCCAGACTGGAGCGCGCGCACATCCGCGTCACCAACCTGCTCCGCAGCCATGTCTGCATAATCCAAACCTACGTGAACCGGTGCTGCGCGCGCTCCCGCGTCACTGCCCTGGCCCACAGCCACCGAGTCTGCCCCCACGTGGCCTGGCGTTGCCACAGCACGTGAGAGACAGTCTGCCACTACATTGTGTTTGCCTGCGAAATGCTGGATATCGGTGGTGAACTCCGATATTGCGGCTAGCTGTCTTTGTTGTCGGCCTGACCAAGGTTCTGAGATCTTGGCCATCGCAAAAGTTAATGGTTTGTGGTCCACGAAAGCGGTGAAACGACGCCCTTCCAGCCAGAACTGGAAATGGCGGATGGCCAAGTGTAGGGCTAAAAGCTCCCTGTCAAACGCGCTGTATTTACGCTCGTTAACGCGCAAGGTTTTGCTAAAGAACGCGAGCGGCTGCCAGGTCCCTGCCACGCACTGTTCAATGACTGCCCCCACCGCTAGGTCCGAAGTGTCGGTGGTGAGCGCCAAACGTGCTGTTGGAACCGGGTGCACTAACAAAACGGCGCTTGCAAGGGCTGATTTGACCTGGGAGAAAGCGCGCTCCCGCTCCGGAGACCATTCGACCTTATTCCTGGGTTTTTGTTGTTTTAGTGCCGCGTACAGTGGCTGCATAAGCCGCGCTGCGCTCGGAAGGAACCGGTTGTAAAAATTAACCATTCCTAGAAACTCCTGCAGCACTTTTATCGTTTGAGGTCGGGGGGAATCTGTTATTGCGCGCACTTTCTCCGGCAGGGGAACCGCTCATTCTGGCGAAACGCGATGCCCCAAAAAATCGATTTGCGCCACCCCGAACTGGCACTTCGCTGGGTTAATTATCAACCCGTGCTCTGCCAGTCTCCGAAAAACCGCTGTGAGGTGGGTTTCGTGTTCGTCCTCGGACGTGCTGGCTACCAATATGTCGTCTAAATAGACGAACACGAAAGGCAGGTCGCGTAAAACTGCATCCATCATGCGTTGGAAAGTTTGCGCGGCGCCCTTTAACCCAAACGGCATGCGCAAAAACTCAAAAAGGCCAAACGGAGTTATTACTGCGGTTTTGGGAATATCCTGCGTGCGCACGGGGACTTGATGGTAGCCGCGCACCAAGTCTATTTTAGAAAAAATGCGCGCCCCCGCCAAATGAACTGAGAAATCCTGGATGTGCGGAATCGGGTAGCGGTCGTGTGCTGAGACGTTGTTCAACCTGCGGAAATCGCCACAAGGTCGCCACGAGCCATCAGCCTTTGGGACCATGTGTAACAGGGAAGCCCAGGGGCTGTTCGAGCGTCTAATTATGCCCAGTTTTTCCAGGTTGGCAAATTCCTTGCGCGCTATTGCCAGTTTAGCTGAGTCCAAGCGCCGGGCTTTTGCAAAAACGGGCGGCCCAGTGGTGGTGATAAAATGCTCCACCCCGTGTTTGGCCACTGTTGCCGAAAACTTTGGGACTGTGAGTGCTGGAAAGTGAGTGAGCAGAGCATGAAACTTACCACCCGCAGCTGTGACGTGGCATGTGCAGTCGGCGGAGCCACCCGAGCTGTGCAGGGAATAGAATGAAAAGAAAGTGCATTAACCAGACGTCTATTAGCAAGATCAACCAATAAACCATGTGAGCACAAAAAATCAGCCCCTAACATGTTAAGACTGACTGCCGCTACAATAAAGGTCCACTCGAATGAACGGCCCTGTAAGGACAGACGCATGGTCCTCTCACCGAAGGTCTTAATCGCTGAGCCATTCGCTGCTGATACTGACACCCAGGGAGCTTTAGACGGCATCAGCCGTTCCGCGTAGGTAGGCGTGACGAAACTCAGCTGGGAGCCCGTGTCCACGAGGAATTGTTTCCCCGAGTGTGCATCTGTCAGGTAAAGCAGCTTATTTTCTTCTCCGAGGGACGCAGCTGCTACCGGCCCCCGGTCTTGGCGTTTCCCTGACGCTTGAAGCGGCACGGTGGGAGACATCTGTGTGCCCTCTCCGCAAAACGGCGGTGGTAGAAACACAGGCCGTCTTCAGCTCCGTGTCGCCTGACGCCTGTCGCCGCCGTCATCGGTTCGTCTGGCGCCACCACCACTGGCTCCAAACCATCTCCGGGCGCCGTCCTCTGCTCAGCTGCCGTGGCCGAAACCGCGCTCCGCTTGTGGGCGTCAACGAGTCGCTGCGCCTCCTTGCCGAGCCCCTGGTAGTCCCGCTTGGCCAATCGGGGTGAGTCTGCCAGGGTCACTCTCACTGCTGGCGGCAGAGTCCGGAGGAAAAGGTGGGCGAAAATAAATTCGCCATCCTCGGAGTCTTTCAGTCTCAGCATCTTCACCATCAGGTCTGCCGGTCTGTCGTTCTCCGACTCCGTCAACTCTAGGAGCCCCTCTGCTCGCTGTTGCACCGAGGGGGTGAAATGGCTGATCAGCGCCTCCTTCAATGCGTCGTACTTGTCGGTGTCCGGTGGGTGGTTAACCAGGTCTTCCACCCTCTGGACCGTGTGACTGTCCAGCATCGCCACCACATGGTAGAACCTCGTTTCATCCTTTGAGATTCTCCGGAGGTTGAACTGCGCCTCGACCGCGCTAAACCAGGAGCGCGGGCTGTGCTGCCATCAGGCTGGCCTCTGATGAGCTCCGCTCGGGAGAATTCTCTCTGCTCATTCTTTGTTGTGGGTCACCAGTGTGGAAGATGTGTTCAATGACGAGACATGAGTGTATTCCTCAGGTTCGGCTTTATTGCAAAACACAATCATCCAGCATCTCAAAAAGCACGAAGAGGCAGAATCATGATACAGCACACTCTTATACCTCCGGGGGATTAAGAACTCAAGTCACATCGTGCTTCTGCAAACATTCAATCACAATGCAAGTCTCTGAAGATTCACCATTGTCTCTTATTCTCTGGTGTTCCGGGAACCCCCCAGGGCCTCCTCTCTGAGACAGGGTCCGACTTCACACCTCCTCGACATCTCCTGTCGGCCCCCGTCGATCCAGACTTTTTGTTCCTCCAGACGTGAAGCCCCAATCCACATAAGCCATACATTTGTGGGAGATATGAACCAGACATATGTGCCACACTCTTGTGGGAAATATGAACCAAATATATGTGCCACACTTTCCATCAAAATGATGAGCAAAGAGAAATTCCAGACAATGCTTAACAAAAGAAGCCAAGAAGAGAAGGAAAAATGACAAGGCTTTGCTTGCTCATGGATTAATTGTGGGTGTGGAGTGGCAAAGAAGTAGCTTTGTGGACTTGGTGATGTCTGGATCCTCAAAATGGGGAATTAAAAAAAAGTTTAAGAGCCACTGGTATAAATGAAAAAAAACCCAGTAGATTACAACGACCAGTCTCTGAACTTTTATTGCTGACAGGGGCTTCGCCTGACAAACAAAAATAAATGCTACAGCGACTATACTGTACAATTTATTCTTGTTTACAAGCAGCCTACTTTGAACATTTAGTGCTGTTTACAGCCTATTAATGCGGTCTTAACATGAAAAATATATCTGACAACACTCCAGTCCACAGTATCACTGCTGCTCCCACTAGTGGCTTGGCTCCCTCACTATTGCTCGATACTCTAATCCAGGGGTCACCAACCTTTTTAAAACCAAGAGCTATTTCATGGGTACCGAGTCATGTGAAGGGCACCAGCTTGACACACTCCTCTAAAATAACAAATTGTGTGTGTGTGTGTGTATGTGTATATATATATATATATATATATATATATATATATATATATATATATATATATAAATAATTATCAATAACTTAGAGTGGGTAACAGACAAGATCAATATTCAACACTTTATTTTTATTAATCTCAGCAATTGTTCAGATGATCACTTCTACATTTCATAAAAAAATGTTCAGTTTTCACCAGTCCCTTTTAACCATAAAAAACTAAACCCTTTTAATTCATGAACTATGTTGAACCATGTTTGAAAAAGTTATGCAACATTTAAGAAAAATCAACTTTCATATTAAATAAATCTTATCACATTTTTAACTAAACAAATCTGCTGCAATTCTGCTCAAAATCTGTTACATTTAATAAACACACTTTTGTGTGTTCTTCTTCACTGGAATTTTATCCATACAGTTCTTGCCAAGAATCATTCTTGAGTAATAACCAGCACTGTCCTTTCATGAGAAGAAGCTAAACAGCGCTGAGAGTGCTTATATGCACGGTGGCGCAGTGGTTAGCACCGCGGCAGCAGTTTACCTTCGGCCGGGGGATCGCGGGGATCGTGGGTGCGATCCTTGCCCCCGGCCAACAGTGATCTGTGTGGAGTTTGCATGTTCTGGTGGTGCATGTTCTCGTTTTTCATGCAAAAACATGCAGGTTAGGGAGTTAAGGGGCGCTTGCTAATCAGTGAAAACACCTGCTGAAGAGACTGGGTGGAATAGAAAACCTGCAGTGGAATGGCCCTCCATGGCACATGATTGCCCACCCCTGGGCTAGTGGCTTGTCACCGGACTGCAGAACAAATCTACCTACGGGTACAAGATAAGTCCCCCCCAAAAAAAGAGTGGGTAGTGAAGTGGCGCTTCGCCATCGCCCCGCAAATGAAATACACCCAACTTCCTTTCACGGTAGTAAAAAAGAACTCTTCCTCCCGCTCACTTTGAAAATGATAAATTTTCTGTCTTTTTTTTGCCATGTTTTTGGGCTTGGAAACCGCACTCCACTCACCATCTTAACTGCCCGCTAGCTAAGCTTAAGCTCCACAAGCGCGAAGGTTTTGTCATGCGCACAATACTGACCTTTGAACTAGGTCAGAGTTCACCTTAACTTTACGTATAATAAACATATTTTCATTTTTTTTATTTTTAAGACATTGTCATTTTAAAATCTATATAAATGCAAGTGTGATTTTAAAAAATATAAAAAATATAAAATAAAAAATAGCGGCAGAAAAAATTACATCTTAGACGCAGCTCACTTGCGAGTTGTGCTATTTTTAGAACAGGCCTGCGGGCGACTCATGTGGACCCTGCGGGCGACATGGTGCCCGCGGGCACCGCGTTGGTGACCCCTGCTCTAATCACTTGCAGAGAGCGGCACTAGGTTTTGATTACAGCTCCCTCTGCTGGCGAACTCTATAATTGCATTTAAGAATGCAGTTCCAAACGTGATCTAAATAAATAATTGATTTTTTGAAACACTTATCCATTACGATTTGTGCATGGGGGATGGAGGGGTGGGGGTCGTTCCCCACCCCTGCTGCCATCCTTCTGCCGGGAGCCTGGCGGCCTTGCTGGTAACCTGGGGCCCGTCATGTTGTCAACATCCCTGGGCACTGCCGAATTAATAGGTGCAAAAAAGGGAGTGAGAGATTGAGTGAACCAGTGAGTAAGTGAGAGTGAGGGTGTGATGAGTGGAGATGGTGATGGTAGTTGTGGGTCGGATTTGTGTGGCGTTTTGTGTGTCGGGTGGCATCTCGGGGCACTTGCAGTAGCCCATTGATCATTCAGTCTGGGTGGGCGTTGAGGGTGGTGGTCTGCTTCTGTGGCCACGGCCGTCCTGGGATGGGTTGGAAGGGTGTGGCTGCTGGTCCACGCCGGCGGTCTCCCCAGTCACTGCCAGACTTTGGTGTGCTTTCATATCCACTACATCTGCGCCGTGGCCACCCCAAGTAATAAGGGTGAACGAGTGTGGGGGAGTGTGTGGGAGTGTGTGGGGGAGAGCACGAGTGGATGCGAATGAGTCGGACCACAAGTGAGAGGGTGTGTATGTGTGAGCGTGCGTGAGTGCGGGCGACTCTGAGGATGAGTGGGAGTGGGAGCGAGATTGAGCAGGTACGGGAGTGGGTGAGAGTGGGCAGGTCTGGAGGTGTGAGTCTGGGCTTGTGTGGTTGAGAGGGTGAGTGAAAGTGAGGGTGTGTGGGTGCGAGTGGGTGCGTATGAGAGCATGAGGGTGAGTGGGTGGGAATGGGTGTGTGTGCTGGTCGGGGGTGCTGGATTGAGGGGGTGGCACCTCCTGGTGCCTTCTGGCTGTGTGGGCTCCCTTTGACGGGGGGGGGGCTGACCCTGTGGGGACCCTGTGCCTTGCTTCCACCTTCCTTGGGCGTGGGGGGCTTGGGGGTTTGCTGGGTGTGTTGGCGGCACCGGGGTGGGAGCGGGACCACTGTGGGGGTGTCTGGAGGGCTTGCACCAGTGGGGCCTGGGGGGTGGAGCACTGGCCTTCCGGCACATGGGGCCCAAGGGCTGGCGTTGGCCCCGCTGGGGGGAGGGGCGGGGGCTTGCTGGTAAGGGGGCGGGGGTGCACTGTGCCAGACGCTTGGTGGCCTGGCCTCCCTTTTCCGTCCCTTCTGGGGTGGATGCCTGGCTGTCCTGAGGCTTGTGACCTCGGGACATTTGTGTTCGGTTGGGGTTGGTGGCATCGTTTTGCTTGCTCCGGGTTCCGCTGGGGTGGGGTGTTGTTGTGACCTGCTACCCGCTTCATGTGTTTCCTGGCAAACCACTCACAGACGTACACTTGTTTTGCATGCGTTCTCATACACATGCATGCACACACATATGTCTCTCCCTTAACAAGTGCAGAAACCAGACTCGTGATGAGATCTTTTCAGTAGAAGAACCAGTTTCTCTTCTGTTTGTTTCAGCTGTGTTAGTCTGTCTATTTTTTTCTGTTCCTCTCCTTTTTCTTTCTCCTCCCCACCCCTCCTTTCCCCATCCCCCCCATGTCAGGTCCTTCATGGGTAAAAAAAATTAAAGTATTAAAAGATATTACAAGAGAAGTTTATAAATAATATACAGTGTATATATATGTGCCGTATAAAGCTCCTTTTGGCAAAGTATATCTGTTTGGCACTGTGACGCACAATAAGGGAAGCAGATTTCTTTTCTGCTCACCTAGCTGCTTGACAGGACAAGGGAAAAAAAAAAAAACAGCCTACTTTTTACATTTAGTGCTGTTTACAGCCTATTTATCAGTCCCTCCAGGATTTCACGGGATGTTTTTATGATTGCTGCGGCCCAAAAAGCCTTAATTCGCGAGAGCTGTTTAAAAAAATTGTGATAAATTTTGTGATGTTTTTAAGAGTGGTTTTTTTTGCACTAAAAGTTGCAGGAAGAAATACAAATTTTAAAGCAGATGGGGTTTTTTTGTTGTTTTTTTTTTGTTTTGTTTTGTTTTGAGTTTACTGCAGTGATATTCTATATAACAATACAAGAAAAGTACAGGATCATCAAAAATTTCCTATTATAGTGATCTGCAAATTAAGAAACTTCTGTTATACGCAAAAACTCCTTTGTGTAACAGCAAATACAGACTTTAACACAATGTCCATTGCAACAGCTAAATTGCATTGAACACATGTTAAAGAGTATAGATTTGGAAATTATTGGCAGCACCTTCATTTGAAAACCGCAGCGGTCCCCAACCACTCGGTCCCGAGCGGAGAGGAAAAAAATAAATAATTTATTCTGTTGCTCTGTATTGTCTATAGGAGTCTTTATAGGATTGTTTTTCTGAAAAAAAAATACACATAATATTCTCTCTCTTTCCATGCCTAACTCCTACCTGTCTGTCTGCTGCACGTACTGACAACCTGACATACCTGACAACACCCCAGTGCACAGTGTAACTGCTGCTCCCACTAGTGGCTTGGCTCCCACACTCATGCTCTGTGCTCTATCACTTTCAGAGAGTGGCACTAGGTTTAGATTAGAGCTTCTGCTGGCGGACTCTATAATTGCATTTAAGAATGCAGTTCCAAATGTGATATAAAAAAAATAATTAATTTTTGGAAATGGACTGGTGGCCTGCAGTGGATGAGTGGGCGGGCCACCAGTTCCTCATCCTTGCCCCAGATCAAAACATATCCAATGCTGTTCGCCAGAACCACTGGTAGCAAGAAGTTAGCATGCTAGTGATTTAGCACACTTGGTTTGCTTTTCTTCACATTTGCAGATGAGTCCATCACCACAAAGGTTTTGTTAATCGAGGCAATAAATCAAAGTCTAGCACTGACTATTTTTTAAACAGATGTGAAATAGCTTAATGAGCTTAAAATGAAAGCATGGCCAAAGTAGATGGAAATAGTTTTTTTTTTAAAAGGGTGGAACTTCCGGGTCATGGATGTACAGTGGTGTTTCAGATGTTTCAGATCATCAAACAAATTTAACTATTAGGCAAAGATTACACAAGTAAACACAAAATGTAGTTTTTAAATGAAGGTGTTTATAATAAAAGGTAAAAAAAAAAAAAAATCCAAACCTACATGGCCCTGTGTGAAAAAGTGATTGCCCCCTCCCCCGTTAAAACATAAATTAACTGTGGTTTATCACATCTTTGGAAAGGTGAGATCAATTTCTCTAGCCACACCCAGGCCTGATTACTGCCACACCTTTTCTCAATCAAGAAATCACTTCAGTAGTACCTGACTGACAAAGTGAAGTAGACCAAAAGATCCTCAAAAGCTATACATCATGCTGTGATCCAAAGAAATTAAGCAAATGAGAAACAAAGCACTTGAGATCTATCAGTCTGGAAGAGGGTATAAAGCCATTTCTAAAGCTTTGGGACTCCAGCAAACCACAGTGAGAGCCATTATCCACAAATGGTGAAAACATGGAACAGTGGTGAACCTTCCCAGGAGTGGCCGGTTGACCAAAATTACCCCAAGAGGACAGCAACGACTCATCCAAGAGGTCACAAAAGACACCACAACAACATCCAAAGAACTGCATGTCTTACTTGCCTCAGTTAAGGTCAGTGTTCATGACTCCACCATAAGAAAGAGACTGGGCAAAAACGGCCTGCATGGCACTGTAACAATATATGAGTTAATAATTATGATGAGGTATAAAAATTATTTAATTCATATTAATGTATTGGAACCTGAGATGAATTCTTGGTTCATACACACAGGAAGAATTAATACAACACTCGTGGGGCACCAGCTTCTATCTCTAAGAAGCAATTTAATCTTTAATTTCACTTTATACCTGTTTAATCACTCAAAAAAATTAATCAATAATCAGTCTCAAAATTTTAGTGAATTTGATACTGGGGACTTAAACCAGACTCAGAATGAAATAAACTCCCAACAACTTCTCTCATTTTCACATATTTATTAAATGAAATGATAATTAAAAGACATTGCAGTGATTTCATTAACCATAAAATTAAACTCGTAAATGATAGATTAACACTGAACATTTGCAGAACCAGGGTTAACTGTGAAATGAATTTAGATCAGTTTGAGTCAACGGATTGTGGAAAACAATGCAAATTTATGTGGAAAATGAAATTAATTATATGAAAGGTTCTGGATTACTCTAAGAAAATTAAAATGGGATTTTAATGAAAAGAGGAGTTATGTTAATGATTCCTTAATTTGCATCTGATTAGATATTAAATTATTATCCAACCTCAGAAGTTTAATTCAGCAGATGAATAAAATTGCAGCTCACGTGACTGGCGTTTGATGGTCGAAAACTGAAGATCCTTCTGCGTCGTCCTCGTGAAGCTTTCATGGATGTAAAGGGGGAAATATCTGCGGGCAGATATTTCAGGGTCTACAGTTCAACCTTTATAGTCAAGCAGTCAACAAGGCTGGATTTTGACTGCATGACTCACAGTTGTAGCTTAGGTCGAACAAGATGGCAATGAGGGTTGCTCCAGTGCTTGGTAAAGAGGCTGCGCGTCCTTTCTTCTTCGTTGGCAAGCGGCTTCCCAGAGGAATTCGATAATAATTAAAAATGTCCCATCCGATAGCAAATCAGAGTTTTGGACTTTAGATAAAAGAATTTCTGGTGTAGGATTGGTCGATAAAAATATTATAAAAATAAAGTCAAGATTAAACTTAAATTAAAGTTAAAACAGTGGTTTTACAGAAAGTTTAACAGGTGAAAAATTAGAGAAATAGAGACGTCTGGGATTTAGAGTTTTAAACTCTTAATTAGAATTGAGCTCAAGGAAAAGAATTAGAATTAATTCCCGGACGTTTAAGAGAAAAGAAAAACATTAAAATACATAAAGTTACAGAACACAAAGTTACGAGTTATCTGCTCTGTGACCGTCGAAAAGCAACACATGGGAGAAATCCTTTGTTCTCCGGTGGTTCTCTGCTTTCTCAAGCTTTCGCGGGCTTCCGGGTTGACAAGAACTCAGACCGATAGCCTTCCTTCGTGGGCGGGCTTTATGAACTTTAGTCCAATAAACAACAGTCTTTTGTCTGAACCTAGAGAGAGCTGTTGTCAAGCAAAGATTGGCTAAGATCGGTCACATGATTTGAGAGATATTTTGGCAAATTTTTAACACTTAATATTCATCTATACATTTATGTATAAATCTAACCTATTTCAGTGTTCATGCAACTTATAATCAGTGCTTATAAATTAACATGCAGGGATAAACATTCATTTAAACATTTATAGCATGCAGATATTTAAATCAAGAATTAATACATTTCAAACCTACTGACTGATTTTCACATTAAAACATAAGGGTCCATTTACTTTTCCTGGCATCCTGGAACAGAAGAGAAATGTTTAGAATTGAGTTAACACAGATGTGATGAAAAGATTCAATGGTTAAATCCGGCATGTCCCAGAGTTGCCAGTAGGGCAGTGGTGAACTGTGGATCTTTGTAGGCCATATGACGTACTCCAGGGTTCTGTTCTATGTCTCCACATTTATGGGCCATAAAGTCAAAACAGGAAGTGCATTAGGGTGAATTCCTTAGATTGGTTTTAACAAAGGAATGTGAGTTCAGTTGTGGCCTGGGGTAAAAGAGCAGTTTCCTGGCTGTCCTTTTCCTGAATGAAACAATGTATTTAAGCTGAAGAATAATTCTGTTGATGAGCCAAAGTGAGATGATGCTACAGCAGAGTTCCAATATGAAAACCACTGCTGAGCAAAAAGTACATAAAGGCTCGTCTCAGTTTTGCCAGAAAACATCTTGATGATCCCCAAGACTTTTGGGAAAATACCCTGTGGACTGACGAGACAAAAGTTGAACTTTTTGGAAGGTGTGTGTCCCATTACATCCGACTTAAAAGTAACACAGCATTTCAGAAAAGGAACATCATACCAACAGTAAAATGTGGTGGTTGTAGTGTGATGGTCTGAGGCTGTTTTGCTGCTTAAGGACCTGGAAGACTTGCTGTAGTAAATGGAACCATGAATTCTGCTGTCTACCAAAAATCCTGAAGGAGAATGTCCAGCCATCTGTTCTTGACCTCAAGCTGAAGTGCACTGGGGTTCTGCAGCAGGACAATGATCCAAAACACACCAGCAAGTCCACCTCTGAATGGCTTAAGAAAAACAAAATGAAGACTTTGGAGTGGCTTAGTCAAAGTCCTGACCTGAGTCCGATTGAGATGCTGTGGTATGACCTTAAAAAGGCGGCTCATGCTCAAACCCTCCAATGTGGTTGAATTACAACAATTCTGCAAAGATGAGTGGGCCAAAATTGCACCACAGCACTGTAAAAGACTCATTACCAGTTATTGCAAATGCTTGACTGCAGTTGTTGCTGCTAAGGGTGGCCCTAACAAGTTATCAGGTTTAGGGGGCAATCACTTTTTCACACAGGGCCTTGCAGGTTTGGATTTTTTTCCCCTTAATAAAAAACACCTTCATTTTAAAAAAAAAAAACACAAAAAACTGCATTTTGTGTTTACTTGTGTTATCTTTGTTTAATATTTAAATGTGTTTGATGATCTGAAACATTTAAATGTGACAAACGTACAAAACAATGAGAAATCAGGAAGGGAGCAAACACTTTTGCACACCACTATATAATTTCTTGTCAAACAGTGCCTCACTGTGGAAATTAAGGTATCCAAAACAGTCCTGAAATTGTCAGAGAGTTGATAGAAAATTACTGTTAGTAATTAATGGTTACATGAACACCTTTGAAGTGGAGTGATACATAGCCAGTGAAATTGGAGTGCAATTATCATAGAAAATAGTAACTCCAGGAATCCCTATTGTCCAATCAAATTGCTCAGTTGGAACTAACTGTTGTGCATAGACACACACACACACACACACACACACACACACACACACACACACACACACACACACACACACACACACTCACACAGAGAGCGGGGGATATAAGTATTGAACACAACAACATTTTTTTCTCTTTAAACATATTTCTGATGGAGCCATTGACCTGAGATTTTCACCAGATATCAGTAACAACCCAAGTTTTCGATACATACAATGAAATCAAGGCAACTGTGTTCACAAAACAAGTTATATTTAATAAAGTGGAATGACACAGGGAATAAGTATTGAACACATGAAGAAAAAGGGTGCAGAAAGGAATAGAAAGCCAAGAAACCAACTGAAATCGATTAGAATTTAGGAAGCCATCCCATCCCCCATCAGTGCAAATTAATTTCAGCTGGTTAAGTCCTGACTGATAGCCTTTAAAATGGTCTGTGAATATCAGATTGTCACACCACAAATAACTCATGATGGGTAGAAGGAAAGAGCTCTCTCTAGATCTTTGCAACCTTATTGCTCCAAAACATAATGATGGCACTGGTTACAGGCACATTTTTAAACTGCTGGATATGTTTATCTTATTGATTTTAAAATTGTAATGGGGTAGGGACTATATAAGCACTAGCTTCAGCCTACACTCTTTCGGTTGTTCTTTTGTGTGTTCTTATTGTATTGTATATGTTTATTATTATTATTATTATTATTATTATTATTATTATTATTATTATTGAATAAAATAAATTCAATTCAATATTCCTGTGAGCACTATTGGAACCATCATTCGGAACAAGAATGTCTTTCTAACAAGAAAGTCTTTCTAACAAGATGGCGCCCACAGCGGTCGCCATGGTGTATCGCTGCCCTTTAATTTTTATAATTTGTCTGTTTTTGTTCACTGATTGTGCATCTGCCGGTTCATACACCCGTGAAGAACTACTAAATATCAGGACTCTCACCCCCATGGACCTTCTTCCAGTTTTTTTGGCTCCAGCCGCCGATCTGATCCATTGTTTGGCCAAAAGAGCAAGACGGCGGAAAAGAGGAAAAAGAGGGGGGATTCTCGCTCGACTACGAAAAAGAGGCTCGCGAACAGCCTTGCCTGGCATATTTCTATCCAATGCCAATTCTCTCCTGAACAAGGTAGAAGAATTAAGACTGCTGATGCGTTTCAAGGACCTCGCTTCCTCGTCTGTCATCTGCTTCTCTGAGACCTGGCTTAATGAGAACATTCCAGATAGCGCAATCAGCCTCGAGGGTTTCCAGCTGATTCGTGCTGACCGCGTCACAGAGCTGTCCGGTAAGTCTATCGGAGGAGGAGTGTGCTTCTATATTAAAAACAGCTGGTGCTCTGATGTAACGGTGATTTCCAAACACTGTTCTCCCGCCCTGGAATTTCTTTTCATTAACTGCAAGCCATTCTATTCCCCGCGCGAGTTTGCCTCATTCATTCTCGTCGCTGTGTACGCCCCTCCTGACGCGGACACGCGCGAAGCTCAGCGCGTGCTCGCAGATCACATCCAACTTACGGAGCGGAACTTTCCAGACTCCCTGGTTATCGTGGTGGGCGATTTTAACCAGAGCAATCTGAGTCACGAGCTCCCCCGCTACAAACAGTGTATTAAATGTCCAACCAGAGGAAATAACACGCTGGATCATTGTTATACTTCAGTAAAGGACGCATATCGCGCTGTTCCCCGCACTGCGCTGGGTCTATCTGATCACGTGATGGTTCACCTCATCCCCACATACAAACAAAGACTGAAAATCACTAAACCTGTTGTGACCACCACAAAGAAATTGACCAGTGAAGCTGGAGAGAAACTGAACACATGCATGGAAATAACTGACTGGGGCATGTTTAAAAGAGCCACACATGATCTTAATGAGTACACATACACTGTGAACTCATATATCAACTTCTGTGAGGAGAGCATTCTCCCATCGCGCACCAGGGTGAGATATTCTAATGACAAGCCTTGGTTCACAGCTAAGCTCAGACGGATCAGGAAGGAGAAGGAAGCAGCGTTGAAAAGTGGAGATAGGGACTGCTACAGGGAGGTCAAATATCGGTTTAACAGAGAGCTGAGGAGAGCTAAATCTGTGTACTCTGAGAGACTCCAGCAGCAGTTCACTGCTAATGACTCGGCTTCTGTGTGGAGAGGACTGAGGCAAATCACCAACTATCGGCCTCAGGCTTCTAAGGGTCAGGATGACAAAGCCCTTTGTCAAAGACTGTCCCAACACTATGCCCGTTTTGACACCTCGTCAGCTGTGTCCAACTCACCCACTCCACCCAGCTCCACTGCCTCCTCAGCCCCTAATTCATCAAAAGCGGTCCCCCCCTCCTCCTCCTCCTCCTCCCCCCCTCCCCTTGTCATCAGTGAGCAGGACGTGCACAGACAGTTCTCCAGACTGAACCCGCGCAAGGCCCCCGGGCCGGACGGTGTGTCTCCCTCCACCCTGAGACACTGTGCGAAAGAGCTGGCTCCTGTCTTCACAGACATTTTTAACACCTCCCTTAAGCAATGTCATGTGCCGACCTGCCTCAAATCCTCCACCATCATCCCTGTCCCCAAGAAGCCACGGATTACTGGACTTAACGACTACAGACCTGTAGCGCTCACCTCTGTAGTCATGAAGTCCTTTGAGCGCCTGGTCCTGTCTCACCTCAAGTCCATCACCACACCCCTCCTAGACCCGCTGCAGTTTGCCTACCGTGCTAACAGGTCTGTGGACGACGCAGTCAACCTGGCCCTCCACTCCATCCTGCAGCACCTGGACTCCCCGGGAACCTACGCCAGGATTCTGTTTGTGGACTTCAGCTCCGCATTCAACACCATCCGCCCCGATCTGCTCCAGGACAAGCTGTCCCTGCTCAACGTGCCTGACTCCCTCTGCAGGTGGATCACCGACTTCCTGACGGACCGGAGACAGCATGTGCGCCTGGGGAAGTCTGTCTCAGACTCTGTTAGCATCAGCATTGGATCACCCCAGGGCTGTGTATTTTCCCCCCTACTCTTCTCCCTTTATACCAACTCCTGCACCTCCTCCCACCAGTCTGTTAAGCTGATTAAGTTTGCGGACGACACCACCCTCATCGGGCTCATCTCCAACGGCGACGAGTCTGCCTACAGGGAAGAGGTGGCCCAGCTGGTGTCCTGGTGCAGCCACAACAACCTGCAGCTGAATGCTCTGAAGACAGCAGAGATGATTGTGGACTTCAGGAAAGTCACATCCCCCCTGCCCCCCCTCACCATCACAGGCTCTCCCATCACCTTTGCAGATTCCTTCCGCTTCTTGGGCACCACCATCACCCGTGACCTCAAATGGGAGCCAACCATCAGCTCCCTCATCAAAAAGGCCCAGCAGAGGATGTTCTTTCTGCGGCAGCTGAGGAAGCTCAAGCTACCCACCAAGATGTTAGTGCAGTTCTACACGGCCATCATCGAGTCCATCCTCACCTCCTCCATAACTGTGTGGTACGCAGGAGCCACTGCCAGGGACAGACTAAGGCTGCAGCGCGTCGTGCGCACTGCTGAGAAGGTGATAGGCTGCAAACTCCCATCTCTCCAGGACCTGTACATCTCCAGGACTCGGAGGCGTGCTGGCCGGATCATAGCCGATCCTTCACATCCTGGTCACGTGCTGTTTGCCCCCCTCCCCTCAGGTAGAAGGCTTCGGTCCATTCGGACTAAAACCTACTGGCACATGAACAGCTTCTTCCCCTCTGCCATCAGACTGCTGAACACGAAGTGACTTTTGACTCTCGTGCACTATGTACAGCAGCTCAACCAGACTCATGTCATTCATCACTGTTTTTCTGTTGCATTATTGACTGCACTATGTGGTACTTCACATTATCTGCTACATGCTAATTTTTTAAACTGCCTTGACTAGTACTACTCATTATTACTAGTATTATTATTATTATTACTTATTATTACTTATTTTTCTACACTTATTGCACGTTTCTAGTCCTTTAGTTTTTTATTTTATCCCTTTTTCTCATTATGTTTTTAATGTTGCAGCATGGCACCGAGACAAATTCCTAGTTTGTGTATCACATGAACAATGGCAATAAATCTGATTCTGATTCTGATTCTGATTCTGAAGTGGAAAGAACATCATTTTACCATAAACCAGCCACGACTAGAAGCACCTCACAAGATTTCTGACAGATGAGTCAAAAGAATTATCAGAAGAGTTATCCAAGAGCACTCGGGGAGAACTTCAGAAAGATCTGGAGTTAGCAGGTATTGCTGTTTCAAAGAAAACAATAAGTAATCTGCAAAGATGCTGAAGATGAGACGAGGGTAAACATTTCAGCAAGACGATGATCCCAAACACACAGCCAAGGAAACTCTCAACTTGCTCCAGAGAAGGAAAATAAAGCTGCTAGAATGGCCCAGTCAGTCACCTGATCTAAATCTGATTGAAAATCTATGGAATGAACTGAAGATCAGAGTTCCTGGAAGACACCGACGGAACCTTCGATATTTGCCAGTTTGTGTGGAAAAATGGGCCCAAATCACTCCTGAGCAATGCCGGCGCCCAGTTTCTCCATACAAGAGGCATCTGGAAGCTGTTATTATCAACAAAGGCTTTTCTATTAAATATGAAATGAATTTCACCAAGCGTGTTCAAAACTTATTCCCTGTGTCATTGCACTTTATTAAATATAACTTGTTTTGTGAACACAGTTGCCTTATTTGTATGTATGGATTAATTCAATTGATACTGATAACTGGTAAAAATCTCATATAAATGGTTCCATCAGAAATATGTCTAATGAGAAAAATGTTGATATGTTAAATACTTATTTTCCCTGCTGTATGTATACACCATGTTCCAAATTATTATGCAAATGATATTTGTCTCTGATTTTTCTAAATAGTCAATGCAAATGATAGTCAGAATAATTTTCAAGACAACCATTAGAGCATAATTAAAATTTTATTGAATAAACCTCTGGCAGCGTGGTGGCGGAGTGGTTAGCACTGCGGCAGCACAGCAACTCACCCTTGGCCAGGGGATCCTGGGTTCGATCCCAGCCCCCGACCAACAGTGATCTGTGTGGAGTTCTCATGTTCTCCCCATGTCTGCGTGGGCTTACTCCGGGATTTCTCCGGTTTCCTCCCACATGAACATGCAAGTTAGGTTAATTGGCATCAAACTGGGGATTCTAAATTGTCCTTAGGTATGACTGTGAGAGTGAATGATTGTCCGTCTCTCTGTGTTGGCCCTGTGATGGACTGGTGATCTGTCCAGGGTGTACCCTGCCTCTCACCCACAGGTGCTGGGATAGGCTCCAGCCCCCCCGCAACCCAAAAAGGATTAAGCGGAAGAAGATGAATGAATGAATGAATAAATGAATAAACCTCACAATGATAATTTTTTTGCAAAAATAAAAAAACTCAAAATGCACTGTTCCAAATTATTATGCACATCAAAGTTTCAAAACATTTTATTTGTTGTAAAGAACTGAAAATGGTCATTTGTTGAATTTGCAGCATTAGGAGGTCATATTTCCTGAAAGCAAAAGCTATTTAATCAAAAACATCTTAAGAGGCAAAATTAAATGTTAACATAGGCCCCCTTCTTTGATATAACCTTTACAATTCTTGCATCCATTGACCTTGTGAACGTATCAGAATAGCCTCCCACAGCTGCTGTTTTGATGTGAACTGCCTCCCACCCACATAGATCTTTTGTTTGAGGATGCTCCAAAGGTTCTAAACAGGGTTGAGGTCAGGGAAGGATGGGGGCTACAGCATGAGTTTCTCTCCTTTTTTGCCAATAGCAGCCAATGACACAGAGGTATTTTTTTTTTTTTTTGTATTTCTTTCCAGATGGTCCATTGTGTAATGCATTAAGATATTTTTTATCTGGAAGGCACGGTTCTTCTTTTTGTACCATGGAAGTGGTCAGTCAGAAACTCTATATACTTTGCCAAGGTCATTTTGACACCTTTAGGGACCCTAAAGGGGCCTACCAGCTCTCTCTCCATGATTCCAGCCCAAAACATGACTCTGCCACCTCCTTGCTGACGTTGCAGCCTTGTTGGGACATGGTGGCCATCCACCAACCATCCACTATTCCATCCATCTGGACCATCCAGTGTTGCATGGCACTCATCATTAAAAAATACTGTTTGAAAATTAGTCTTCATGTATTTCTGGGCCCACTGCAACCATTTCTGTTTGTGAATAAGAGTTAGGGGTGGTCAAATAGTAGGTTTATGCACAACTGCAAGCCTCTAGAGGATCCTACATGTTGAGGTTGGAGGGTCTCCAGAGGCAAAAGCAGCTTCAAATACCTGTTTGCTGCTGTCTCAGTTGGTGGAAAACTGGACCCAAATGCAATACTTAAAGTTCACAGTTTGATTTATTAAGAGCTGGCCAAATGGGCGCAGCTCAAAAAAAACACAAAATAATGACAGTTTGGAAGCTGGAACAAAAACTCACTTAAACTTGGCTAGGCAGGATAAAGGGCAGGATAACAGGCAGAACAGAAGCATGTTGTTCACCCCAGTATGACAAGGACACCCATACAGAACACAGACTGGGGCTGACATATATAGATACACAGGTAATCAACATAACACAGAACAAGTGGACACAATCAGGGGCAAATGGAAGCAGCAGGGAACGGTAACAGAAAAGAGGATGGGCAGGGCTGCACAAATACAAATAGAGGATACAGTACAGAGGATCAGAGGGGAGACAAGACTGTGGCAAATAATGATAATAATAATAATAATAATAATAATAATAATAATAATAATAATAATAATAATAATACCAATCAACTTAGGACCAACGGGGAAAACAATATGCAAGGCAGAAATAATAGTAATCATAATAATCCACAGAGAATAACAAACATAATTCAAAGCAAGGATGTGGACTGAGGCCCCTGCCTTGGAGACAGGAATAATACAATTTATAAATTCAAATGTGGGTATGGGACCCTGCCCATGCCCTGACAGCTGCTTTGGAATGGCATTTTAGCAGCTGCTCTCTTAATCTGATGAATTTGTCTAGCAGAAACCTTCCTCATTATGCCTTTATCTGCACAAACCCATCTGTGCTCTGAATCAGCCACAAATTTATTCACAGTACGATGGTCATGCTTAAGTTTTCGTGAAATATTTAATGTTTTCATACCTTGTCCAAGGCATTGCACTATTTGACGCTCTTTGGTAGCAGACAGATCCTTTTTCTTTCCCATATTGCTTGAAACCTGTGGCATGCTTAATAATGTGTAACATCCTTTTTAAGTAGTTTTCCTCTAATTAGACTCATCCGGCAAACTAATTATGACAGGTGTCTGAGATTGATATCAGTGAGCCAAAGAGCCCTTAGACAGAATACCATGAATGAGTTTAATTGAAAAACAAAAAATTGAATGTTTGTGACACTAAAATCGTATTTGCATAACAATATAGAATGTGGTGTGTATATATTCTATTTTTTTTTTTTACTTTAAGCATGAGTATTATGCGAAACACTAAGGTCTTCTGGAAAATCTTTCCTAAATCTTGCCAAAGTTGTTTGATGTAGGCTGTCGGCAGCTTTACACAACCTTTCAAAGGCTTTGCCAAAGTAAAATGCTGAAAGCAGCAAACACACCATGTTTAAGATGCAAACAAATGTTTAACAGGCCACATTTTACATATAACAATGTTTAACCCCTTGCACTCCGGTCAATTTCCCTAAAAATGCCAAAAAATAACGTGCCCAAAGTAAATCGAAAGCTGTTCTTCAACCCTTTGCAGCATCTTCATAGGGTTGGTCTCATTTAAAAGAAAACACTTTGAATTTTTTGGCAAAACAGTCATAATCTCTCTAAATGCTCTGGCCACCGAGTTACAGTCATCTAAACATAGTGAACTTGAAGAAAATACATTTGGCCTGGGTGTTTTTTCGGATACAAATGCTTGCAAATAACACACAGCTTCAGATCCGGGCTGGAAAATGCAACAGAAATGTAGAACCAAATGTTATCCAGCTGAGGTCCAAATTTTGTAACAATACCACAAAAAATGAATATATTACACAGCTTTTTCCTCAGGTAGTTCCCAGGCGTTTTTGAACTGTGCCAAACTGTGCCAAATGGCACAGTTTGGAAAAACGTCTGTAACTTTTGAATGATTCAATATAGAAGCTTCATCTTGGGCTCTAATGAAAGGTGACACTCAGGGCTGTGTGTGTGTGTGTGGGGGGGGGGGTTGTCCCCCCCATCTCGCTACAGACGACAGACATCGCCCGTTGCGCCACGGTCCGTCATGCAGCGATGACGCACAGCTGTAATTTACCGATAGGTCAAAAGTCATTTTGATTACAATTTTCAGGGATAAAGAATAATTTAGCTTAGAACACTTACCTCTTCACAGCAGAAGCGGAGCTGGCGAACTTCTTCCTCATTGTCAGACGAACGCGACGCTGGTCTCGCGACCCGATCAAAACATAATTCCATTATTGTGGTTTTGCGCTTCCATGATTGCGGTTTTTGGCGAACAATTTTTCAAAACAAATAACAGTAGTAATTAAAAATAGACTGGCGAACGTGTGTGTGTCACTCAGCCTTCGTCGTCGGCCTCCGTCGGTCTATGATGACCATGGAAGACAATCCTAACGTCTACTCTGCTGGGACAAAAACAAAAAAACCACCGCCTGTGGCCGAACATGCCGTTGCGCGAATGGCAGTCGCTGTCACACAGGTTGCACTTGTGGATGGTCTCCGTGCTGCTGGGTCTGTGGGGTTCTTCCTGCGGGTCCTTTTTTTCATCTGCTACAGCAGTCAGTCTCTCTTCACCCAGCCTTACATAAAAAAGCTCGCGAACTTCTGTGCTTCAATTGGCTCGCTGCATTCACAGCGTTGGTAGGCGGGTCCTTCTTGCTAAGTTTTCAGTCATTGGTTCTTCGAGGTTTCAGAAACCCAATTCAAGGCTCTTATTAGTCGAATGAGAGGTCAATCATATCTGATCTGTTCGCGGCTGTGTCTGTAGTGGAAGAACTTTTTTTTTTTTTCAGTGCATGCTTGGAGGCAGCGCCCTCATGCGTCCTAGAGCGCACGAGAGTGCCCTCGTGCGCTCTGGGACGCAGAGACTTGCCCGCCCACGGTATAACGGAGTGCAAGAGGTTAAGTCAATAAACACTTATGCAAAAAGTAGCAAATGAGAACAGGAACTTCAGAAATAATTTAAGTTGTAGGTCTAGTGTGTTACTTGTGTATTTTAACTGGCCATGTTTTAGATGCTAGGCTTAATAGTATAATGAAAGGTAGTCAACAAACATGATAGCCAAAACACATCAGTGATGAAACTTAGAGTTTGGGGTGTACAGTGTCCAGTTATCTTACAGATTCAATGAGTGAAGGCTACGGATTCAAAGAACGTCCAGAGTATGTAGAGTTAAGATTCAGTCCGCAGTGTTCCAAGATCTTCTGAAGCATTTGTTGCAAACATTTGTGGTTGGAGTTGACTCTTGAAAATAAGAACTGACCACAAAACACCTGGCAGGTTTAAAATCTCAAAAAATGTTTACTATTGACTCCCTGAAAAGTCACAAGATTGTGTGATGGCATCATTTTATGCAATTTGCATAAATAAATGACAGAAAAAAAATTGCTGTGTATTGGTGTTTTTGTTAAAACATACAGTAGGACGGTCATTACCCATAGAAGCTTGGGCATATGGTTTTAGGTGGGTGTGGTGTCATTCACACACAGGTAAGCACTGGAGGAGACAAGAGAGTTGACTAACAGTGGTAGAGGGGGGAATTTTTTAATGATAATTGCATATTTTGAGCAACCCCATGATCTGGGATGCATCCTCTTAACCTTAGCAAAGCACAAACCAAATCTTAGGTCAGTCTGATGAACGGTTTGAGAGATAAGCAAAGAACACACACAGACACACACACACACAGTCAGATGTTCAAGATTCAAAGATTCAAGATTTTGTCAATACTTCTATACGTACAGGACATACAGGAGAAATGAAATGGCTTTTTTTTTCTCTCTTTTCAGTGGTGAGCACAATATAAAAAAAAGAAAAAGGAATAAGGCTGGAAAAACAACAACAGCAGTCTATGTACATTAATGCTACCAATAGTACAAATAGCAACAAAAGAGGAACACAGACCTCCCATAGTGCACATAAAGATAATTGAAACAATGAGACCCAACAATCTTATATACAGAAAAGTAGAGCAGTAATACTCATACTCCTGGAGTTGTCATCTGGCCCATGTTTGCTGCGGGCGCTCCTCACTTCAAACCCAGTCCCAGTCCAGGACCTTCAACGGGGCCCGGCTCGGCTTGAGGTGTTGCTGTTGAGCACGCTGATCCCTCATGCTCATCAGTCTTGTCCTGACCTCTCCTAATGCTGGTATAACGTGCACCCTCGTAGCTGCAGACTCTCCGTCTCCTCACGGCCAAACTCCAGAGGCACCCGGAGCTAACTTATTGGTGCCACTCGCTGGAGCCGGTGCCTCACCGTCATGCTCGATACGCCCCTTGACCGTTTCCCGAGCACCGGCCCTGAGACCCTCCTGCACTGGCCCTGCGCAAACTTGGTCCCGCTTGACCGCCATGGCATCCGGTAGTTCTACATCCCACACCACATCTTCATCAGACGCTGGAATCAGGGGGTTACACTGGCCACAGCCTGACCACTCCTCTCCCGTGTCATCCTTGATGGCAAAACCCAGCCCGTAAAATAAATCACAGCACATGATGTTATCGCCCCATGCTGTTATGTGGAATGTGAAATTGGGCATTGTTGCAGACTTGTACCGAACAGTCAGCTCCAAAGTCCCGACCGTGTCCAGCTTTCCACCTCAATAACCGTACAGTTATTGAGGTGGAAACCGTACAGAGCTGGGTTGCCTCTAACTCTGTGGTGGGGAAAAAAACCTGTTCACCATGGCCCAATTCAGCAGTGAACCCTCCACTCCCGTGTCGATCAACAACGGCACCTCCACGTTGTCCAGCCTCACCATGCAAAACATGTACCCATTCGTCTCTGGGGACACCGTGTGGATGGCTGTCTAGGGGAGACGGAGCAACTTCTTCCATTGGCTCTCCGGTTTAACTTCATGACACATCCTAGCAAAATGGTCCAAGCGACCACATCTGTTACACCGTGCTCCTCTCACCAGGCAATCTCTAGCCTTTTTCCAGTGTGTCTTTGACCCACAGCCCATACAGAGAGACTTTCCTGGGGCCGTCCCCCGGCCAGCAGCATTGGCTTCCATCTCCTCTCCATCCGAGTTATTTTCACTGTCCAAGTCTGTGGCATTTGCCATGGCAGGAGGCTCTAGCTGCTGCTACTGCTGGTGCCCGGTTTGCTCCAGAGCTAGCTTTTCTGTGGTTTCCATCTGGAGAGCTAGCTTAACAGCTCTGGCTAGCGTGAGCTCATTTGGCGCTGTAGGTAGCCTAGCCCACAACGTGGCACTATTGCTCTGAAATGGCATTAACTAGCCAGCTGCCTTAAATCGGTGACAAACTGCCAGATGGGTTCACCTACCCATTGACGCCGCTGCCAAAAACAGATCCTCTGGGCTGTCAAATTGTCCGTGGTGTCGAAGTGGCAAGCTAGCAACTCTGCTACCTCTTCACATATGTCGGCAGCACCGAGCGTTCCCAGGATTCACTGGCCCTCTATGCCCAAACTGTGAACCAATAGTGCCTGGGCTTTCTGCTTGTAGAGCTCCCCGAGACCCTGCATGACAACACATTTCTGGTAGGCCTTGTACCACCCGGGCCAAGGAACCGGCGGCTCTCTGGGCGCCTCGAGGAACGGGTGAACAGGGACCACGCACGCCTCCATGGTTTATTCTTGTTGCCAATGTTATATCTGGAATTACCTGATGCTGGACAGACGAGGCGAGGTGACTGGGAACACAGCTTTATTGACTTTGCACACACTGACAGCTGTTGACAGATGGGTGGCTATGCCCAGGCGAAAGACAGAGTGATAAGATGGCTGACCCAGCCTTATATAGGGTGGGGCGGAGGCGCCACCTGGAGGTGCGTGCCCATCTTATCCTTTCATAAGAAAATAACTATATAACAGAGTTCTTTGAGGCTAGGTGGGTGAGGGCTGGATGCAGAGCAGCAGCATCCTCTGTGCATCTGTTTGACCTGTATGCAAACCGAGATGGGTCGTGGGAGGGAGGGAGGATGGACTTAATGTTCTGCATGACCAGCCGCTTGAAGCACTTCATTATGATGGGGGTCAGTGCTACAGGCCGGTAATTGTAGCTGGATGGGACGGGCTTCTTTGGGACTGGTATTATGGTAGGAGTTTTGAAACATGTGGACACAACAGCTTGAGTCAGGGAGATGTTGAAGATGTCGGCCAGGACATTTTTGAGCTCCTTGCATTAATAGGTAGATGTGGAAAATGAGAAGAATATTAATGGGAAAGTGGGGAAGAAAGAAGAGAGCAGAAAGAAAGCAGAGTACAGTTGAAAAGAGAAAAAAGAAAGTGAAGGGAATTGGAATATGAATTAAAGTAATAGCACAAAAAGAAAAAAAAATCTAAACAAGGGGAGCATACAAAAGAACTCAGGAAAAGAAAGCACACAATTAGGGAAATCATAAAAAGAAAAGGGAGGTAATTATTGGCAAAATGTGTAAACTGGGAAAGGTGTGGATGTAAAAAAGAAAGGAAAATAAAACAAGAAAAGCATGGGAAATAGAAAGATAAATGGAGGATACTGAAATATAAACGTGTTAAGGAGCACTCCGGTGGACATAAATCCACTATAAAAACAAATCTACATTGTCTAAAATGGTATCTTATGCCCTTTTTTCTACAAAAAACCCTTTGTCTTACAGTTTCAGGTCAAAATTTATTCACCACCCCCCCCCCAAATGCCAGAATCGGCAATTACTAGGCCCAACCACATACCACAAGGCTAGTAGTGGGTAGCACTACATTATTAGAATAAATCCATCTATCCTTCTTCTTCCGCTTAATCCTTTTTGGGTCGCGGGGGGGCTGGAGCCTATCCCAGCATCTTTGGGCGAGAGGCAGGGTACACCCTGGACAGATCACCAGTCCATCGCAGGGCCAACACAGAGAGACAGACAACCATTCACTCTCACAATCATACCTAAGGACAATTTAGAATCCCCAGTTTTAATGCCAATTAACCTAGCTTGCATGTTTCTGGCATGTGGGAGGAAACCGGAGAAATCCTGGAGTAAACCCACGCAGACACGGGGAGAACATGCAAACTCCACACAGATCACTGTTGGTCGGGGGCTGGGATCGAACCCAGGATCCCCCGGCCAAGGGTGAGTTGCTGTGCTGCCGCAGTGCTAACCACTTCGCCACGGTGCTGCCTTATTAGAATAAATCCCATGATAAAAAGACTTACCAATTGAAGGACATAGCAGTTTAATGGGAAAAACCAAAGTAGTTTGTTAAAAAATGCTAACTAGCCTGGAGGATAATGTCAATTAGGCCAGAGTGTCCTGACTGGCTCAACACTACCCATGTGCCAGCACCACGGACAGTTACGTCACCAAAAACGTTCCGTCTCAACTCACCTTTTTGCAGGGGGCGGGGCTTAAGTGAAAGTTTACAGTAAAAAAACAGACGAGACATTTGAGGGTGTGAAAATATGAACATATCACACCCATTCTTAAATCACTTCACTGGCTTCCTGCTCCGACCAGGGTCAAATATAAGGTCTCCCTCCTCACTTACCAGTGCATCCATGGAAATGCCACCCCCCCCCCCCCCACCTCAAAGAACTGTTAACTTTATTAACCACAACACGCTCCCTCCGTTCCACTCACTCAAACCGCCTTCTACACCCAGGACAAAACTCAGCACCATGGGAGACAGGGCTTTCTGTGCTGCTGCCCCACGTCTGTGGAATGCCCCCCCACCCCCACCCCGACACCTTGAGTGCATCACAATCCACAGACTGTTTTAAAATTAAAATTAAAATTGGATTTCAAAGTGGTCAGTCAAACACTCTTCCAGTGAGAGTTGGACTCCGCCAGGGCTGCCCTTTGTCACCAATCCTGTTCATAATTTTTATGGACAGGATATCTAGACACAGCCAAGGATTGGAGGGCGTCATGCTTGGTGACCACAGGATTTCATCTCTGCTGTTTCCGAATGATGTTGTCCTGTTGGCTTCATCAACCAGTGAAACTGGGACAGTTTGCTACTGAGTGTGAAGCGGATGGGATGAGAATCAGCACCTCCAAGTCTGAGTCCATGGTCCTCAGCTGGAAAAAGGTAGATTGTCCTCTCTGGGTTGGAGACAAGTTCCTGCCCCAAGTGGAGGAACTGAAGTATCTTGGGCTCTTATTCACGAGCAGTGTTGCGAGTAACGGGTTACTGTAATGCCACTACTTTTGCAGCAACGAGCTGTGGAATGAAATTACTGTTTAAAAATTCAGTAATGCAATACAGTTACGGAAATTTGATCAGATGTGTTACTTGTGATATTTGTTTTATTAATATGGATTGATATTTTAGCGCAAAAAAATACAAATGGACCCTACCTAGCTAACGAGCCGTCAGTCAAAGAGCCTCTTCACTGCTGCAGCCTCAAATGGAGCTTGCTCCGGCTCGGAAAAGATGAAGCTACTTTGTTTTTGTGGAAATAGACATTTTTTTTTTTTTTTTTGTCGCAGTTAAAGATAAAGGCATTTTGGTGGGTTGCAAGTTAAATGCTTTTGAGACCAACTGCAATCTCCAGAAGCACCTAAGAACAGAAACAAGGTCCTGCAATGCTAGTGCTATGCTATGCTAAGCTAACACCGTGTTAGTGGATTTATGCTATCTGAACAGCGGCTGGATTTCGAGCACAGGTATGGTTCTGGACTGTTGGTGACCCAGCAAGAATTGAATCAACTGACTGCCAGATACGTCGTTACAGAATTTTCCATCAGACAGCTGTTATCCACTGAAGTTAAAACACATTTACTTGCTACCTGGATAAAGATTATTCAAAAATGGATTTCATATCCAAAAGGACTGTATAATGTCTCTGTCATAGCAGACATTTGGACTGTAGATAATGGACGTTTTCTTTGGATCACTGCACATCGGTTTAAATCCATAATATTCAAGGTAAGAACTGACAGCCCTATGCAGTGTTGCCAATTCACTTTTTTCCCCTCTCTCTCACTCCACAAATCCTATTCCTCACTCCAAAATGAGGAAATTACTGGCAATTTGGTGTTGATCTTCTTCAGATTTTTCACACAATAAGAGCTCTCAAGGCAGAATAAAGCAGACTGAACATGTTCTAAAAGCTCTGTCTGAAACAGTCTGTTTTCAGCCTGACATTAATAAGCCCCTAATCAGTCCCTCCAGGATTTTACGGGATGTTTTTATGATTGTTGCGGGCCAAAAAGCCTGAATTCGCAGGAACTTTTATAAAAAGTTGCGATAAAAGTTGTGATGTTTTTAGAGTGTTTTTTGCACCAAAAGTAGTGTAATTCTTCCCTTTTAGGGAAGAATTACAAATTTTAAAGCACATGCTTTTTTTCCAGTTTGCTGAAGTGATATTCTATACAACAGTACAAGAAAATCACAGGATTGTTAAAATTTCCTATTATAGTGATTTGTAAATTAAGCAGAAACTTCTGCGATACAGAAAAACTCGTGTGCAACAGCAAATACAAACATTAACATTAACACAATATCCATTACAGCAGCTAAATTGCACTGAATGCATGTTAAAGAGTAGAGATTTGGAAATTATTGGCAGCACCTTCATTTGAAAGCTCCCTTCGGTTCCCAACCACTTGGTACCGAGCGGCGAGGAAAAAATAAATTATTCATTCTGTTGCTCTGTATTGGCTATTGGAGTCTGTGTTTTTCTGAAAAAAAAAAAGAGAATATTCTCAATCTTTCCATGACTACCTGTCTGCTGCATGTCAGTCTTCACACACACACACACACACACACACACACACACACACACACACACACACACACACACACACACACATCTTTCATTTACAGTGGGGGGGGGCAGATGTGTTTGTCAATCCCCACCGGAGATTCAGTTTTAAAGCTCATTGACCAGATGTAGTAATGATTTTACCTCTAAAGATGTATAAATGTTCAAACACTCACTGTAGTGTAGTGTGTGCTCCTCACGCGCGCTCCCACGACAGGGTGCTTTTGGGCAGGCGCATGTTTTTCAACACAAACCCAGCGTTTCGTACATGCAATAAGGAGGGAGATGTGGCGAGGCGTCCACGGGCAGGCTGGGGGAGACGGAGCAAGGGACGGTGTTGAAAACCTTGCGGGTGAGTGTTTTTTAAATCACGCACTCTGTTTGCAAATGTGTTCCGTTACTCACTGTAAACTAAAAACTCACTACTCACTGTAAACACGGAAGTGAACGCGGTGCAGCGATGCATTTAATTGGTTAGACTGACCGTTTAGAGACAAATTTGATTAGTGAAATTGGTGGAAGTTGATGGGGATTGGCCAAAAATACGGGAAAGTTGTGGTGATTGGACAAAGTTGCAAGGTCGCGCAATAGTTGCGCTGATTGGCAGATTTTGTGTGAATTGGTGCGATCGCAACATCGTGAAATCCTGGAGGGACTGACTAATGTAATCCATTAATTAAATTATCTTGCTATGTGTGCAAGATAATTTAAGTGTGCATTTAAAAGTAACGGGAAAGTTACTTTTCCAAGTAACTAGTTACTTTAATCATGCAGTAACTCAAAAGTAACTCAGTTGCTTTTGAAAAGAAGTATCTAGTAACTGTAGCTATTTTTTAGTAACTTGCCCAACACTGTTCACGAGTGAGGGGAGAATGGAGCGTGAGACTGACAGACGGATCAGAACAGTCTCTGCAGTGATGTGGACGTTGTACTGGTCTGTTGTGGTGAAGAGGGAGCTGAGGTCTAAAGCAAAGCTGTCGATTTACTGGTCAGTCTACATTCCTACTCTTACCTATGGTCATAAGCTTTGGGTAATGACCGAAAGAACGAGATCACGGATACAAGTGGCTGAAATGAGCTTTCTCCATCGGATTGCTTTACTCATCCTTAGAGATAGGGTGAGGAGTTCAGTCATCCGGGAGAGGCTCAGAGTAGAACAGCTGCTCCTCCACATCAAAAGGAGCCAGCTGAGGTGGTTTGGGCATCTGATCAGGATGCCTCCCACTTGAGGTGTTTTGGGCACATCCAACGGGGAGGAGACCCCGGGGCAGACCCAGGACACGCTGGAGAGACTATGTCTCCCAGCTGTCCTGGGAACATCTTATTATCATCTCTGAAGAGCTGGAGCAGGTGGCTGGGAAGAGGGCAGTTTGGGCTTCTCTGCTTGACCCGTTGCCTCCGTGACCTGGACTTCCGGAAAAGTGGTACAAAATAGATGGAGGAATGGATTTCAAAGTGGAAAGGTGCTAGCAATAAAATGGGCAAAAAAGACAGGAAACAAGTTTAGAGACAAGGATCCAAAAATGAAAGTAATACTGAATAAAAAAAAAAACATCCACATGGGGATTTGAGCTCATAACCTCCCATAGCTGAGTCCAATGTTCTACTTGTGTCTTCATGAGCAGAGATGTGTTGCAATTAATATGTGATAATAGGAAATGGAATAAGTTAATACATTTTAAAAAAAAAAAAAGCAGGTAAGACTTAAGTAAAAAAAGCAGGAGCTTAAGGAAAGCTTTTGAAAGGACAGGAAGAAAAGAAGGTTGTACGGTGGTGCAATGGTTAGCTCTGTGGCAGCACAGCAAGAAGGTCATGGGATCGATTCCACCCCTGACCTTTGTGAGTTCGATCCCACCCCCAGACCATCGGTGACCCTTCTGTGTGGCGTTTGCATGTTCTTCCCGTGTCTGCGTGGGTTTACTGCGGGTACTCCAGTTTCCTCCCACAGGCCAAAGACATGCAGGTTTGGTTAATTGGCATCAACTGGGGATTCTAAATTGTCCTTAGGTATGACTGTGAGAGTGAATGGTTGTCTGTCTCTCTGTGTTGGCCCTGCAATGGACTGGCAAGCTGTTCAGGGTGTACCCTGCCTCTCACCCAAAGATGCTGGGATAGGCTCCAGCCCTCCTGCGACCCAAAAAGGATTAAGCGAGAGAGGATGGATGGATGGATGGAGGAAGAAAAGAAGGGAAAGTAAAAATGAGAAATGCTAAATACAAAGGTTAAGGATACATATGTAGAACAGAAGTGAAGGATGGGGATTAAATGGAGGAAGAATAAGAGGAGAAACTCAAAGGGATGGGGGAGCAGAGATAAAGAAGAAGGGATCAAAGAAGGATTGATGAGTGCAGTTTTGGTTTGGATGTGTGATTAGCATTTAGCTGACTAAACCCAACTCTGCTATTTCATCACCATTTACTGTTCCTCTTCACACACACCCATGTAGGCTGGAGTCATTCATAACCCAAGTTTGGTTTCATGGCTACATCTTTCTAGCTGTAAAGAAAGAATGAAAAAGTGTAGAAAACATAGCCCCAAGTAGCAAACATCAGATTCCAAGCATCTGTAAACTTCAAGGTTTTGTACTGTTTACCAACAACATTTAAAAGCTAAGGCATGCTACACATTAGACTTTAAAACACACGAGGGATGTTGTACTTCAGCAGAATATGATTTAAATCCAGCTCCTCCAGCATACCAGATAAACACCTTGACACACTACACCATCCATCCATCTTCTACCACTTAATCCTTTCAGGTCATGGGGTGGGGGGTGGGGGGGCAGAGCCAATCCCAGCATCTTTTGGCGAGAGGCAGGGAACACCCTGGACAGATCGCCAGTCCATTGCGGACACACTACACCACAGGACTGTTTTCATAGTTTTGCTTTCCATTTACAAGACATTTCATAAAGAGGATTCTTGGAACATGAACAGAATTGGATGAATTTTGGTGTCAATAAAATAGCTGTAATTGTGAATGTGAAGTTTCATTAAGTGTGCATCAGTATAGCATCTGAAGATAAATCAGAAAAAAATACAGGCCAAAGAGAAACTGTACAGATTCTTTGGCCTGTAAGATCGAAAATTTGATAATTTTTGCAACTTTTCATTATTAAATATCTGTAGATGATTTATGCTTAATTTCACAAATTTGGATGATTACCTTTTGAGTCACTTTACCTTCACTTGCACATTTAAAAAAAAATATGGTTCCAAAAAATTAATTTTTAGAGTATAAGACCAAAGGAGAAAATGTGTGGGAGATTTCAGAGAATAGAATCCTAAAAGAATTTTTAGTCCAGGCCGAGCCGTTCTTGAGATATTTGCATATAACTAAAAATTGACTGTTATAGCTCCAGCTATGAGTGCTGTGCTTTGATTTTGGGTCTGTAGTGGTGGGGAGAATTTTTGGCCAGCCTGCAAAATTTAATGTTTCAACCTCTCATCTTCATCTAATCTCATCTTTTTTGCTCCTCATGCACTTTAAGTGGAGAAAAATAATAATAATAAGAAGAAATATAGCCGCAAGCAGTGATCATCAAGTTCCAAGCAGCTGTAGACTTTAAGGTCTTGTACTGTTTAACAACAGCACATGGTACATATTGAGTTTTAAAATTCACAAGAGAGGCATGTTGTACTTTAGGTCCTGTTCAAAAGAATAAAACTTTCCTGAGAAGATTCAAACCTGGCTCTGCAGCAAACCAAATGATTGCTTTAACTGTTAACACCACACAACTACTTCACACTTTAACTTTCTAAAACATAAATGTTCCTTTGAAAGGGATTCCAAGTATTGTAGCTGTATAGTAACAGCATTTAAAAGTTAAGGTGTGCAACACATTGTTTTCAAATGCACAGAAAAAGCATGCTGGACTTCAGAAGAATCAGGCTTTGCTGGGAGGATTTAAACCCCAGTGTGCAGCCAGGGGGGTGTTGTCTTGAAATTGGACAGCGGAGGCGATGGCTGAACTGAACGATGGTTTATTGAATAGAAGCTCGTAGCATGTGGAACATACAAATTACGCTAGCATGCTAGCTAACAGGAGATAAAGGCTATATGTGCTGGCTAGAGGTGGAGTGCAAAAGAGGCAGTCTCCTGCCGTTGGACCCCTAATATTGTCATGGCGTGGTCCTTGCGGGCCACTAATGAGACGCTATAGGCAGCCGTAGAGTTTGCATATTTATTAAGGAAAGAACAACGATACAAAATAATGATCCTCGTGGGGCAAAACACAAATAAAGACTATGGCTAAGACACAATGATGATATACTGATGACAAGGAATAACTTACGGGAACACGGAGGATTGAGAGGGTGGCTGGAGCCAGGGAATAGGGACCCCAGCAGAACGCTGGGGAGACCAGCATTTGACGTGTGAGGTCGCAGCCCCGAGTAACCAAACCTGCTCTTTTAAATAGGGCTAGAGGATTAATCAGCTGATGAGGACGTCATCAGCTGAATGTAATCCAGCTGTCACAGAGGAACTCAGCTCTGACAGCCGGAAGCCCCTCCGAGACGCTGTCAGAATAAAAGTTCGGAGGACCACAAGGAACTAACACAGAACGGGAGGAAAATACTGCATGACCCGAGCGCGGACAATATCAACGCTCAGACCATGACAAATATAGTCAAGGCATGATGATGTCACATCAAGCATGCATCCCCATGTCTGTGATGTGCCTGGTGTTAATATATCCATATATAACATCAACCTCCACCCTGGAAAAGCCCCAAACACTATTAACATTTAAGTCACAATGGTGTATTTTTTTAAACAAGAAAAGGAAAACACAACCTTGGGCACCGGGTAGACCACCGGTTGACCCTGCACGACTGGGTGGATTATTCTGCCACCGTGAACCAGTCGTGCTCTGCTAAACATATTAAAACAGAGTCACTGTTGTGGTTTTAGTTTAGGGGGGGCTCTGGTGAGCCTGTTGTGGGCGGGGCCCTGGAAGCGCTGGGTGCGGCAGACCTGGGTGCCATCTTGAACCATCTGGAAAGTGATTGTCCCCAACCGAGTGGCGATCTGCATCGGTGGGGACAGGAACATTTGCAGGTCATCTGGGCATTCGGATTGGTGGACCCGAATCTAATCCAAGCCAACCCAATGAGCGGCGATCTGTTCGGCTGCACTTGGTGCTGCTGCTCTCTCGTCCCTGACGCTGGTTGCTGCTTTGGCAGTGTGACTTTCATGTCGGCGGCAGGACGTGCCCCCAGTTGGTCTTGTCCCGCTGGATCCTACAGGGCCATGGACTCTCTATCCCGCAGCACTGCAGCGGCTCCTTGCTGCTGACACCGGGAGCAGATAATGGATGAGTCCAGGTTCTGCCTTTTTTCCTCGCTCTCCTCTCCTTGTGGTGTCAAGCTCAGAGTGGCTGTATCCTCGTCCGGGTCTGTCGTGCTCGCAACATCAGTGTTCCCACAGAGCCCCTGGAAAATGAACACAGGGAGGACTCTTGACCCGTAGCGAACCACCAGCGATACGGTCCCTATTACGCTGATGTGTGTGTGCCCATAGCCATACAGCGCTGCTGGATTCTTCTCAATAGGATAAGTGGGAAAGAACTTTTCCACTGTAACCCAGTTCATCACTGACCTCACAGCGGCAGCGTCCCACAGCAACGATAAGCCAACATCATCCAACCTCATCGTGCACCACTAGTATGCCGCCCCTCTGGAGCCCACCGTGTGGATGGTGGTTGTTTGTGGTTCCTTTGAGCTGAGTAGCGGGCTTGATGTCATTCGTGTTGATTGTCACACCTTGGCAAAGTGATTGAGCTTGCCGCAGCATCCGGATCACTGCACCCCGGCCGAGCAGAATCGTGCTTGCGAGCTGCAGTTACCGCACGAATGTTGTCCCATGATGTTCCGTTGCCCCATAACGTTTACCTCGGCATCCTCCAAACAAGTTGCGGTGTTAACGGGTACTTCTGCTGGGGTAATTGAATAAGCTAGTGAGATTTGCTGTTGTGACTCACCTGGTTGTGATGTTAGCTTGTTGGCGGCCTCCAACTGGAACGCCAACTCCACCGCCTTCACCAGAGGTCGTTCATCAGGCACCCTGATTAGCTTTGCCTGCAGCCGCGGGTTGCTAGTGTGCTCCGCTAGCTGGTCCCACACTATTTCCTCCTCTAGCTGCCCAAACCTGCACCTGCTTGCCAGACAGCACAGCCCGGTGTGTCCAGCCACATCAGTCTCTGATCGAGGTAACAGGCACGATTTCATCTCCAGAAAAAATGCTGAATTTTCCTCCGGAAGCCTAATGGTTTTCCTTGTCGCCATTGTTGTGTCTGGAAATAGGACAGCGAAGGTGATGACTGAACTGAACAATGGTTTATTGAACAGAAGCTCATAGCACATGGAACATACAGCGTATGCTAGTATGCTAGCTAACAGGAGGTACAGGCTATGTCTGTGTGCTGGTTAGAGGCGGAGTGCCAAAGAGGTAGTTTCCCACCATTGGACCCCTAATATAGTCATGGCGTGATGACGACACGTCGTGTGTGCGTCCCCACGTCTGTGATGTGCCTGGTGTTAATATGTCCATATATAACAGGGCTGGGCAGCGCAGTGGAAGAGTGGTTAGCACTGCAGCAGCACAGCAACTCACCCTTGGCCGGGGGATCCTGGGTTCAATCCCAGCCCCTGACCAACAGTGATCTGTGTGGAGTTTGCATGTTCTCCCCGTGTCTGCGTGGGCTTACTCCGGGATTTCTCCGGTTTTCTCCCACATGCAGAAAACATGCAAGTTAGGTTAATTGGCATCGAGCTGGGGATTCTAAATTGTCCTTAGGTATGACTGTGAGAGTGAATGGTTGTCTGTCTCTCTGTGTTGGCCCTGTGATGGACTGGCGATCTGTCCAGGTTGTACCCTGCCTCTTGCCCAAAGATGCTGGGATAGGCTCCAGCCCCCCCACGACCCGAAAAGGATTAAGCGGAAGAAGCTGGATGGATGGATAACAGGGCTTAGCACCAAATTTTGGGCCCCGGGTACAGCACTATATGTGGGCCCCTCAAATACAAATCAAATTTTGAATTTTACATTCCAGGGTTTAAGATGGGGCCATTTCCATTAAAAGCTTGGTTAGTCAGCTCCAGTGTTAGGGATAATTTGATGCTAGTATATGATTTGTTTATCTGTCTTTGAGAATATGTTTACTGTCATCAGTATTTCCAAACATCTATCTATAATGCACTTTTGAGAATGGACCTGTAGTATTTTTCCATTTACACACAAATTTACTTACATGAGTTATGAGTTGAACACTTATTTATTTATTTATTTGTTTGTTTGTTTATTTTATATTTTATATTCCATTGGTCTTATTCGTTTGTATACTTCCATTTTTTGGCAAGTAGAGCATCTTTAACAAACCCAGTTTCCAATTGAGATCAATATACTGTGATGTGAACAGACATTTTTTAGGGAGCAGGTGGTCACCCCCCCCCCCCCTCAAAAAAAAAGCACTCCTAAATAATGAACAAAGGGAATTTACATACAGTAGTGCAAATTTTACTGTACTTGTTTGGTATATCTATTTTATTTTAATACCTATGCACTCATGGACATATTTAATACCCCATAGATGTTTACAAAATTATTAATTCACACAGAGACCATGGTCTTCATCATTAATTATGAAAAGTCAATGACAAAAAATGGGCAGCTTCCATTGAAAACTAAATCTGTTCAAAATACAAAAAAAATCTGCAAAAATATGAAAAAAAATGTTTTCATTAAATACAATATTAAACCTCCATTCAAATAAATAAATAAATATTTGCAAAAAAAAAACAACTTAAAAAGTCTATTCCCCTTGTCAGCAAAATGAGCCAAAATCCTCCCCTCTGTTAACCTGCCACCCTCCATCCCCATAAAGAGTGTAAGGGTAGTTTATACAAAGAAATTTCGTAGTTTATCCGTGAGAGGACAGGAGCAAATGAACAAGAAAAATAATCAAAATTCAACAAAAAAGTTTCACATTTTATAGAAAAAGGACAGGTAACGTGTTTATCATAAAACATGGCTAATTTATAGGAAAAAGAGTAATCAATTTATCAGGAAAAAGTTGCAAAGTATTTTGAAAAAAGTTAACTTTCCAAGAAAAATGTTTACAACAAAAACCTTACTAAATGGTGAGAAAATTGGACATTTATGAGAGAAACGGGCAAAAAAAAATATGTAGGCTATATTAAAATGTTTCAGAACAACTTTTTTTCTTGTAAATTTGTGACTTTACTGTTGTAAATTTCAGATTTTTTTTTTTCTTAGAAATGTGTGTGGGGGTTGGGATTGCCATTTGGAAAATCTGGTTTTCTCACAAAAATCGAATGTTTTTTCTCATAAATTTGGGACTTGTTTATAAATTTGTAATTGTAAATTACCATGTTTGTAAAGGTTTGGACATGACTGTGCTCATATCCTCGCTTTATGTTCATATTTGTTTTTCTGTTATCTTCAGGACATGCGTTCAGCCATGTTCTCACCTTTTGTTCTTATGCATCTCTGTGCTGTGATTATCATTCGTGTTTTTGGTCCTGGTGTGCTCTGTCTGTTCAGCCCCGCACATCCTGTGTTTCTCCGTTGCCCTTGATTGTTTCCCACCTGTCATGCGTTATCTTGATTACTCCCCTGTCTACGTATGTGCGTCTAAGTCTGTGTCCGGTGTGGCGTCATTATTGTTTCTACCGTGTTCCCTGTGAGTCTGTCAGCCTGTTTAGTTTTGTGTCTTCAGCCCCCGTGCCGCTACTTCTTTTGTCACAGTTTTGGTCAATCATTGGTCATCTTTTGGTCATTTTTGAACTGTATTCCTGCCTGCGTTTGAGCCCTGTGTTACCTACCTTGACAATATTGTATCACATTTTTGCCCCTTTATTCTTGCAAATTTGTACTAAAACTACATTTATACCTTTGTAGCTCTACCAAATGCTAACTATGAATATCACCCACAACCCCCTTGTTAAAAAAATCACAAATCACCTACTGTGTGTACTTTCACAAAGCAATAAATAAATATAAAAGGTGAGGTTTAGGGTAACGATGCATTAACCTTGCTGAGGAAGCAGATGTGCTGCAGGAACAAGTTGCAAGTTGCTGTGACTGGTGCTGCAGTTGAATCAACTGGGTGCAGGAGTGCAGAATAAACTATTTTGCAAATTTTTAAAGGAGTAATAGGGGCCTCAGACAACATTCATCATTACTGTTAATGCAAAATTTAGTCTCTCAAACACTTCATTCAGCCAGGGTGAATTTTACTATGACATTAATTAATTAGAAATTAAAAGAACACAGAAAAATGTTTTCATTCCAGGCTTTTTGTGGGCCCCTTCCAGCAGTGGGACCTGGGTAAAGAGTACCCTTCACCCCCCAGTCCAACACCCCTGTATGCAGCACACAAGACAATCACCTTAACCCCTTCACCACACAGCAGCTTTGGGTCATACACTCACTTTCTCACACCCAAACAAATTGTTCCCTTGACAAGACAGAGGCTGACAGACATGTCATAAACATGATTTTTGTTACATGAATAGGATTGCATGCAATTTGTTTTTTACTGAAGAATACTGCTGTGATTGAAAGTTTTAAGTTTCATGTTTGGATCACTACATCAGAAGATAAATCAGAAATTACATGCCAAAAAAAAAACAACAACAAAAAAAAAAACAAAACAGTACAACCTGATGGGCCTGTAAAATCAAAAGAAATAAAAAATTTTGGATAATTTTAACAACTGTTCATTATCAATATCTGTAGATGATCTTTGCTTTATTTCAAGCAATTTGGATGAATGACTTCATAGGAGTTCATTTTGAGTTCACTTGCACATTTTTGAAAAAAAAAAAAGGTGCACAAAACCAGTGGAGAAAAGATGCTGAAGATTTCAAAGAGTAGAATGATCAAAGAATTTTGAGTCAATTATGCCACCACTTATGGATGCCGTGATTGGACGCGATTTTTGGAAGCCTGTTTTGTTCGGGTGAGCGCATTCACCCTTCCATCCTGTGGGAGGGTCCCTGGCTCCGCAGGTAATCAAAACACCTGCGTGAATGAACACACCTGCTGTCTCCTTGTTGCCAGCGCTTAAAAGGCCCAGTCTGAACGCTGCAGCGCTGGCTCGTTGGGTATGCTGCCAATCAAATATTTAAGTTAGTATTAAGTGTTATTGGAACCCAGAGAATTTACCGTCTTTCCTTTTTTTCATTCACAGGTTGTTGCCATTTCTGCGGTGTGTCCCCAGGGGTTTTGTTGTGTGCTCACCTGCTCCATCATCTTCATCCCCATTTGCCTACTCCACTTGGTCAGACATCCACCTGCCTGTTTCATCTGCACCACCTGTCCCTATTCATCATAGCCATTCTGGGTTCCTCATCGGGCTCTCTGCTCCTACTCGTAAGCATTCCCAAAAATCATTATCTGTCTCCCTCCTCACTCTAACCTGCTCTCATTTCTCCCATTACAGGCTGGGTCCTCTTCTGGTGAGTGAGGTTTTTTCTGCTACGATTGCTGCATTCTTTTTCAATAAAATTGTGTTCAAACTTTTCTTCTCGGTGTTGTGTGTTCTCTGACATGATTGCTTGACCCAGGAGACAGACACTGACACGAGTAGAGTGATTAGACAATTATTTATTAACCCAGTGAAGTTAGTGTGTGTGTGGATGTGTGGATGAGTGCAGTGCTGACAGACAGCTGGAGCTGAGCGAGTCTCGCTGCGGCCTGGCAACCCTGGAAACACACAAGCACAAGGGATTAATGCAGCTCGCAGCAACGGGGAATTATGATTTGTGCTGCTTACTTGCAGGTGCCGCTGTGAGACTTTTGTCCGCTCCGTGACTTGACGTGGCTGGGTGAGCATGGAGCTTGGCGCTGTGAAGGTGAGGAGGAGATCCGAGGAGGAGGAGGAGAAGCCCCGTTGTCAGGGGAGACAAGTCCGCTGCCAGGGAGGTCCACCTGTGCACAGGGAAAATTACTTTGACAAGGTAAGGTTTGCTGATGCTTACGTGACGTGGCTTGGCGAAGAGGCTTTGTAGTAGCTCTGGCTTGAGGCTGTGTCCGTGACGCGTTGCGTGGCGAGGAAGACAGACGACTCTGTGCAGAGCAGTCAGTGACACCGGCTTTTAAAGCCTGCTGGTTATTGGCGGCAGGTGTGTGCGCAGCTGGAGCTGATGACGGCCCAGCGGCCGCCATGACATTCTCTCCACTTTGCATGTGGGCTGATCGTGTTAGTAAATCATGACAAAGCCATCCCATCCCCCATCAGTGCAAATTAATTTCAGCTGGTTAAGTCCTGACTGATAGCCTTTTAAAAGGTCTGTGAATATCAGATTGTGACACCAAAAAGAACTCATGATGGGTAGACGCAAAGAGCTCTCACTAGACCGTCACAACCTTATTCAGTCCCTCCAGGATTTCATGGAATGTTTTTGATTGTTACAACACAAAAAGCCTGAATTCGCGGGAGCTTTTTTAAAAAAGTTGCAATAAAAATTGCAATGTTTTTAGAATGTTTTTTGCAATAAAAGTTGTGGGAAGAATTACAAATTTTAAAGCAGATGTTTTTTTCCAGTTTACTGCAGTGA
Organism: Pholidichthys leucotaenia; assembly: GCA_020510985.1. Classification (NCBI taxonomy): domain Eukaryota; kingdom Metazoa; phylum Chordata; class Actinopteri; order Cichliformes; family Pholidichthyidae; genus Pholidichthys; species Pholidichthys leucotaenia. The sequence goes on along the minus strand of CM035845.1, from coordinate 189,069,905 downwards.
TATTCTATATAACAATACAAGAAAAGAACAGGATTGACAAAAATTTCCTATTAGTGATTTGTAAATTAAGCAGAAACTTCTGCTATACAGAAAAACTCTTGTGCAACAGCAAATACAGACTTTGACACAATATCCATTACAACAGCCAAATTGCATTAAATGCATGTTAGAGTATAAATTTGGAAATTATTAGCAGCACCTTCATTTGAAAACTCCTTACGGTCCCCATCACTCTTTACCAAGCAGATAGGAAAAAATAATTTATTCTGTTGCTCTGTATTTTCTATTGGAGTCTGTTTTTCTGAACAACAACAACAAAAAAAAAAATGCAGAGAATATATCCTCACTCTTTCCGTGCCTAACTCCTACCTGTCAATCTGCTGCACGTCGGTCTTGACACACACACACACATCTTTCATTTACAGCGGGGAAGGGAGGTTGTCCGTCCAGACCGGAGATTCACAACTTTAAAAGCTCATTGGCAAGATGTAGTTATGATTTCTACCTCTAAAGATGTATACAATGTTCAAACACTGGCTGTAGTGTTAGATTTGCTCGTTTTGATTGTGGCTTTATGGCGTCTGTCCTCACACATGCTCCTGCGACAGGGTGCTTTTGGGGCAGGCCGACGTTTTTCAACAAATCCAACACTTTGTACACACGGTCAGGACGGAGACATGGCAAAACGTCCACCAACAGGCTGGGGAAGATGAAGGAAGGGACGGTGTTGGAAACCTTGTGGGTGAGGTTTTTTTTTGTTTTTTTTTTAAATCACACTGTTTTTGCTGATGTGTTCCGTTAATACTCACTGTAAACACGGAACTGAACACGGTGCAGTGATGCATTTGGTTGGTTAGAATGAGCGCTTGAGTGCCAGTCAGAGACAAATTTGATTGGTGAAATTGGCAGAAGTTGACAAGGATTGGCCAAAATTGCGGGAAAGTTGCGGTGATTGGACAAAGTTGCAAGGTTGTGCGATAGTTGCACTGATTGGCTGATTTTGCATGAATTGACATGATCGCAACATTGCAAAATCCTGGAGGGACTGCTTATTGTTGCAAAACATAATGATGGCATTGGTTAGAGGCGCATCTCTTAACTGCTGAATGTTCCAGTGAGCACTGTTGGAGCTTTCATTCGAAAGTGGAAAGAACATCATTTTATCATAAACTGGACATGACCAGGAGCGCACAAGATTTCTGACAGAGGAGTCAAAAGAATTATCAGAAGAGTTATCCAAGAGCCAAAGACCACTCGTGGAGAGCTCCAGAAAGACCTGCAGTTTAGCAGGTACTGCTGTTTCAAAGAAAACAATAAGTAATGCACACAACCGACATGGGCTCTATGCCCATTCACCTTGCAAGACTCTATTGCTGAAGAAAAAGCATGTTAAAGCTTGTTTAAAGTTTGCTGCACAACATTTGGGCAAGCCAGTAAAATACTGGGAGAATATAATCTGGTCAGATGAGACCAAAATTGAACTTTTTGGATGCCACAACACACAGCATGTTTGGAGGAGAAATGGCACTGCACATCAGCCCCCAAAAACCATACCAACAGTGAAGTTTGGAGGTGGGAGCATCTTGGTGTGAGGGTGTTTCTTAGCATGTGGTACAGGCAGACTTCATGTAACTGAAGGAAGATGAATGGACAAATGTACAGAGACATCCTTGATGAGAATCTGTTGCCGTTTGCCAAGATACTGAAGATGAAATGAGAGTAGGCATTTCAGCAAGATAATGATGTCAAACTCACAGCCAAGGAAACTCAACTGGCTCCAGAGAAGGAAAATAAAGCTGCTAGAATGGCCCAGTCAGTCACCTGACCTGAATCCAATTGAAAATCTATGGAATGAACTGAAGATCAGAATTCATAGAAGACACCTTCAAGATTTGAAGACAATTTGTGTGGAAGAATGGATAAAATCACTCCTGACCAATGTCTGCACCTAGTTTCTCCACACAGGAGGCGTCTGGAAGCTGTTATTACCAACAAAAGCTTTTCTACTAAATATTAAATGAATTTCACCAAGCGTGTTTAATACATATTCCCTGTGTCATTCACTTTATTAAATACATCTTGTTTTGTGAACAGTTTCCTTGATTTCTTTGTATGTATTTATTACTTGGGTCATTACTGATACGTATCTGGTGAAAATCTCAGGTCAATGGCTCCATCAAAAATATATTTAATGAGGAAAATTTTGATGTGTTCAATATTTATTTTCTCCACTGTATATTTATGATTTTCTTAATAAATTGTTTTTACTTAGATTAAAAAAAATAGGGAAGAAAGTGACAGCTGTTTGTAAAAGAATACCATGTGCAGACAAAAAGAATATTGCAGAAATCATTTCAGCATTATTCTCTGGCACTTTATTTTATTTGGTATAAATGACAAATAATTTCAATTCATTTTTTAGATAAGCATCTCCTCTGTCATATATGCGACACTTATGATAAAATACTGAAAGATTTTGGGTGGGGGAGAAAAAGTTACAAATTCATGAGAAAAGGGTTAAGACTGGTGAAAGTCATTACAAGTCAAGTGACTTCAAGTAGACAATTTCTTACACTTATTCAAGTAACTTCTTTGAGGACTACTTTTAATTATTCTTGAGTAATAGTCTACCATAGGATAGTGCTACTTTTACTTGAATACAGTCTCTGGACCCACGTCTGCTCCTGACCTGCATCAGTATTTCTCTGTAGAAGAGTTGGGTCACCGTTTTTAAAACCTCCATGTCACATAATGCCCACATGAATAAAAAAGAGGTCATTGTGACAAGTGCCATTAATAATCACAAAGAGAAACACTGATGTGGAGAAGAAATGAGAGAAGAGTGTACTGGCAGCTTGTTATTATGGGCCTTTTAGACATCGAGATGTTCAACAATTGCTACTGCTCTTTAGGAAAGAAAGTTCTGCAAATGTTGGCTAGTGCTAGTTTCTTTTTAAAAAAAAATATCAGATTACTCGACTAAAATAGTCATTAGCTGCAGTCCTAGTCCCAGGGTGAAACCTGTTGAGAACCCCTGGATTAGACCATTATTCTGATTGTAAGTGGAATATTAGGGTCCATGTACTGTAAACCCAGATGTTAATGAAGACGAAGGTAAGGACAGCTCCTTTCAGACATCCTTTAACTAGTCAGCAACTGAAAGCGTCACGATTGGATGGTGGAGAGGACTCAAGTGCAGTCAGGATATGGTGCAAAAATGGTAATTTATTATACAAAACTAACACAAAATAAATGATCGGGCTGACAAGAGACATTAATTCATGACTCGCGGACAAGACTGACTGAAGACATTAATGACACCATACCAGACTGACACTGAACACCAACATACAGTATATAAACAAGTGGTAATCAACAGGACAAGACAGATGAGAATAATCAGGGGCAATCAAAGCCAGCACGGCATAGCAACAGGTGCACGAGACATGAGGGATGAGACAAAAAGGTAAACAGGAATGGAGGATACATATGATGCATGAACACAGAACCAGGGTAGACACACACATGAAAATGACCACACTACACAACTGACATAATTGTCAGACCCAGGGAACAGACACAGGCTCAAGAGTGGATTCAATAATCTTTATTTGTAATAGTGAAAGTGTGTGGGTGTGTGTGTGTAGTGTATGAGGATGTGAGTGTGTGGGTCTGTAGACTCGTCGTAGCTGGGAGTGAGCAGAGCGCTGTTCAATCTGGCAACCAGTTTCAGGAGAGGAGGTGTACTCAGGTTGGTCCGAAGGCTAGAACCAGGAAGACAGCGCCTGCTAACACAACACCGCTGGAGTAGGATGGCTAGCGGAGGAGAGACAGGCAGAGACCGCCGCCAAGAGGGAAGGTTCCGCCGCCTGGGAATTCCGCCACCTGGGAACTCTGCCTGTGCACAGAGGATAAACGCAGAGCAGGTGAGTAGTAGAGGGCTTACTTGATAACGAGGAATGTCCTTCCAAAAGATGACGCTGAAGCGGCAGGGATGACGAAGGCAGGATAACTGGCTGGGAAAGTCGAGCGACGAGCTTCATGCAGCCAGGGAGACAGACGGCTCCATGCCGGTCTGAAGGCAGAGTGGGTTATATAACCCCAGAGTGATGGAGAGCCAGTGTGCGCACAGCTGTAGGCGATAATGGCACAGAGTGAGTCATCACAGTACTCCCCCCCGAGAGATGCCTCTCGGCACCTGATCCAGCCTACCTGGGTGCATCCGGTGGAAGTCCCTGATAAGTTGTGTATCCAACACGAAGGATGGACGCACCCAGGACCGCCACTCAGGACGATACCCCTCCCAGTCCACCAGATACTGCAAGCCGTGGCCCCAGCGGCGGACATCCAGAATGGAATTGACCCTCCACGCCGGGTCGCTGTCGATCACTACTGGTGGAGGTGGAGACCTTGGGGGGGGGGGGGGCAGAGAGGGCTGGAAAAGAACAGTTTAATCTGAGACACATGAAATGTGGGACAGATGCGGAGGGAGGGGGGGACAGCCAAATGCACAGCCACAGGGTTAATAATCCACACGATGGGGAATGGACCGATGAAGCGCTGAGACAACTTCCTCTTCTCTGCCTTGAGGTGAATATGTTGTGTGGAAAGCCAAACCCGTTGACCCACCCGGTAGGGTGGAGCCGGTCTCCTGCGGCGATTAGCGACCCTGGAGTTGCGCGCCGCCATACGTTGAAGTGCCGTTCGGACCGTCTTCCATATCCGCTGACAGCGTTTCAGGCGGGCCCAGACAGATGGTACGGCGATGTCCCCCTCTTCCTGGGGGAAAAGCGGGGGGTTGTAACCCCAGGAAGCCTCGAAGGGAGACATGCCGATAGCAGAAGACACCGTGGAGTTGTGAGTGTACTCGATCCACGGGAGGTGGTCACTCCATGAAGCAGGGTTGGAGGAGATGACGCAGCACAGCGCAGCCTCCAGCTCCTGGTTAGCTCTCTCACACTGTCCATTGCTCTGCGGGTGGTAGCCGGAGGACAGGCTCACCGTGGTCCCCAGAGCATTACAGAAAGACTTCCACACCCGGGACACAAATTGGGGGCCCCGATCAGAGACGATGTCCACGAGTATCCCATGTAGCTTCACAACGTGTTGCACAAGTAGTTCCGCTGTACCTCTCACCATAGGCGGCCCCTGCAGAGGGATGAAGTGGGCAGCCTTGGAGAAGCGGTCCACAATGGTGAGGACGACAGTGTGCTGATTAGACGGAGGAAGACTGGTGACAAAATCCAGAGCGATTTGAGACCAAGGTCTGCCGGGAGTAGGAAAAGGATGGAGCAGCCCCGCAGGGGGAGAGGGTAGTGTCTTGCCGGTGGCGCACTGAGGACAGGCACAGATGTAGTCGGCGATGTCTCTCTGGAGCAGTGGCCACCCGAATGTCCTCTGGAGAATGCTGACCATGCGGGACCCCCCTCCCCCCCCCCCCCCGGGTGGCAAGCCAGTCTGGAGGAGTGGGCCCAGTGGATCACCTCGCCCCGAACAGAAGAAGGAACGAACAGTCTATCCGCTGGTACCCCCCCCCCCCCCGGGTCCGGTTCAGCTTCCTGCACCCTCAGGACCCTCTCCTTAACGTGCCATGAGAGGGCGCCCATGATGCACGATGATGGAAGGATGGGAAGAACAGGCACCTCCGTTGCATCCGGGGTGAACTGCCTGGAAAGGGCGTCGGGCTTAGCGTTCTTAGCCCCGGAGCGATAGGTGATGGTAAAGTTGAAGCGTCCAAAGAACAAGGACCAGCAGGCCTGGCGGGTGTTCAGGCACTTGGCCGTCCTCAGATACTCCAAGTTCTTATGGTCCGTTCAGACAATGAAGGGCTGGGCAGCCCCCTCCAACCAGTGACGCCACTCCTCCAGCGTGAGTTTAACTGCCAGGAGCTCCTTGTTACCGATGTCATAGTTCTTCTCCGCCGGGGACAGTCGGCGGGAAAAAAATGCATAAGGCCGGACCTCCCCATCCACCGGAGAGCTCTGGGACAGCATGGCTCCCACCCCCGAGTCCGAGGAGTCCACCTCAACCAGGCACTGAAGAGCGGGGTCCACCTGCATCAGGATGGGGGAGGAGGAAAACCGATCCTTGAGTTCAGCGAACGCATCTGCAGCCTCCTCCGTCCACCAGAAAGCCACCTTGGGGGAGGTGAGGCGGGTCAGAGGGAGAGCAATGACGCTGTACTTGTTAATAAAGCGGTGGTAGAAGTTGGCGAACCCCAGGAATTGTTGGAGCTGCTTCCTAGACGGGGAAGGGGGGGGGGGACAATCCACTACCGCCTTCACCTTGTCGGGATCCGGGATGATCTGGTTGTGCAAGATGATAAAGCCGAGAAACAATGTCTTAGGGGCGTGGGACTCACATTTCTCAGCCTTTACATAGAGTTTGTTCTCCAAGAGCCGTTGTAAGACCCGCCTCACGTGTACTCTTTGTTCATCCAGCGATCGGGAGAAGATCAGGATGTCGTCAAGGTAAATGAAGACAAATGACCCCAGGAAGTCACGAAGCACATCGTTGATCAAACGTTGGAAGACGGCCAGAGCGTTGGTTAACCCAAACAGCATCACCAAGTACTCAAAGTGTCTGCTTGGGGTCCGAAACCCAGTCTTCCATTCATCCCCCTGCCTGATCCGCACCAGACCTCCACATTATGGAGGTCCAATTTGGTGAAGAAAGAGGCCCCCTGGAGGGAATCAAAGGCCGTGTCCATCAGAGGAAGAGTGTATTTATCTTTGATAGTGATGTCATTGAGGGCACGGAAATTGATGCACAGCCTCAGGGAGCCATCCTTCTTTCCAACGAAGAAAAACCCCGCCTCCACCGCCGAAGATGAAGGGCGGATGATGCCCGAGCTGAGGAACTCCTTAATATACGACTCCATTGCTTCCCTCTCCGGAGCAGACAGGCTGTCGAGACGGCTTGACGGCAGCGTGGCTCCAGCCCAGAGATTGATGGCACAGTCGTAGAGCTGGTGGGGGGGGGGGGGGCAACGCCTGGGACTAACTGAATTCCGCTCCCAGGTCATGATACTCAGGAGGAACCCCGGACAGATCGGGAGGAGGAGTTACGGGAGCAACCAAGGGCATGGATGGAGAGCATGCGACGGACTGCAGACACGCACTGAGGCAAAAAGAGCTTTAGGAAACCACACCTCCTATGCGCCAGTCGAAGGAGGGGTTGTGGAGCCGGAGCCAGGGGTAGCCCAGGGTGACCGGGGAGGCCGCGACCGGCAGGACGAACAGGCTCAGGTCCTCCCCACGGTTCCCAGAGATGATGTACTTGTAATGTAATGTAATGTACTTTATTTATATAGTCCTTTAAAACAACCCGTAGGTGACCAAAGTGCTTTACAGAAAATTAAGCAGCATTAAAAACACACACAGCATTAAAAACAAATAACATAAACAAAGAAATAAGAATAAATACCTAAAAATAAGAATAAAATAAAAACAAATGCCACCACTACTGGGTATTAAAAGCCATCCTAAACAAATGTGTTTTAAGTTCTGATTTAAAAAGGGCCGGGTCAGAGATAGCACGTAGGTCGGGGGTAGATTATTCCAGAGCCTGGGGGTGACAACAGAAAAGGCTTGGTCACCCCAGTGTTTATACCTTGACCTAGGCACAGCCAGCAAAAGCTGATTGGATGACCTCAAAGCCCTGCCTTGGTCACGGACAGTAAAAATCTCAGACATATAAACCGGAGAAAGGCCATTAAGAGCTTTAAAAACAAAAAGCAAAAGTTTAAAATTAATTCTAAAATGGACTGGAAGCCAGTGAAGTTAAAAAAGGATCGGAGTAATGTGCTCTTGCCTAGGTGTGTTGGTCAAAAGACGGGCTGCTGCATTTTGCACAAGTTGAAGGCGGCCAAGAGAAGACTGAGAGATGCCAACATAAAGTGCATTGCAATAATCAAGTCGAGAAGTGATTAAAGCATGGATGGCTATCTCAAGATCATGATGGCTCAGGAAAGGTTTGGCTTTGAATAACATACGTAATTGATAAAAGCTCATCTTGACTACATTGTCAATCTATTTATCAAATTTTAAATGGCTGTCAAAAATCACCCCCAAATTTCTGACAGCTGAACTGAGCCTTAAAGAGAGGGTACCAAAGCCAGCCGTTACAGTATCCCCAAACACAATACATTCTTTTTTTTCTTCATTAAAGTGGAGAAAATTTTGGCTTAACCTAACTTAATGTCAGTGATGCAGTCCAATAGAACACTTTGTGAGTTTGTTTGTTCTAGGTTCAAAGGTAAATAAAGCCACAAATTGTCTGCATAACAGTGGAAAGACATGTTGTGCCTGGCTATTATTGACCCGAGTGGCAGCATATGTAATGAAAACAGAATAGGGCCAAGGATAGAGCCATGTGGGACCCCACTGGAGAGAGAGGCACTAGAAGAAGACATGTCACCAATCATTACAGAAAAAGTTCTGTTAGATAGGTAGGATTCAGACCACTTAAATGCAGTGCCATTGATGCCAACATGATGATTCAGGCGTGACAAAAGGGTAGTATGGCCCACAGTGTCAAAGGCTGCTGTAAGATCTAGCAGCACTAAGACCACGGGGCATTTGGCATCAACAGACATCATAATATCATTGTGCACCTTTAGCAGGGCAGACTCAGTGCTATGATGAGATCTAAACCAAGACTGAAACTTCTCAAAAATAGAATTGTCTTCTAAAAAAGATTGCAACTGTATAAAAACAGCTTTTTCTAAAACCTTAGATAAAAAGGGCAAATGAGAAACGGGTCTAAAATTAGATCAAACTGAAGGGTCAAGATGAGGTTTTTTAAGAAGGGGCCTAACCACAGCATGTTTAAAAGCAGGTGGGACAAATCCTGAACTAAGGCAGGATTTAATAAAAACCAAAAGACCAGGCCCTACAGTATTAAAAACCCTTTTTCAATATTCCAGCGGGAACAACATCCAGTGAGCAATTTGTCGGCTTCAGAGACTTCATTATATCAGTAAGTGATGAAAAAGAGACCAACTCAAACTGTTCAAACACTGCAGAGTAACCCGGGACAATAGACAAGCTTCCATTAAAACTGTTATTAATAGCTCATCTGACAGAGTCCACTTAATCAATAAAAAAGTGAAGAAAAGTCTCACATGTTGTAAACGAATCATCTGTTACAGTCAGAGTGCATGGGTTTATAAAAGAGTTAATTATGTTAAATAGCACTCTAGGACAGTGACTGCTGTTGGAAATAATATCAGAGAGATACTGAAATTTTGCCTTTTGCACGATCCTCTGGTAATCAGCAAGACAGTCCCTAAAAATTTCCAGAGACACATGTAATTTGTCCTTTTTCCATCGCCATTCAGCCTGTCTGACCTGTTGCCTAATAGCACGGGTAGTGTCATTTAGCCAGGAATCTGTTTTCGGTTTAGCGGATTTAAGCTGAAATGGGGCAATAGAGTCCAAAATCCCAGAGCAGGTGGTATGAAAGGAGGAAAGAATCTTATCCGGATGGGAAGGGAAAACGAGTCCACTCAAGGCAAAAAACTGTGAATCCCTAAAAGCAGCAGAAAACTCCTCTGGCATTGAAGAAGTGATGATGCAACGCCAGCATGATGGAGCCACAGGCTTGCTGGATGATGAAGGGGTCAACAATTCAAAAATAATGGGGAAATAATCTGAGATGACAGACTCGGAAATTTCTTTGAGAGAGATTCAGAGCCCAAAAGAGATAACAAGGTCCAGAGAAATTTCTGTGAGAGAGATTGAGAGCCCAAAAGAGATAACAAGGTCCAGAATGTGACCAAGACGGTGTGTAGGTTTGTCCGCTAAAATATTTAAATTAAATGTCGCCAACAGTCTTTTAAAATCAGATGCCACCTGATCAGATGGGCAACAGACATGAATATTAATGTCCCCGCAGATCAGAAGTTTATCATATTTTGGCATAACATCTGCCAAAAACTCAGAAAACTCATTAATGAAGTCCTTATTATATTTTGGAGGACGTTAGACAACAGCAAACAACATGATGACTGAAACTGGGGCAGTCTGTTTAGATACCACTGCCAGCGGGGCTTTGGACAGGGCAATGAGCCTCAGGGGAGTCTCCAGAGAACGGCAGGGAATCCCAATTGGGTTGCCAGCTCCACCGAGATGAAGCTCTGCTCAGCTCCCGAGTCAACCAAGGCGTGTGTGCAATATCCAGTCTGATTGTGAATGATTCTGATGGGTAGAAGGCACTTGGAGAGGGGATTTGACTGAGGTGAGTCCGTGAGTCCCCCTACTGCAACGCACAGACTCCCTCTTTTGGTCGAACGGGGCAGGACGCTAACTCATGCTCTTCACTACCACAGTACATACATAGGCCGAGCTCCCTGCGACGCTGCTTTTCAGCCAAAGGTAGCCTAGTCTGTCCCACTACCATAGACTCCGGCACGTCTGGAGACTCTAGAGACGGCAAGGCCAGTAAAGGGGCCAGTAAAGGGGCCAGTTTCGCCGCTCTGAGAGCGGCGAAACTGAGTGCCCGAGCGTCCAGAAACCTTCTGCTCGGCTGCCCGCTCCCTCAGCCTGTTGTCTAAGTGGATAGCTAGGGAAATTAGCTCCGTTAGCTTCTCTGGCTTCTCTAAGCGGGCCAACTCATCCCGCAGGCTAGGGCTCAGACTCCTGGTAATGATGCTGCACAACGAGGCGTCCTCCCATCCCACCTCCGCCACCACCACCCGGAAATCGACAGCATAGTCCGCCACGGACCTGTCCCCCTGTCAATTCAAATTCAAACTGTAAAAAAAAAGAAAAAAGAAAAGAAACTGGAATGGGTCACACACGCCAGCCATGCTGCCTCACTGAGAAGCAACTGGATTGGCCCCTCGTACTGGTCCTGGTTCAGCAGATCTTCAGCCTGCATCTCTGTAAATAGTGAGGCAAGGTCCAGTTGGGGTGGACAGTTTCCCTCTTGCCTAGACAAAAGACAAATGGGTGGTGGTTAATTAAAGCAAGTGTAAAACATATTTGGGAAATACACTTGTTGCTAAAAGCCTGTTGTGGAATGTGAATTAATGAATGAATCTTGATTTCGGATTGATTAAAAGTAAAGATTAAAAGAAAATAGAATAAAATAACAAAGGGGAAAAAATCTAACAAGGTCAAATTAAACAATAACTCCTCTGATTATACAGTTCAACATAGGTCATTTGAAATGGGTGATGGCTGAAGCTGCAGCTTATATTGCCCACCCATATTCCATCCAAGAATTCAAAAGAAAAACAAAACAGGAGGGATTACAATTTGAATGTGACAATAAAGTACTTCATTGTTGTATTTAACCACAATTTTCATGTAGCTGCGCTTCAGTAGATTTTACAAGGGCTGCATTACATTTAAAATCATCTGTTTTTACTGTGGCCTCAGCAGTCAGAATGAATTAATACATTCACTTGAATGGAATATAGTACTTTAACTGAAGGTGTGCATCACCAAGTATGGAGTCGCTCAGTCAAAATATGGAGTTTTTATCAATAAAAGTTTGTCTTGTCTGTAAAAGTGTCTCTTGTTGCCCTGGCTTCATGTGTGGGTGGTGTTTTGTACTAGCATTGCTAAAATATAAAAGGAAGCACTACAATGGGTCTCAAATATTTGTAATGTGTCCTGTTACTGCATGAGTTTATTGATGATAGACTATAAACTACACATATAAAGTAAATTATATTGACGACTGAACATCTCACATTCGCCAAAACATACAGTTATGAACATAACTCACAAAGGATCACACAAGTGATCTGACAAAAAAATAAATACATTAACAAGTGGTTTATTTTACAGTTGATGTGCCATATTCACACAATCAAATAAATCTCAGTTCAGTCCCTTTTATATTAAGTGGAAATTGTGCTACTTTGGTTTTGACACTTTACCTATAAAAGCAAAGGATTTCAGTACGTTCCACAGTGGCGAGGTCTGTTGTGGGGCGGCTGCTTTACTCCTGCCTTGACGAACGACACAAATGGATGGTGGTTAGGTTCAAGCAAGTTCAACACATATACAGGCACATTCATTTTTCAATTGAAAAATTCAATATTTTTGTCACTCATTTCAGAAAGTGAAACCCATATATAGATTCATTACAGGGACAGTGATATATTGAAAGTGTTTATTTTAATATTGATGATTACGGCTACAGCCCATATTAACCAACACCTCAGCAGCCAACATTTATATTTAAAAACTATTTTTTAAAGTTAATTTTATGTAATATTCTAATTTTTTGCCAAATTGAATTTGGGGTTTTCAGGGGCTGTAAGCCGTAATCATCAAAATTAAAATAAATAAACGCTTGAAATATATCAATGTCTGTGTAATGAATCTATATAATATACGGATTTCTCTTTCTGAAATGAGTGACAAAAAATAGTGAAGTTTTTCATGACATTCTAATTTTTGGAGATGTACCTGTATTAGGGAAATACACTTGTGAAAGTCAGTGGTGGAATGTGACAAAAATGCTTTGTTTCCCTGACAAGCACTGCAGGAGCCACAGAATAGGTGTGTGGGTCTATTCTGAGGCTTTAGAAAAATATATGAATGACTTTATAAATCACTGGTTTGAAAAAGCACTTTTAATATGTCGAGATTTCGGCTCCTGTGGTCCGTTTCACCAGTATCCACAATATAAACACTGAGGGAAGCTAACCCCTGGCATGTGGAAACACATTCTAGCATTAAATTGCACACAATTTAATGTGCAGCACCAAAGTGCAATACGTACACAAACCAGGATTAACATATTTCATCGTTTTGCTCTCACAAGCGAATACTTAGGAAAAGACAAGCGCGAATCAGCAGAGTTGGCTACTAGCTAGCTAGCTAGCTACTAGCTAAAACTCGTTAGCCAGCACAAAACGGTGCTGTATGGCTCAAAAAAAGTGAACTTACCACCAACAGGATAAATAAGCGGATAGATGCACATTATTACAAATCACTCACCATCGATGGTTCTCTCACGTTGGTCTTTAGCTTGTCCGTAGTCCGGTTCTATGCTGGGCTGCATCTGTATCTGTCCGGGTCGCTTCTCTCACTGTGGATCTGCCACCAAGCAGAGAAAACTCCGCACCTCTTCGTTGGACCACGGTGTAGAGTTCCGCAAAACCTACAACGCTGTCTGTATTAATATCGTATTTGCTCCGTGACCGAGTTAGTCCGTGAAATATTGCAAATGGCGGTCGTGTAGATTCATCAGAAGACAGTCGCTTTCATGACATTACGACCTGACCAATCAGCGGCGACCAGGCTGTTGACGTCACATCTCGGCACGACTCAGCACGGTTGTACCCTGCCCTCAAGCAGGCACGAAAATAGCGCCTGTTAAACCGTGTTGGGGCTAGTGGAAAGAGCAACAAAGCGTGCTGAGCTGTTCCGTGTTGGGCTAAGCGGGACTAGTGGAAAAGGGCCTATACATTACTTAGTGGTGGAGCAATGCTCTTGACTCCCAACAGGAGATCCGAGTAATTGCCTTAGACATCAAAAAGGCTTTTAATCGAGTGTGGCATCATAGACTGGTCACAAAGCTGACTGCATTTGGCATTCAAGGTGACTTACTTGACTGGATATCATCCTTCCTAGCTGATAGACAACCGTCTGTGGTCTTGGATGGGTTCACCTCTTCCCCGCTACTTTGACTGCTGGAATGCCTCACGGAAGTGTAATGGGCCCATTGCTCTTCCTCATCTACACTGATGACTTGCCATCTCAACTGGAGAATTATCTTCATCTATTTGCAGATGACTCAACACTTTATATTATAAAAAAATCCAGGCCTCTGAGACATCTGTACCGAGAGTCTTCAGCGTGACTTGGACACAATTGAAAGGTGGGCCTCTGACTGGTGCATCACATTTAATGCAGTTAAGACTGAGGAAATGATCATCAGCAGGAAGCATGTCCAAAATCATCCTCCTCTTCACTTGATAAACAAGGAACTTACTACAATACAGAGTATTACTTTCCTTGGTGTCATCATCACCAATACTCTCTCCTGGACTCTTTTCATCACAGGACTAGCCAGGAACACTCCCAAGAGATTGTACATCCTGGGGCATGCCAAGAACCTTCTTCCTCTCAACACCCATACCACCATATACAAGGCCTACATGTGACCTCTCATGGAGTATGCCTCTCCAATATGGAGTGTAGCAGGAACCACGGCACTAAGTCTCTTGTATAGGCTGCAAAAAAAAAAAAAAAAAAGCCTTTCGTCTACTCAAAATTGATGATCCTTGCAAGGTAGGAGTTTACTCATTAGACCACAGGAGAAAGATGGCATCTTTGTGTACATTCTCCCACCATTTCTTCCTTCAACCATCAATTGAGCTGATAAATATCTTGCCTACTGGAGCTTCTAGCATGTGGGTAACAAGATCCTTTCCAAGCTGTCACACATATACTGTAACTGGTTCAAAATCCAACACCAGTCTCCACCTATCTTGCTACATCCCTAGGACAAGTCGGCTATTGAACTCTCTTCCAGCATCTGTGTTTCCTGCTGCCCAAAACATAGACTCAATCAAGTCATCTGTAAATGCATCTTTGATTGATCAATTATTGACATAATGCACGGCTCAGGAGACACACACGCAGGCTCAGGGTAGATTTAATAGCGTTATTAACAACAAGTGTGTATGAGTGTGTGTATGCGAGATGTATATGTGTTGGTGGTGGCATCTGCGTCATGCACGGAGGCAGGAGGCCGTACAGCCGGACAACCCTATGGGAGAAGCAAAGGGAGAAGGGTAACGGGCACCACACCAACACGGGAGATATGACAATGATCACAGGCTTACTTGGTTTTGGCAGGTGGCTGGCACAGCAAGGGCGTAGCCCGGTAGACAGCGACCTGGAGCGCCCGATGCAGCAGCAAGGAGGCGGTGGCAGAAGGAAGTAGTCCGCCGCCGGGAAATCCACCTGTGCACAGGGGAGGAGACTGGAAGGAGAAGGTAAGAGATTCTTACGTGTATTCTTGCTCGACGAAAGGGATTCCTTGCAGCAAGGGAAGCCAACGAAGACAGACGGCTTCAGGCCGAAGCCCAGGGCGAGACGGCTTAAATCCCTCGCCGCTGACGAGGCGCAGGTGTGCGTGCAGCTGGCGCCGCTAATGGGTGGCGAGGCATGACAGTACTCCCCCCTCTAGCAGCGCCTCCTGGCGATGGTTTCTCCGGGTCCGCTCAGTGGAACTCAGTAATGAGGGATGGATCCAACACAAACGACGAGGGTACCCATTGCCGATGTTCAGGTCCATAGCCCTCCCAGTCCGCCAAGTACTGCAACCCGCGACCCCGGCGCCGGGAGTCCAGGATGGAAGAGACTGGCCAGGCCGGATGACCACCAATCATCTGGGGCGCGGGCTGCGCAGCAGGGGGAGGGCACAGGGGGTCGGAGACTGCCAGCTTCACCTTGGAAACGTGGAAGGTGGGATGGATGCAGAGGGAGGGGGGAATAGCCACACGCACAGCCACCGGGTTAATGATCCTGGTAATGGGGTATGGGCCCATGAAACGCTGTGCCAGCTTCCTCCTCTCACCCTTTAAAACGACGTCCTGGGTTGACACGTAGACACGCTGGCCTACCTGGTAGGCTGGGGCAGGTCTTCTGTGTCAGTCCGCCGTAGATTTGTTGCGCTCCACCGTGCGTAAAAGCGCATTGCGCGCCGACGCCCAAATGGAGCGGCATCGCCTGAGGTGCGCCCGAACTGAGGGGACAGTTACCTCACTCTCCTGCGCAGGGAACAGAGGGGGGTCGTAGCCCAGGGACACCTTAAATGGGGACATCCCAGTGGCAGAAGAGCGGGCGGTGTTATGGGCGTACTCAACCCAGGCGAGATGGTTGCTCCAGGACGCAGGCTTGGATGTAGTGACGCAGCGGAGCACAGCCTCCAGCTCCTGATTGGTCCGCTCACACTGCCCGTTGGTTTGGGGGTGATGGCCGGAGGAGAGGCTTACCTTGGCTCCCAGGGCGTTACAGAAGGACCTCCAAACCTCTGAGGAAAACTGGGGACCCCGGTCCGAGACCACGTCCACCGGAATCCCGTGCAGCCTGACCACGTGCTGGATTAGGAGGTCCGCCGTTTCCAAGGCAGATGGAAGCCCTCGCAATG
Organism: Pholidichthys leucotaenia; assembly: GCA_020510985.1. Lineage (NCBI taxonomy): Eukaryota > Metazoa > Chordata > Actinopteri > Cichliformes > Pholidichthyidae > Pholidichthys > Pholidichthys leucotaenia. The sequence continues at coordinate 189,053,783 of CM035845.1, read as the reverse complement.
GGATGAAGTGCGCAGCCTTGGAGAAACGGTCAACGATGGTCAGGACAGTGTCGAAGGTGTTAGAGGCTGGGAGACCGGTGACGAAATCCAGGGCGATATGCGACCAGGGCCTGCCAGGGATGGGCAGAGGCTGGAGCAAACCCACTGGAGGGGCATTACCTGATTTACTGGTGGCGCAGACGGGGCAGGCCCGGGCGTAGCGGGCAGCGTCCTTCCGCAGGCCCGGCCACCAGAAGGATCGTTGAAGTAGGTCGATCATCCGGGAGGAACCAGGGTGGCAGGTGAGCTTAGATGTGTGCAGCCAGTGGATGACCTCCCCCCGGACTGTGGACAGCACAAAAAGCCTCCCCTCCGGTCCGCCGCCAGTGGTCAGGTTCCGATTCCTGCGCCTTCCAGATCTTACTTTCGATGTCCCAAGTGACGGCTCCCACGATGCACGACCTGGGCAAGATGGTGTGGACTGCGACCTCAGACGCCTCAGGGGCAAATTGCCTAGAGAGGGCGTCAGGCAGGCCGTTCTTGGAGCCAGGCCTGAAGGTGATGTTAAAGCGGAACCTGGCGAAGAACAAGGACCAACGCGCCTGGCGGGCATTCAGACGCTTGGCAGATCTTAAATACTCCAAGTTCTTGTGGTCAGTTAGAACCACGAACGGCAGGTCCGCCCCCTCTAGCCAGGTCCGCCACTCCTGCAGCGCGAGCTTGATGGCGAGGAGCTCTCTGTCCCCCACGTCGTAGTTTCGTTCCGCCGGGGACAAGCGCCGGGAGAAGAAGGCACAGGGCCGTTTGACTCCGTCGTCAGGTGACCGCTGAGATAGAACCACCCCCACCCCCGTGTCCGAAGTGTCCACCTCCACGATGCATTGCAGCGAGGGATTGACTTGGCTGAGGACCCGGGAGGAGGAGAACTCCGCCTTCAGCGCCTGGAAAGCGGCTGCGGCCTCTTCAGTCCACCGGAACAGGACCTTAGGGGACGTGAGGCGGGTCAGAGGGCCGACGACGGTACCAAAGTTCGGGACGAAGCGGCGGTAGAAGTTGGCAAACCCAATAAACTGTTGCACCTGTTTCCTTGATGTAGGTGTGGGCCATTCCACCACCGCTTTCACCTTCGCTGGATCCGGAAGCACCTGGTCGTGGGAGATGACGAACCCAAGGAAGGACGTGGTCTTAGCATAAAATTCACATTTTTCAGCCTTGACATATAACCGGTTCTCCAGCAGCCTTTGGAGGACCCGCCTCACATGGACCCGGTGCTCGTCCCTGGATCTGGAGAAGATGAGGATGTCATCCAGGTAGACGAACACAAACAGGCCGATGAAATCCCGGAGGACGTCATTTATAAGGCGCTGAAAGACGGCTGGAGCATTGGTCAACCCGAACGGCATCACCAGGTACTCGAAATGACCGTTCGGGGTACGGAAGGCTGTCTTCCACTCGTCTCCCTCCCGGATCCGGACGAGGTGGTATGCGCTGCGAAGATCCAGCTTGGTGAACCAAGTCGCCCCCTGGAGGGAGTGGAAGGCGGTGTCCATTAGGGGCAAGGTGTAGCGATCCTTCTCCGTGATGTCATTCAGGGCGCGGTAGTCAATACAAGGACGGAGGGAGCCATCCTTCTTGCCCACGAAGAAGAATCCAGCGCCTAATGGTGATGACGAGGAACGGATGATTCCAGCGCTCAGCGATTCCTTGAGATAGGAGTTCATGGCCTCCTTCTCCGGCGCAGACAGGCTGTAGAGTCGCCCTGAGGGTAAGGGTGCCCCCTGGCGGATGTTTATCGCACAGTCGTAAGGCCTGTGCGGAGGAAGAGACATCGCCTTGGACTTGCTGAATACCATACCCAGGTCGTGAAACTCCGATGGCACCAGGGTGAGATCCGGAGGCGCAGCGTCCTTGGGAGTAGGAGGAGAGGACGGGGAGCAGGCAGCGGATTGAAGGCAGGTGCTCATGCAAAAGGAACTCCACGCTGACACCCTGGCGGACTTCCAGTCCAGGACAGGGTTGTGGAGGCGGAGCCATGGGTATCCCAGGATGACGGGTGACACAGAGCTGGGTAGGACGTAGAAGGAGGTCTCCTCCCGGTGGTTCCCAGAGATAATCACAGGGACAGGGACGGTCTGGTGTGTAACTCTCCCCAGGGAGACATGGGAGAGGTTGACCAGGGCGAGAGGAGATTTGAGGGCTTGGCAATGGATGCCCAATCGGGTTGCCAGGCTTTGTGAAATAAAGCTGCCCTCCGCGCCCGAATCCACCAGTGTGTGGGTGAGGTGCCCAGTGGGGTTGTGACAAAACCGGATGGGCAGCTTCAATTGAGAGAGGGGATTTAACCGATTGGCGTCCGCGAGGCCCCCTACAGTGACTCGCGGACCTCCCCGTTTGGCTTCTGTGGACAAAGCTCCACCATGTATTGGCTGTCTCCACAATACATGCAGAGACCCAACTCACGGCGGCGTTGTTTCTCCGCTGGGGGGAGCTTTGTCCAGCCTGTCACCATCGGCTCTGACTCCTCGGAGTACCCCGGTGACGGCAACGCCAGGGGGCGAGCTTGGGACAGGCGAGACGAGGCACCTCGAGGGCGAGAAGAAGACGACTTCCGCTCCGAGGCACGCTCGCGCAACCTGTTATCCAGGCTGATGGCTAGGGAAGTTAGCTCCGCTAAAGTCTCCGGGATGCCCCGTCCAGCCAATTCGTCCCTCAGACCAGCGCTGAGACTGCGAAGGAAGATGCCGCAGAGAGAACGTTCTCCCCAGCCAACCTCCTCCGCTGCTACCCGGAAGTCGATTGCGTAGTCAGCTGCCGACCAGCTTCCCTGCTGAAGGCTGAGAAGCCGATCGACCTGAACGCTCTCTGTACGAGAATGATCAAATACTTCCAGAAACAGTCTCACGAATTGGCCCTAGGTGAGGGTGGCGTAACTGGGCTTCGCCATAATGGCGTAAGCCCAGGTAAGCGCTCGCCCCTCCAAGAGGTTCCCTATGTAGCCAATTCGGCTATGGTCTGAGGGAAAATCTCCGGGCACACGGTGAAACACGGACTCACACTGCATGATAAACCCCCGCGCTCCACCGAGCTTACCGCTAAAGCGGGCGGGGGTCGGAATGGGTGTGAGCCGAGTCGGTGCTGCCGGAGCAGGCTGAACGGCCGCTGGAGCAGCAGGAGCCGCGCCGCCCTGACGAGCCGGGGGGAACGGCTGTTGGGGGTCCAAGCGGTCCAATCGGTTAGTGATTATGGATAACTGATTTAAAATCACCTGTTGTTGGTGGGCTATTAAGTCCACCCAAGCCTTGAGAGTGGAAAGTCGGCGTGCGAGCCCGCTGTCTGCCGAGCCGCTCTGCTGAAGCTGTACTGACATAATGCACGGCTCAGGAGACACACACGCAGGCTCAGGGTAGATTTAATAGCTTTATTAACAACAAGTGTGTATGAGTGTGTGTATGCGAGATGTATATGTGTTGGTGGTGGCGTCTGCGTCATGCACGGAGGCAGGAGGCCGTACAGCCGGACAACCCTATGGGAGAAGCAAAGGGAGAAGGGTAACGGGCACCACACCAACACGGGAGATATGACAATGATCACAGGCTTACTTGGTTTTGGCAGGTGGCTGGCACAGCAAGGGCGTAGCCCGGTAGACAGCGACCTGGAGCGCCCGATGCAGCAGCGAGGAGGCGGTGGCAGAAGGAAGTAGTCCGCCGCCGGGAAATCCACCTGTGCACAGGGGAGGAGACTGGAAGGAGAAGGTAAGAGATTCTTACGTGTATTCTTGCTCGACGAAAGGGATTCCTTGCAGCAAGGGAAGCCAACGAAGACAGACGGCTTCAGGCCGAAGCCCAGGGCGAGACGGCTTAAATCCCTCGCCGCTGACGAGGCGCAGGTGTGCGTGCAGCTGGCGCCGCTGATGGGCGGCAAGGCGTGACAATTATAAACTTTTGTTAACTGTTAATTTTTAAAATTTTGATTTGTTTGATGTGATGTGGTCAGTGGTTTAATACTCTGCTTAATGGCCAATTTTTCATCTCTCAGATGGCAATACCAGGCCTTAAACCTTGATTACCAAAAAATACAAAAAAAGTTTTTCTGTATTTGATCAAGTAAGACACCTATGTAACCTTCAATGCAAGTTTGTGACATGTCAGCGTAGGATCCTGCTATACTTCATGGGAAAAAAAACAAAACAAAAAAACATGGGGTCAGTTGCAGTTACAGCTGCAACATAATTCATTTGGAAGAAGCTATCATACAAACTCCAGGTTTTTTCCCTCTTCCCAGTGCAGTAGTCTAAAATCTACAGTATATTCAAATAATTTAACTGTGAAATGAAAGAACTGCAACTCTAATGATGGAATTTTACACCAAATTAATAGATGGGATATGCATTATACTGTATGTAGCCTCTTACCATTGTGTGTAGTCAAAAACCAAGTGTCATGATTTGCTGCCTCTCTGAGGCAGAAGAGACAAGAAACCCACTTGCAGAGGAGGTTGTGCGTTTATTAAACATACAGTTTTAACAACAGTTCAAAAACACGGACAAAAGAGTGAGCCACACAGGAAGAGAGCAAAATGTCCTCAAACTGCTGGCAGTGAAACAAAGAGAAAAAACCCAAGGCGCTCCCAGTGAAATGGTGAGCAGTGGGAAAACTTCATAGGTTACATACAGTAGCTAAAGACCCAAGGCACTCCCAGCAAAATGGTGAGCAGTGGGAAAACAAAGCAGGTAACACAGAGAAAAACCCAAGGCACCCCCAGCGAGATAGTGAGCGGTGGGGAAACAATTACTTACAGAAAATCACCTGAGCTGCCTGTGCTCAGGTGGGGAGGTAGACAATGCAATAATCCGGCGAGAGCCAAAAGAAGAAACTGAACTTAAGTACAAGTGAGCAAAACAACAGAAGTGAACACAGATGTGTGCGTGTGTTGGCTGAGCTGAGCAGGAGAAGCAATCAGACTGGAATCAGCTGTCATCCAATGACAGGAGAGGGAGGCGTGGCTGTCAGCAGACAGGAGGCACAACAAGTCCAAACCCCCTGACCGCTGGCAGTCACAAAATAAATATACACAACCCAAAAGCAGACTAAGGAAAAGCTTAAAAAGATAATCAAATAATTCCAGAGCATACACAGACAAATAAAAGGCACCAACCTACAACAGAGCGTGGAAAAACAATGAAACACAATACGGAAGTCAAAAGGTATCATAAAACACAGATAACTATGAAACAGGAAAAGGCCATGAAGCCGAGATCGGGAGGAACCCAAGTCCAGTTCATGACACCAAGTCAAACAGATTCCAAGGCTACACTTGTAGCCATAGTACAAATGGCTCCTGTAGTAGAGCAGACATTTGTGTCTAAACTAAAGAGTAGGATATATGTTTTATTTTCACAATTTTTAAATAGCCAGTTTAATTTGCTGGTTAAATTTAATGTCTAAACACTATCACTACATTATCACTGTTAGCCCTTAGATGCATGACCAACCAATTCCTACCCCAATTAGAATGAGTGCATTTTATGTTGTAAACTTAAGAAATTTCTTTCATTTTGATTAAAAATGATTATTTTTATTATATTTTGGGTGATTATTAATGTATTGTAAAAAGGTAAACATCTAAAACATCCAAAAATACAACATTGTATAGGTGTGTCATAATTCTGGTTCATGGGCAGGATCATGAAAATAGATCTGAGCAAAAAGTGGCTTTCGACCCTGTTCAGGAAGGCCCGTGCATGCCCATAGAAACCGAGAAACCTGAGCACCCGGAGAAAATGCTTTTGCTTAGTTTCTTTCATCTTGAGCAACAATACGAAGACTGCTTGATCTGGCATCTCTGCTCGCGGCAGTGTAGAATCGGCCATGGCTGCAGGAATCTGTTGTGCAGAAAACAAGAACGCGCTGTAAAGACTGGCTCTGTGACTTATTCACCTTGCCAATTTTGAGCCATATGACATCATAAAGACACATTTGTCTATGTGCCGTCATATAGACATCATATCTTTATGACGGCATTGCGAATCCTATGATGCCTGAGTTCATAGGCCGTCTTATGATGTCCTATAAACGTGACAGACACACACAGCTAACTAGTGTTAGCTTAGTTAGCTACCTACAAAGTAGTAATTTGATGATGATAACAACACTATCACACAAAATTCATGGACGTTGAAAATAAGTTCATAATTTATAACAGCACATACTGTATATTATGAGGTATAAAAATGATAATACATGTATGTTGCTGTGTAAAAATAACCTTCATGGTGGTGAGTAGATGTGTCCTTCCGTGCCGAGTCTTTGAAGCGTGTGTTGAGTAACCCGGGAAGATTTTTGTGAAACATGTATCAAGGCTTGTGTTGTTGATGAACGTGGTGACATTCGAAGGGGACAGCGAAGCGCAATGTCCCTCACATTTTGTGGACTTGGGACTTTATTTGCAATCTATTCCAGCTTCTTCTTTTTTTTTTTTTTTTTTTTAGCGATGAGACTGTTGGCATTAGATGTATGGATTGACAGTAAATGTATATCTGACAGTCACAGTTGATAAAAATCAAAGGTTCCTAGGGTTAACCTTTGAAATTCCATAGAGAATGCTTGGGGTCATTTTTGACCCCACATATGGAAAAGTGTGGTACTGATACAAAAATGCAATTACTTTAAAAATATAACAATTAGATACAAATCCAAATGGCCTCATGTCAAAGACAACCTATTTGAGGAATACATGGAAGATTAAATGATAAAAAATTAAAATTACAAAGATATTGCAAAAAAACAACTGCAGGGGTCATTTTGACCCCCACTTATGCATCTAAGGCAGGTTGGGGGCCCAAGAGCAGATTAGTATCAAAGAAAAGTGAAAAATTAAAGTTGTTAGTTGAAGAAAAACACAGAAATTCAAACACTGCTGGAGGGCAGGCGTTTGACTCTAAACTAAACTTGCTGATAAACAAAAATGCTCCATGAGAGCAGGAGAAAAAAAAAATCCTGAAGCTAAATAAATAACCCACAAAAACTCAGGAACTTGAACTCACAAATGCATGGAAACTGAGAGGACATGATATAACTTGATGATAATCTGACAAGAACTGAGGGAAACACAGCAGTCCATGCACTTACGAGACACAGATGGGAAGACAAGTGGGGACAGTTACAATATTCCATGCAGAACAAGAGGAAAATCACAAAGACTGTCTTGAAGGGGAAGTAACCTATAAAATTACAACAAGAAACACCAGACAGAGGGACACAAGGAACTCTCAGAGACAAAGGGGAACATAAAAAAAAACTGTGAAGTGGCCCTCACTCTTGTGAGGTTTGACCAGCAGTTTCCCCCACTTGAACGGGATGCTTGCTTCTGAAGATAGAACTGGAAATCACTCAGTGACCAAGACTCAGCTTTTCCTTTTCTTTCCTTTTATTTTTGAAAAGTCATCAAGGCCAGGCACAGCCAAGCACAGGCCAAGCACAGGTGAAAAACCTTTAAATACAACACAAATAAAGGGTCAAGGAGAACGTAACCCAAGAACCCATAATAAATCAACATAACCCAAAATCAAATACTCAGTTTTTAAATTACTAAAACCCAAAATAGAAAATACATCTAAAGCACCCCAAATACTAAACACATCTTAAAACACTGTTCAATAATGATTTTTAACCTTACAACTTTAACAGCTTTTAACTTTTAAACTCTTAAAATACACTCCATTTTAACTATACTTTTAAAACCCACATGATTTTATAAATATGACATTTTAACTTACATTTCAAACACACAATTTTTTAACACATCACATTTAACCTAAACTTGATCAAATTACTTTTCAAATGCAGCTGCAAAGACATATCACAAATGGATGCTCACCGGCTCCTTCTTCCTTGCTTGAAACAAGCTTTAGTCCTGCAGTCTTTTCCAAAGTCTCCAACCATTTCTCTCACACACTGCTTACTCTCCACTGCCCTGTGAGTAACTGCCTCCAAACTCTCTTAATCACCAGATCATTCCTACCTGGTGCAATCAACCAACTGCTCTCAGGCTGGGAAGCACACCTAGATCTAAAGCACTCAGGTAGAGAGGGTTTGGCCTGCAGCTCAGCTCAACACCTCCCACTCGATCTTCCCACAGAAACCGCTGGAAAGATCGCACACAAAAACTAGTGGTCAGAGATTTCCTCCTGGACCTCCTGCCTGCTCCTCCACTGGCAGCGGGACCACCAAACGTCGGACGTCCCGGTGAAGAATTATGGACTGAAGGTCCCTCCGAATGCTGGAGGCAGGATGCTTGGATGCTGATGTTGCAGGCCTCACCTCAGGAACACAGAAACTTGCCACAACTCTAACATTCACATCTTGTACAATGCCTCTGGGGTCTGGGTTGACACTGATGACTCTCCCAAACTTAAAATGACCCCTCAATGCGTTCTGGTCACACAGCCAAACAATATCTCCAACTGCAACGTTCCTCTGTGTGGTGTGCCATTTACTCCTCACGAAGAGATTAGGACCAGCAAGTTGGCTTCAGGACCTCCAAAATTTATTTACCTGGTGCTGCATTTCCTGAAGTCTCTTATAGGGATAGCTTGCGAAGTTGAATGTTTTCCAGTTCTATCTTCCGAAGCAAGCATCCCGTTCAAGTGGGGGAAACTGCTGGTCAAACCTCACAAGAGTGAGGGCCACTTGACAAAAACACTGTACATTACAATAAATGCAAACATTGAAATTAGAAACTTGGATGAGGCAACACATCTGTGCATACACAATACTGTATAAAGGCATGCACCATGGGAGTACCACAAGGTTCAGTTTTAGGCTCACTGCTGTTTACTTTGTATATTAATGATTTGCCATCAGTATGTGAAAATGACATAAAAATTCAGATGTATGCAGATGACAGTCATCTACACACATGGGAAGGATGCTAAACAAGTGGCTGACAAGTTAATGATAGCAGTGGAGAAAGTATCAAAATTGCTTAATCAATCATGCCTCTCTCTGAACGTAGGGGAAACAGCTACTGTGTATTTTACCAACAAACAAAGTCATGCACACTATTTGAGTATAACTGTAAATGGAGCAAATATAGAAAATGTAACAGAGTTTAAGTATTTGGGCATCAAATTAGATCCCACACTCAGCTTTAAAAAACATAAAACGGATAAGCCACACTCCGAAATATAACCTTGCAAACGTTTGTTGCATCAGAAACTCACTTATTCTAAAAGGATCAAAAACCTTTATGAATGCCATGATTATGACATATTTCTCCTATTGCATCGCATTCTGGTCACAAGCCAACAGTACGACTGAAACTATTGGAATCCCTGTATAAACAATCCATCAAAATTCTGGATAAGAAGACACGACAGTATCACCACTGTGGTATACTTGCCAAACACAAGATGTTAAGCTTTGAAAATATGATCATGTATGCAAATATACAGTTGGTCTTTAAAATTATCCACGGTTCTGCACCCCCACCTCTTAAGATTTTTGTGTACCAAACTTCTGAACAAAATACCAGAATAACAAGGACTTTCTTTAGGTGGCTTTGTTGCATCCTCCTACGTAAAACTGCTTTTGGACAATCAGCCTTCTACAAAGCTATAACAGAATGGAACAAGCTCCCCACTGCTTTGAAGACCAGAACAAATTACAGACTTTTCCACAGAGACTAAAAAATGGATTTTAAATAATCAAGCCTGCCAGCATTGACTCTCCTCCTTAAATGGGATTTTTAAATTGTACTCTTAAATTGTTTTTATGTGTGCTGTTTCTCTTATCTTTTTACCTTTTAAACTTACTCCCTGCTTGTTTCAGGGTCAACAGTTGAAACCCGACCTGAATTGATTTCTGTATGTGTTGCTTTTCTTTTAATATCTTCCCGCCTGCCTCAGGGACTACAGATGGAAATTAGAGAGAACACTATAATCTGGTACAGAGCATCTTTACCCTATATTTAATGTTTTTTGTGTTTTTTTTTTCTGTGCATGGTCCCTGACAAATAAACCAATAAACTAAACTAAACAACTAAAGAGTAAATTAATCATAACTAAAGAATATAAATATGCAAAAGAATATAAAGAATATAATATAAATGTGCTTGCCGTGCTGAAATAGCACGGCAAGCACGGATGTTGAAAAGACAAAACAAGATACAGGCAACATGGACAAGAAACTGTAGATTCTGGATTAAACTAAATGGGACACCTGAAGAAGCAAAGGCCATTATAATAAGAGATCTCACTGTGTTAAATAAATACTGATGAACACTGATTAAGAAAATTAAGAGACTACGATAATCCATATCCACACACACGGCAAGAACAGTCCTTTTGTGACATAACGTGATAGTGTACTTTAAAAAAAAAAAAAAGAAACATCAAAAAAACAAACAAACTCATGACTGACTTTAGTAGACATCAATCATCCCCAGTTGGAGGAAGTCATTTGACACAGGGAGAGGAAATTCAGACTCTGAAAATATTTCTCTCATTATGCTGAACATAAACTACAAGAGATGGACAATGATATTGATCCTGACAACCACTTCTTCAATAATATTCATACTCACTTTGAATATTACACTGAAAAGCAATTTAAAGGTCAAGTGCAAGTAGATGGTAAACTATCAATAATACACTTGAACAGCAGAAGTCTTAACAAAAACTTTCCACAGATTCAGGACTATTTAAAACAGCTAGATAGAAAATTTACAGCTATTGCAGTCTCTGAAACTTGGCTCAATGAAGAACAAGCTTCTTTGATGGCAATAGAGGGATATCAGATGTTTTATATTAACAGATCTCAAAAAAAGTGTGGTGGTGTTGCACTGTATATTGATGAACTGTATAGGTGTAAACTTGTAAATGGAATGTCCTTTGCACTACCAGGGATTCTGGAATGTGTTACTGTTGAGATTGACCAAGTTAAAACAAAAGACATCTAATTATAAGTTGTATATATAGAATGCCAGGAGCTTGCGTTGAGACATTCAGAGATAAGTTAGTCAAGCTGTACAATAATATAGCTAATAAGAAAATGGTTTTAATCTGTGGAGACTTCAATATTGATTTACTAAATCCATTTCAACAAAATGTAATTACAAAGTTCATGAATTCTTTGTACAGTATGAGTCTATATCCTACAATAACACATCCCAGTATAATCACAGTCCACACTGCTACACTTATTGACAACCTGTTTGTTAATATTATTGATCAGAAAATAGAAAGTGGATTATTGATAAATGACATAAGTGACCATCTGCCAGTCTTTGCACTTATCCATGGCCACACGGGGCCAATACAGGAAAAAAAAACAAAAAACAAAACTTTAAAATCTTTCAGATACAAATCACAAAATGCATTCAGTTCTTTTAAAGAAGACCTGATGAAGCAAGACTTGAAAAAGTCTATGTATCAGACATAAATGAAGCCTATGATACATTCATGAACATTGTAACCGCTCTTTATGAAAAAAAAAAAAAATGTCCCTTAGTAAAGAAAAAGCTTAAACAGAAATTTGTTGACAAGCCATGGTTAACCAAGGGATTACAAAAAGTGTGTAAAAAGAAAAATTTCTTTTTACACACTTTTACACACAATTCACTATATAAAGCTTTTCTAAAGAAAAGGACAAAAGAAGCAGAGCAGCGGTATAAAACATACAAAAATAAGTTAATATATATAATGAGATGTAGTAAAAGAGACTATTACAGTAAAAAAAATGGAGAAAAACAGAGATAACACTAAAAATACATGGACAATACTTGACAATTTTCTTGGAAATAAAAACAGAAATACAAGCTGCAAACCAATCTTTAAAAAAAAAAAAAAAAAACGACTCAGAGTGTGAATGCAGTCTCCCCTGCAGATGAATTTAATAATTTTTTTGTTAACATTGGTCCTAATTTGGCATGAGAAATACCCAATACGGCACCTACTGTACAGGCGATACAATAAGCAAAACCATTGCTATAAAAGACTCCATCTTCATAAAGAATACAGATGAGAGAGAGGTCATTGAAACTGTTAAATCATTTAAAAGTAAAGCGTCTGTGGATTGTGATGGTATTGACATGCTTTTAGTCAAAACTATCATTGAATGCTTAGTGAAGCCACTGACGTAGTATATCTGTAACCTGTCTCTCCAAACAGGTATATTTCCCAATGCAGTGAAAATAGCCAAAGTAATTCCGATATACAAGACGGGTGACAGAGGGGAATTTTCAAACTACAGGCTTATTTCACTATTGCCGCAGTTTTCTAAGATACTCGAAAAAATATTCTGTGAGAGAACTGACAACTTCATAATGAAGAATAATTTATTGTGTGAGCAACAATATGGGTTCAGACACAAGAGGACAACTGCATTTGCTCTAATGGAATTTATAGAAAAAATATCAACTGCTGTAGAAAATAAAGAGTATTCAGTTTGGGTATCCCTGGATCTTAAAAAAGCATTTGATATTTATATTTTACATTTGATATTAATATTTTACATTTAAAGAATGGGAAGAAAGTGTCTAGGGAATTGAAAACCAGACTTGTTCAATTTAAAATTTTGAATCGATTTTACTGGACACCTCGTAAAATGTTGAGAGCGAATCTCATTCACTCTTCACTCTTCACTCTTCATTCACTCTTCAAGCTGCTGGAGATGTCTACAGGGGGAGGGGACATTAATCCATATGATCTGGAGTTGTCCGGTAATACAGGACTTTTGGTTGCAGATCCATAGACATATTATGACAATTGTTAAGCAAGAAGTGCCATTTACTCAGAGACTTTTTGCCCTTGGGGATCCATCAATGATTCAGGACCCAATCTCTGATGCCGAGTGGATTCAGACTGCTTTGATGCTGGGCCGAAAGTTGATCACTTTTTACTGGAAATCTTCCTCTGCCCCACCCGTAGCTCAATGGCTCAGGGAGTTGGGCAAGCTTGCTGCACTAGAACGCCTTTCATATAAACTTCTGGACAGGATGGACAGCTTCTATAATAAGTGGGGATCCTATCTTACCTTTATAGGTGTAGTAGATTAAGCTAATCATCTTAAGAGTATTAGGGTGGAAATGGAATGTTTTATCCTCTCACTGGGTATACTTGTTTTTTTTTTTGTTTGTTTTGTTTGTTTGTTTCTGTTTTATTTTCTAAATTGAAAACCCAATAAAATTCAAATTACAAAAAAAAAAGCATTTGATACAGTGGATCATAAATTATTGTTAAAGAAACTACAAAATTATGGTATTGGGGGATAGCACTGTCCTGGTTATGTAGTTACTTAAAGAACAGATATCAGTATGTATGTGTTGGTAGCAAAAACTCACAGTTACTGAAGGTTGCTTGTGGAGTCCCACAGGGTTCAGTTTTGGGGCCATTGGTATTCAATATGTATATCAATGATATATGTAAAGTTTCAGAAAAAATTGATTTAATACTGTTTGCAGATGGCACTAATTTATTATGCAGTGGAAGCAATTTGGAACAACTTTTGGATACACTTGGAAAGGAATTAGGAAAGCTCAAACTGTGGTTTGATTCAAACAAATTAACGCTCAATTTAAGTAAGACAAAATTTATAATTTTTAACAACCATCACAACAACTCAGTATCTAAACTCAGTGTAAATGGTGTAGAGATTGAAAGGGTATCTGAAATTAAATTTATTGGAGTAATAATTGATAATAAACTGTGTTGGAAGTTACATATTAATTATATTAAAGGTAAAATATCTAAATCAATCGCAATACTACACAGAGTGAAATATTTACGGAATCAACCCACATTATATACTTTGTATCATTCATTAATACTCCCATACATGACATATTGTACTGAAGTATGGGGAAATGCATATAAAACAAGCATATATCCAGTCTTTATGCTTCAGAAGAGAGCTATTGGGATAACAAACAAAGCTGCTTACAGGGAACCAACAAACCCACTTTTTCTTAAATTAAAAGCGCTCAAGTTGAAAGATCTGGTTGATTTTAAAATTGCAGTAATAATGTTTAAAGTAAAGAATCTATCACTGCCCGCAAATATCCAAAAGTTGTTCCAAATAAGGGAGAAACAATATCATTTCAGAGGAACTTGTATATTTCAAAAACCTTCAGTGAGAACTACCACCAAGCAACACTGTGTCTCAGTGCAAGGAGTCAGACTGTGGAACGCTTTTGGACCTGAATTAAATCATGTACAACCCTTGGACAATTAAAACAAAAACTAAAGGAAGAAATACTCCAAACATACAAAACAACATGTAAAATCACATAAGGATTATCATATCCAGTCTGTGTTGTGCTGTTGCTTAGTTTGTTATGTTTTGTCTTAGCTTTGTTCTGATTTGTAATCATTTTTGTTTTATTTTATTTTGAATTCTTAGATGGAACATGGGTGGGCAATATAAGCTGTGGCTTCAGCCTTCACCCATTTCGGATAACTTATGTTGAATTGTATAATCCGAGGAATTATTGTTTAATTTGAGTGCGGTGGCGGAGTGGTTAGCACTGCGACAGCACAGCAACTCGCCCTTGGCCGGGGGCTTCCGGGTTCGATCCCAGCCCCAGACCAACAGTGATCTGTGTGGAGTTTGCATGTTCTCCCCGTGTCTGCGTGGGTTTACTCCGGGATTTCTCCGGTTTCCTCCCACATGCCAAAAACATGCAAGTTAGGTTAATTGGCATCAAAACTGGGGATTCTAAATTGTCCTTAGGTATGACTGTGAGAATGAATGGTTGTCTGTCTCTCTGTGTTGGCCCTGCGATGGACTTGTGATCTGTCCAGGGTGTACCCTGCCTCTCGCGCAAAGATGCTGGGATAGGCTTCAGCCACCCCGTGACCTGAAAAGGATTAAGCGGAAGAAGATGGATGGATGGATGGATGGATTTGTTTTCCCTTTGTTATATTATTCCGTTCCTTTCTTTTAATCTTCTAATCTAATCTATCCGAAATAAAGATTCATTCATTCATAAATAGAACTCTAAACTCACTGACCATAGCAAAAACTTGTCTTTATGGTGGTAACTGCTTTTTTATCGTATGATGAGTTATGCTTATGCTTTTTCCCTTTTTTGATATCACTTTCACTTGGTTAGGTTTGGCACTCAAAAGTTCTGTTTCACAGGAAACTAAACTGTTAAAATCACAGAATTAAAATATTTTAACCCACAATGTGTAGTTTTAACAGCAGTCTGAATAAAGAAGCTTTAGTATCACTGTGAAAAGTCTGTGTTGAATCATGGTCTCCTTCTATAGGCAATTTTTACAATTTAAATTGCGTGAAAAATATGAATTGATAAGCACTGTGGCCACTTTAGTTATTCAGTTAGGATTTAGTTGGTTAGTCCACATAAGCAAGTTTAAATACCTTTCACTGTTTTTCTACTGTCTCAAACGTGTTAAATCCTAATTAGGCAAAAAACAACCATGCCATTTCAACTAACTTTGTTAATTACCTTGGCATGGAGGTTTTTGGTGCCATTTGTCTCTCAGCAGAATTTTGCAAAAGCTAATTAACAGAATTGCATTAAAATTTTACCAGTGGAGCAGCTTGTCCCACACCAAAACTGGTTATTTAATAATAGAGTCAGTGTGGTTCATAATATTTATTTGGGATTTTCAAATGCTTTTTAGCCTGGATGGATGTACTGAAAAAGGGAAATTATTAAACTGAGAATATTGGTTTCACAAACTTTTGTACTATAAAATTATGATTATTTTTCAGTTTTAGAAGAAATTAATATTTGACTAAATGATGGCAGAATGTGTGAAAAATATTTTTCATTGTCAAGGTGGACTTGGACTGTTTGAAGAAAAAAATCAAAGATGCATACCTCTATGATAAAACATAGTAAACAACAGTATAAACCTTTGAAATGTTTATTTCACTCACAAATCCATGGTTTTCCTTAAAGCATCAAAGGATATACAAGGAAGTCAGGCATGTGCACAGATAGACCCCAGGTGGTTCTTTAGCACCTGCCCCTTTGCCCTCTGCCCTCTGAAGTGCCCTTCTGGAGTGTGGAGACACCAATTGCTGATCAAATGTGTTATAATGTCCAATAACTATATTATGATGTCCAGTTTATTCTGTATGACTGGTGCATGAGTCCCGCATTTCATTAATTAAATAAAGAGCCTTGTTAATTTTTTTGCAAAGATTTACATATTTGAATGGCAGTTAAATATTTTATTTATCAAAAGAATACCCTTTTCAGATTTTTGAAAATATTTATTTATTTTGAACAGATATTTATTTTCTCCAATGGATTGGTGATCTATCCAGGGTGTACCCTACCTGTCACCCAAGGATGCTGGGATAGGCTCAAGCCTTCACGTGACCCCCCAAAAGATTAAGAAGATGAATGAAAGATTTATTTTCAGTAAAAGCTGCCCATTATTTGTCATTGACTCTTTGTCATCAATCCATCCATCCATCCATCTACCGCTTTTCCAGAGATCTGGGTCGCAGAGGCAGCAGTTCAAGCAGAGAAGCCAAGACTTCCCTCTCCCCAGCCACCTACTCCAGTTCTTCAGAGATGATACGAAGGCTTTCCCAGACCAGCTAGGAGACAGTCTCTCCAGCAAGTCCTGGGTCTGCCCCGGGGTCTTCTCCCAGTGGGACGTGCCCGAAACACCTCAAGTGGGATGCGTCCAGGAGGCATCCTGATCAGATGTCCAAACCACCTCAACTGGCTCCTTTCGATGTGGTGGAGCAGCAGTTCTACTCTGAGCCTCTCCCGGATGACTGAGCTCCTCACCTTATCTCTAATGGTGAGTCCAGCTATCCTACGTACAAAGCTCATTTCAGCCACTTGTATCCGCAATCTCATTCTTTCAGTCATTACCCAAGGCTCATGACCATAGGTGAGAGTAGGAACATAGATTGACCAGTAAAACGACAGCTTTGCCTTAGAGCTCAGCTCTCTCTCTTCACCACAACAGACCAGTAGAACGGCCGCATCACTGCAGATGCTACTCCGATCCGTCTGTCAATCATGACTGGCGCCTAGTGGCTGCCCCGGCCTTGGATGCGCTCTGCAGAGCGTGCCCAAATGCCAAGTCACGTTCCGTTACCTTGTACATGTGTAATGACAATAAAGTTGAATCTCAATCTCAATCTCAATCTCAATCTCTCACTCCATTCTCCCCTCACTCGTGAATAAGACCCCGAGATACTTAAACTCCTCTACTTGGGGCAGGAGCTTGTCCCAAACCCGGAGAGGACAATCCACCTTTTTCCAGCTGAGGATCATGGACTCTGTTTTGGCGGTGCTGATTCTCATCCCAGCCGCTTCACACTCAGCAGCAAACCATTCCAGTAAGACCTGTATGTCATTTCTGTATGAGGCCAACAAGACAACATCATCTGCAAACAGCAGAGGTGAGATCCTGTTGTTACCAAGCATGACACCCTCCATTCCCTGGCTATGACTAGAAATCCTGTCCATAAAAATTATGAACAGGATCGGTGACAAAGGGCAGCCCTGGTGGAGTCCAACTCTCATTGGGAATAAGTCAGACCGAGTGTTGGCAATATGTCCCAAACTCTTACAAAAGTTGTATAGAGACCGGATAGCTCGTAACAACAAGCCCGATACCCCATACTCCCAAAGCACTCCCCACAAAAAACTATGAGGGACACAGGTGAATGCCTTCTCAAAGTCCACAAAACACATGTGGACTGGTTGAGCAATCTCCCACAAACCCTCGAGGATTCTCAAGAGGGTAAACAGCTGGTACAATGTGCCATTGCCAGGCCAAAAACCACATTGCTTCTCCTGAATCCGAGGTTCGACCAACGGCCGGACTCTCCTGTCCAGTACCTTGGCATAGACCTTCCCAGGGAGGTTGAGGAGTGTGATCCCTCTAAAGTTGGAACACACCCTTGGGTCCCTCGTCTTGAAGAGAGGACCGATGACCCCAGTTTGCCATGCCAAAGGCACTGTCCCCAACCTCCACACTATGTTGCAGAGGCATGTCAACCATGACAGCCCTACAAGTTCCAGGGCCTTGAGATACTTGGGGCAAAAGCCACCGAAGAGTTTTTTAACCACTTTGGTGACCTCAGCCCCTGTGATGGGAGAGTCGTCCCCATCATCCACAAGCCCTGCTTCCTCTGTGGAAGGCATGTCAGTGAGATTGAGGAGATCCTCAAAGTATTCTTTCCATCACCCGACAATATCCCCAGTCGAAGTCAGCAGCACCCCATCTGCGCCATACACAGTGTGGACAGGGAGCTACTTTCCCCTCCTGAGTTGCTGGACAGTTTGCCAGAATCTCTTTGAGGCTGAAAGAAAGTCTTGTTCCATGGCCTCACTGAACCCCTCCCACACCAGAGATTTTGCTTCAACAACCACCCGAGCTGCACTCCAGTTGGCCTGCCAGTACACCTCAGCTACTTCGGGAGTCCCACAAGCCAACCAAGCTCGATAGGACTCCTTCTTCAGCTTAATGGCCCCCCTCACCACTGGTGTCCACTACTTGGTTCGGGGGTTGCCACCACGAGATGCACCAATGACCCTGCAGCCACAGCTCTGGGCAGCCGTTTCAACAATGAAGGTGGAGAACATGGCCCATTCAGAACCCATGTCTCCAGACTCCCTCAGAATGTGGTTGAAGTTCTTCCAGAGGTGTGAGTTGGAGATGTCCCGGACAGGGGCCTCAGCCAGACATTCCCAGCACATCCTCACTATACGTTTGGGTCTACCAGGTTTGAATGGCATCCTCAATTCAATTCAATTTTATTTATATAGTGCCATTTCACAGCAACAGTCATCTCATAGCACTTCCAACTGTAGGGGAAACCCCCATAATTGCAAAAAGACCCCCGCAATCAGGCGATCCCCTGTGAGCAAGTGCTTGGCGATGGTGGAGGGGAAAAACTCCCTTTTTACAGGAAGAAACTTCCAGCAGAACCAGGCTCAGGGAGGGGCAGTCATCCTCCCCTGCCATCGGATCCAACTCACCACCAGGTGGTGATCAGTTGACAGCGTTGCTCCTTTTTTTACCCAAGTGTCCAAGACATACTCTTTGTCATGTAAATAAATAATTTCTGATGAAGACCATGGTCTCTGTGTAAGCTGATTATTTTGTGGAATTCTGTGGGGTATTAAATACATCCATGAGTGTAAACATATTAAAATAAAATAGATGTACAAGGTAACCACAGTAAAATTTGTGCTACTGTATGTACAGTATCTTCAAGTACATTTAGTTGTACTCAGAGTAATTTTTGACTTCACTGCTTTGGAAACTGGTTAGAAATGTTCTTGTTCTCTGTAATCCTTTGTTCTGCTGTTTGGAAAATGTTTAGTTTTGGTCACAAGTTGTAGTTTGGCCCCTGGGTTAGCACAGATTTTCAGGCATGGTGAAGATTTTCCAGTTATAAGCTCCTGATGGGATCTTTTCTTCTGGTAATGGTTTCCCATATTCATTTATTTTAATTCTTGTTTATTATTATGTTATCCTCAGGTCTGTTGTTGCAGGTACGTTGCTGCAGGTTTCCTTTCTGTCTCTTGTGGTCTCCTGTCTTTATCAAACCATTTCCTGTTTAGTTTAAAGTTTTTCCCTGCTTTTGTAATTTGCTTTACTTCATTTTAACTCCCCTCCTGCCTTTGTTGTTGTCTCAGCTGTGTTCTCCTGTTCTTGATCCTCACCAATTACAGTAGCATCTTCTGTGTTTACCTTAGTCTCTGTGTGGTCCTCATCATTATGCCTCATAATTCCAGAACTGTTTGTCTGGCAGCTCAATAACAATAATACATTGTAGACCAGCATTAAATGTATTATGAAAAAAAAATAATAAAAAAAGGGGCAGCTCAGTGGTGCAGTGGTTAGCACAGTGGCAGCACAGTAAGAAGGTCACGGGACTGATTCCACCCCTGACCATCATGGGTTCGATCACATCCCCTGACCATCAGCGACCCTTCTGTGTGGAGTTTGCATGTTCTCCGAGTCTGAATGGGTTTACCCTGGGTACTCCGGTTTCCTCCCACAGGCCAAAAACATGCAAAGTTAGGTTAATTGGAGACTCTAAAGTGGCCCTAGGTGTGAGTGTGTGTGTGTGTGTGTGTGTGTGTGTGTGTGTGTGTGTGTGTGTGTGTGTGTGTGTGTGTGTGTGTGTGTGTGTGTGTGTGAATGGTGAAGGGATGGTGCCATACCGTGGCTGTTTCATCCGTCTAGGTGGATGCCCTGAATTTCCCCTCTGGGGATCAATAAAGTACACAAAGTAAAAGAATAATTTGGTCCTGGCATAACTCACAGAGTTAAGTTCAACTGTCAGGAATGACCAGAGAGATTGGAGCACACTGTTGAATTTACAGCCTTTAATTCAACTCTGTTAGACCTTTCTTCTGTGTGAATTTTGGTCAAATGGGTAAATCACATCCCTTTATAACAGTAACCCTGCTGTTAATTTAATGCATTAATCCGCATCACCAAGCATAGCATAGAGGGGACTCTTACAGAAAAGCACTTATTTATGCCCAGGAATGGGAACAGCCAAGATAGAAACTCACAACAACGAAAAGGTATAACTCTGTCTGAACCAAGTTTTTGCCATCAGCTCTCTTTAAATATTAACTTTAAATGTAATTTCTTACTCACTGGAGCTTCGTAGAGTCATTCTGTTCAGTGAAACACCCGGAACCAAAGCTGGGTTTAAATTTTTAACTACAGTCTCCTCTCAGACATGCAGATTAGCTGACTTGCACTCCAAACACATCGCTTGGAGAATTATTTGCAACGTCCATGAGTCATTTATTTAACTTGTGCACCATTCTAACATGGTGCAGATCAGTCTCTGTCTTTCGCTTCCTTCTTTATTGTGCAGCTCTCCTAATAGTGTCAGTGACAGTAAATCTAAATTATCACAATAGTGCTTATCATCCTCCACGTTGCATCTAATGACCTGTGAGGTCTCCAGATGCCAGCTCCAGCAGGCCTCCTCTCTCTGTAATCATGTTGCCCTATAGCCATGCCTCTGGTCTTTGGAGTGCTGGGACTGTATTACATCTTGTCTTATTCATTTATTCCGTTTAATTAAGGACCCAGCTCCATGATAATCCTCTAGTTATTTCTCGCGTCACATTGAGCGGCTGTCAAAACATCAAGTGTTTTTGAAAAGCTTTGATTTCTTACAAACATATAATTATACACTTGTTCACAGTATAGACCAGGGGTGGGCAGTGAGGGCCATTCCACTGCAGGTTTTCAACTCCACCCAGTGTCTTCAGCAGGTGCTTTCAATTATTAGTAATCCTTGAAGCTGATCAGAGCAAAAACCTGCTGAAAACACTAGGTGGAACAGAAAATCTGCAGTGGAATGGCCCTCCATGGCACATGATTGCCCACCCCTGGTATAGACCTTTAACTTCATTTTTGCTATGTATGAATGCTACCAGACAATGTTTTTTTTTTAATTATTGTATTCCTTTTTTAATTAAGATGGTAAGATGTCAGCACTTATGGCTGATTAAGAAATCCAGATCTATAAGAAAATAAACTGACTTCCTTCCACCAGGCCAAATAGATTTTATTAGCTGCTATCAATTCTACTAAATCAATTAAGAGTCTATATAGACGAGAGATACAGTATACCTCCTGGCAGTTACCTTTTGGCTGACAAGCGGCCTTTGATTTGCACTTGTATCAACATCAAAGAGTCCCCTAAGCTGTGTGACCTTGGACTGAACTACTCCCTGTGTAGGCAGGTCCACAGCTTCCTAGCTGGCAGACAACAGGTGGTGTGCGAAGGCAACAGCACATTTACGCCCTCAAACTCAGCAGTGGTTATCTTCAAGGCTGTGTGCCTTAGCCCTCTCATGTACTTGAGGTACACATGACTGTGTATCAACTTCAGACAGTAATATCATTAAGTTGACTGGTGACAGAGCTGTTTTCAGGATTATCTCCCAGTGAAGAGAAAGCCTACAGAATAGAGGTCATCCACCCAGAGAACTACTGCCGGGAGCATAATCTCCTGTAGAACATCAGCTCAGCAAAATCAAAGAAGTGATTGTGGATTTCAACGGGGAACAGCAGAGCAAATTCCATCCACTTTGGATCAGTGGGTCTGCGGTGGAAGGGGGTGGACGGTTTCAAATATGTCGGTGTGACCATCACATTGGATGTGTTTGGTTACTCAACAGAAACACTATAATGAAGAAGATCAGAGAGCATCTCTTTCACTTCGGAAGCTTGAGACATGTTAAGCTCCCCTTAAGGATCAGGAAATTTTACACCTGCACTATCAGGAGGACCTATTGTGTGGGAGCATCACCACCTGGATGGCATATGTGGATATTTCGTGTGAAAAAAACGAACATTTTCTCAAGACTAAACATTGAGGGGGACACTAAGTATTATTGCAGTCAGTTTTTCGGGGCCCGTATTTTTGTAATGGGGAAGAGCTCAAACCCTTTAAAATGAAGAAAAAAATTCCCCTTCCAACAAAAAGCATTTAAAAAAATAAACTTGGGTCATTATCAACAGGATAGAATAAAAACTTAACCAGCATCCTTGTGAACATAGCAAAATAGTGAAACATTTACAAAACAGTCACAAAATTATGGGAAAAAAGTTGCAAATGCATAAAGAAAAATTAGTATATTAAGCAAAAAAGTTGCAAGTTCATAAGATTTTTTTTTTTACAAGGAAAGGGAAAAGAATTAGCCAAATGCTTCTCACCAGCAACAGCCTTTGTAAACGGGTGGTTCCTCTTCCTCCTCACGGGAATATGACTCTGCATACCAGCAGTTTGGGAACTCTCCTCAAAATCTTGTGTGCCTACCTTCTTCCAACACTGGATTCTGTAAGTCAAACATTTGTTCAACCTTATCCTCTGCCTTCCACCTCTCTCAGGACCCTCATTATACCTTTTCTTTCTGACGGATTTGGACTCATTTCCCAGGTGGAACCATCACCCGGAAAAACCTCCTACTCTTCCAGACTGAAAAAAAATGACTTTTTGACCTTGCAATTATTACATTGTTTCTTTTTTTTTTAAATTTTATATAGAAACATTATTTAAATGTTATTTAAAATACTACTTTTAATTTGACGTGTTACTTGATGTTTGATAGTAATTGCATACTTCTTTCTTCATACTGTCAGAATCTGGGCATGGTCTGGGGATCATACTCACGCTTTAAGTTTATTTTTGTTATTCACTGTTTTCTTCCCTTTAGCTCAGGTTGGTTACTGTGTTTATTTTCACAGTCATGTCCGTATTTATGTTCCTTTGAATTTGCCATTTATTTCTGTTTGCTATGATTATCTTCTTAGTTCTGCCTCGTCATTCTTCTTGCCTTAGTCTTAGTTTAGTTCTTCATAGTCCTGTCTATTAGTATTATTATTACTATGGTCACGGTTATGTTTGGTTTATTTATGTATGCCTGTTATCAGGACATGAATCAGGCAGTGTCCTCGCTTTAAGTTCATGTTTAGACTTTCTTTATAAATGTTATGTTTTTGGTTTTGTTTGGGTTTTATTATCATGGTCATGGTTATGTTTGGGTTTGATGATTATTATTCTCATGGTCATGTTGTCATGTTTATTACTGTCATGATCTTGGTTTGGGCTTTTGTTTTGACAGCACCTTCTGTTTATTTCCAGTTTTGTGTTGTGAGTTTATGCTTTGTTGTTAATTAGTCACGGCGGCTTTTGATTTCTTGAGTATTGATTGTTCATGGGTGTTCTTGAGTTTTGTTTTCTTATTTATAGAGGTTGCGCACTGCCTTCGGCACGGTGACCTTCATGCTCACACACAATCACGCTAGCGCACTCACGTTCTGGTTTTGCTGTTGTCTAATGATCACACCTGCAAGTTCGCTTTTGTTAATAAATCATGCCAAGAAAACAGTCTACACATGAGTTCTATTCTTTGCCTCGGAAGGGCAATCATGACATATACAAATGCTGCTTTTAAAATCAAGTAACCTTTATTAACCAGAAAAAGTAATATACAGTATATTAACCTTACAAATGTAAGTTAAAGTTTCTTCTTCTTCTTCTTCTTTTAGCTTTGGTTGGCGGTTGGCAACCAGCTTACAGGTTGTTGTAAGATGTGCCTAATGCAGGTGTTTAGAAAGGACAGCTCAGTGCGTGAACGTGAGTGAGTGCGTGCGCGCAGCCGAGGCGCGCCCCAGGGGTGTGTGAACGGCCCCGACGAGTGAACGGTGTGTATGATTTTGGGCGAATGAGAGACAGAGAGCGAGGCGACCGGAGCAGGTAGAAATGGTTGCTAACAGTATTGCAGTCTGTAAATAAAGCCCCAACGCTTCAGCAATACGGCCTGTGCCTTTGTGTACCACCATATCTCCTGTTTAACAAGAGTGAGGTTTTACTCGGGAGTTGACTCCGGAGGAGGAAAAGCGCCTCCGGCCCTGGAGAAGACAGATTTCCCCTGCGTCCCCCAACCACGGTTAGGAGACGAGAAACAGGAACGGTTAACACTGGTGACCACGAAAGGACTCTCACGTTGTTAAGAGGGTGGTGAGTACCGAACGCAAAGGACAGCGGCAACTGAGCCGAGTGACTGTGATGGCGGCTAAGCTAATGAGACATGGCAGTTGCTCGCTATCCCGCCGATATCTACAGACAAGAGACTAACTACTCAAACACGTTCATGTCGCTTGCTAATCGTCAGGAGTGCAGACGAGGTGCTGTGAGGGCTTATGAATGCCGGGCTGAGACGAAGTGTGGACATTGTGGCCCATTTCTGTGTGATGAGAGCTGCGCGGGTGCACCTGTTGATGGAGAGGATTTGTTCGCGCCATTCGGCAGCCCCGCGCAATTTGCCACCGGCTGTGGACGGGGACCCAGCAGACCAGGACCTCAGCCTGTACAACCTGTTTGCTACCGCCTCCAGTGATGGCCCCAGCAGTTCCCGGCCGTCCACTCCACCTGCTAATGCTCCCAATGTGATCGGGTCTCTTTCACCCACTCCTTCCCATGTGATATTTGGCCATGGTGGGGGTGCGGTGGGAGAACCACGCCATCAGGCTCAGCACGTGTCACGGCCCAAATGTCGGCGCAGAGGACCGGACCGTTACGGGGACTGGGTTACTGAGTGAGCCAACTGTGGTAGTTCCTGTTTGCACTAGAGACTCTCCAGTTCACATTTTTGGACTCTAGTTATAATGTTCTATATGTTTGTTTGAAAAAAAAAAAAAGCTGAAGTGACAATGCTTTCATATACCACATGCACTTTGTTTTAATTGAATGTATTGTATTTTGATTAGTTAGACAGTATTACTCCCGGTCGCCTAGAAATAGATTTCAGAATGTAATGTACTCCTTGTTTAATTAGAAACAATGGTATTTCCATGTACAGTATTTGCCCCTCACGTTTTCACTGCCAAATGAGCTAGTTTTACCACTGCATAGACACTCGTAACCTACCTACCTATTTGAATCCCTGTTGTATATTGGACACTGCTACTGCTAGGTGTACGAATGTAGAGAGTGTGTACCAATTTCATATGGTTTGGATGGAATGGAATTAGTGTTAATTGCCAATCCATGGTGGGGGTAGTGTTGTAAGATGTGCCTAATGCAGGTGTTTAGAAAGGACAGCTCAGTGCGTGAACGTGAGTGAGTGCGTGCGCGCAGCCGAGGCGCGCCCCAGGGGTGTGTGAACAGCCCCGACGAGTGAACGGTGTGTATGATTTTGGGCGGATGAGAGACAGAGAGTGAGGCGACCGCAGCAGGTAGAAATGGTTGCTAACAATATTGCAGTCTGTAAATAAAGCCCCAACGCTTCAGCAATACGGCCTGTGCCTCTGTGTACCACCATATCTCCTGTTTAACAAGAGTGAGGTTTTACTCGGGAATTGACCCCGGTGGAGGAAAAGCGCCTCCGGCCCTGGAGAAGACAGATCTCCCCTGCGTCCCCCAACCACGGTTAGGAGACGAGAAGCAGGAACGGTTAACAAGGTGTATTACCGCCACATACTTGGTGTTGTTCACAACATTATAAGTTCTATATCCTTCAAACTCTCGTAAGTTAAAGTTACTTATAGAGAGTCTAAGTCACATCCCCTCTACTTCCGCATATGAGACCTTAAATTGAAAAAATTCTCCTTACAAATGAATGGCAAGAGCGAAATTATCTTTTGATCCCAATCAAATTTTAGAAGTTACATATATGATGTTTGTCAGTTTAAAAGATAATTTTCCACATAATTAAAGTTGTTGGCTGTCATATAATAGAGTAATATTTAATTTTTGTTAAAACAATTAGCAGACAACAACTCCCATCACCCTGCATCACTAAACACGATCAAGGCGGGAGATTACTAAAACCTCACCTCCTGTTTCCTGACTGATAAAAGAGGGATCCAAAGAGGAGAAAAAACAACACAAAGGTATTGTTTTGTACTGTGAGAGCTGCAGCTCATCCAGAGGACTGTCCGTTGCTTCACCCTGAGTGCATTTTAAAAAGATGACATAAGCTCCGTCCAGCTGTGTTCATAGCTTTTCAATTTATGTATTTTCATAATCTTATACCTTAACAGTTTGACAATAACCTACACCATTACTTACGTGGAAAATTATATTTTAAATTGACAAACATCATACATGTAACTTGTCGCAAAATTAGATCAGGATCAAAAGATAATTTTGCTCTTGCCATTCATTTCAGTGGAGAATTTTTCTGATTTAAGATCCCATATGTGGAAGGAGAGGGGGCATGACTTCGGCTCTCTGTTGTGTAGCAGAGAGGGGGCTGATGGGTTATTCTCCAGACTCTTTCATTAAGGAAAGAGTCTGGAGCACACTGTCCGATTAACAGCCTTTATTGGTGCACAGACTGATGTTTCGACACTGTATCTTCTTCAGAGTCTTGTGACTCGGCACTTACACAGACACAAAGTATCGATCTCAGTACACTGGTATTGTTCAATATCAATACTGGTATCGATATTACCGATATTTGGATAGTTCGACCTACCACTATTTAATAGCGCTTGCGTATGTTGTCTTGGAAGAAAAAGTTATGCATGTACTAAATGCATTAAATATGTAATTAAGAGGTGAAGTACTGATGGGAATTCCGGCTCTTTTAAAAGAGCCGGTTTTTATGACTGAGCTCACAATAAAGAGCCATCTCTCATCTCCCAAATGGCTCCTCAGATTTTTTTTTTTTTTTTAGTTATATGCATGCTATGTGGTCCTGTGCACCGGTCCAAAAGTTCTGGCAGAAGACGTGAAGACTTATCGGCATGGCTTGGGTGTTGTATCCCATCCTCACCCACATTAAAAATATAATGTATAAGCATCCCAAAGTGATAAAGCAAAATATTGGTAAAACTCAAATTAAACATAAAGCCTCTAAATTGAATGATTTGGCCTCTGTTCCTCCTCATAATTTAAAAATTAAATGTGGTTTATTAAATATTAGGTCTCTAACTCCCAAGTCTCTGTTAGTCCATGATCTGTTAATTGATCATCAGATTGATTTAATTTCCCTTACAGAGACTTGGTTAGGGCAAGAGGATTATGTTGGTTTAAATGAATCAACTCCCTCTGGTTATTTAAACTGTCAAAATCCCAGAAGTTCTGGTCGTGGAGGAGGAGTAGCATCAATTTACCATTCCAAATTACTAGTTAATGTAAAGCAAAAAACATGTTATAATTCCTTTGAGGGCCTGGTCCTCAGTGTTGGGCACTTTAGCAATTCCAGGTTAAACCCAATTTTATTTGCCATAGTTTATCGTCCCCCATCAACCTATTCAGAATTTTTATCCGAATTTGCTGATTTCTTAGCTGATTTAGTGCTGAAATCTGATAGAATAATTATAGTAGGGGACTTTAATATACATGTGGATGTAGATAGTGACTGCCTTAATGTGGCTTTTAATTCAATATTAGACTCGATTGGGTTTTCTCAGAAAGTAGGAAATTCTACTCATTACCTCCACCATACATTGGACCTTGTTCTGACATATGGCATAGAAATAGAAAATCTTGTAGTGTCTCCTCATAACCCTGTACTGTCAGACCATTGTCTGTTAACCTTTGATTTTACTATTTCTGACTATTTGGCTCCTAAAGAAAAATATTATCACAGTAGATGCCTCTCAGATGATGCTGTTTCCAAATTTATGCAGATTGTTTCCTCTATGCCATGTGTCAACACAACGGAAATAAGCTATAGACAGCTTGCTCCTTCTGTAATTGATAACATGGTGGATAGTGTTTCAGCTTCTCTGCATCAGGCTCTAGACTCGGTGGCCCCCTTAAAAAAGAAAAAGTCTAATCAGAGATTTTTAACTCCTTAGTTCAACACAGAAACTCGTAGCTTAAAACAGAAGACTCGTCAATTAGAAAGAAAATGGCGCTCTACTAATTTAGATGAAATCTATTTAGCTTGGAGAAATCATCTTTTAATTTATAAAAAATCTCTTAGAAAAGCTAGAACGAGTTATTACTCTGCATTAATAGAAGAGAACAAGAATAATCCCAGGTTTCTTTTCAGTACTGTAGCCAGGTTGACAAAGAGTCAGGACTCTGTCAATCCTAGCATCCCCTTAGAGCTTACTAGTCAGAACTTTATGAACTTTTTCAATAATAAAATTTCATCCATCAGAGATAAAATCAATCAGATTCTTCCCACAGTTAACTTAAATACTATAACTACTACAACTCCTTCTATTGATGTCTGTCTTGATGAGTTTACTCCAATCGACCTTTGTGAGTTAGACAAAATAGTTTCCTCATCCAAACCTTCAACTTGTCTTTTAGACCCTATTCCTACCAGGTTATTTAAAGAAGTCTTCCCACTTATTGGTAGCTTTATTCTTCATATAATCAATTCTTCATTAACTTTAGGCCATGTACCGCAGGCTTTTAAAACGGCTGTAATTAAACCCTTACTCAAAAAGCCAACGCTAGATCCAGGAGCTTTAGCTAACTATAGACCAATCTCTAATCTCCCTTTCATTTCAAAAATCTTAGAAAGAGTTGTTGCTACGCAATTATTTGACCACCTGCAGGGAAATGGTTTACTTGAGGAGTTTCAATCTGGGTTTAGAATCCATCATAGTACTGAAACAGCCTTAGCGAAGGTCACTAACGACCTCCTCATTGCATCTGATAATGGACTAGTTTCTGTACTTGTCCTTTTAGATCTTAGTGCAGCTTTTGATACTATCGATCATAATATTCTACTTGATAGATTAGAACACTATGTTGGACTTAATGGAACTTCGTTGCAGTGGTTTAGATCTTATTTATCTGATAGGTTCCAGTTTGTTCATGTAAATGATGAGTTTTCTCTCAGCTCAAAGCTTAGTCATGGAGTTCCACAGGGATCTGTGCTTGGCCCTACTCTTTTTAGTTTATATATGCTTCCGTTAGGCAACATTATTAGAAAGCACTGTATACATTTTCACTGTTATGCAGATGACACACAATTATACCTGTCAATGAAGCCAGATGATACTAATCAATTAGCCAAGTTAGAAGCCTGTCTTAAGGAAATCAAAGCTTGGATGACTTGTAATTTCCTGCTATTAAATTCAGATAAGACTGAAGTCATTCTTGTTGGTCCAAAAAACCTTAGAAATTCCTTTTCAAATCAAACTTTCAGTTTGGATGCAGTTACTCTTTCTCTTAATAGCTCTGTGAGGAACCTTGGAGTTATTTTTGATCAGGATTTGTCCTTCAATTCACATATTAAATTTGTTTCTAAGACTGCCTTCTATCATTTGCGTAATATTGCCAAGATTAGGAGCATCTTGTCTCAGAGTGATGCTGAGAAGCTGATCCACGCTTTTGTTAGCTCGAGATTAGATTATTGTAATTCTTTATTATCAGGCTGTCCTAAAACATCTTTAAAAAGTCTTCAGCTGATCCAAAATGCTGCAGCAAGAGTTTTAACAGGTACTAGAAAGAGAGATCATATCTCTCCGGTTCTGGCCTCCCTTCATTGGCTTCCCATAGAGTTTAGAATTAAGTTTAAAATCCTTCTTCTTACTTACAAAGCTCTAAACAATCAGGCTCCTTTTTATTTAAAAGATCTGATACTACCGTATCATCCTAACAGAGCACTACGCTCCCAAAATGCAGGTTTACTTGTAATACCTAGAATCTCCAAAAGTACAATGGGAGGCAGAGCCTTCAGTTATCAAGCTCCTCTCCTGTGGAATCAGCTGCCAATCTGGATTCGGGAGTCAGACTCGATCTCTGTTTTTAAGAATAGGGCTAAAACCTACCTTTTTGATATAGCCTACAATTAGGGAGGGATCATGTGTTTCTGAACCCTCCCTTAGTTATGCTGCTAATAGGTTTAGTCAGCCGGGGGACCTCCAGTAATGCACTGGGCCTCACCCCTTTCCTCACTCTCTATGAAATATTTTTTTTTTTGCTGGTCATTAACATTTGTTTGTTCTCTCCCATAGATTGAGTCCCCATCGTGCTGTTTGCTCTCTACATGTCTGTTCTTTTCTTCTTCTCTGTCCCCTCACCCCCCAGCCAGTCGCAGCAGATGACTGCCCCTCCCTGAGCCTGGTTCTGCTGGAGGTTTCTTCCTGTTAAAAGGGAGTTTTTCCTCTCCACCGTCGCCAAGTGCTTGCTCACAGGGGATCGCCTGATTGCTGGGGTCTTTCTGCAACTGTGGGGGTCCTCCCTACAGTTGATAGTGCTATGAGATGACTGTTGTTGTGAAATGGCGCTATATAAATAAAGTTGAATTGAATTGAATTGAATTGAATTGAATTTTGCATATTAGGTGATTTAAGTGAAATAAATATAGAGACAAGGATGTCACACATGGTTCTCACTGCCTTATGCATCACAAAGAAAAGTATCCTCATGAATTGGAAATCAAGAAATAATTTATTAGCCTGGAGAGAATGTGTGCCTCCTCAAATGACCAACTGGCTGAATTTAATTCTCTTTGGTCCCCGCTTATTAATTCTAAAACCTGACTGGTGGTGGGCGGTGGCTCGCTCTCCTTGGCACCTCTGGTAGCTGGCTGGGCCCTGACTATGAAAGGTTTCTGTGACCCACTGGGGCCGGTGTCTAGGGAGCTTGTTCCGGGGTGGCTGTGTGTCTTGCCTGGGGGGTGGGGGTGGGGTCTCTGGGGTGGGGCGTGGCTCCGGGCCGGCTGGCCTTGCCTCCCGGGTGGGGCTGGGTCTGGCCCTGGGCCTCTCATGGGGGGGGGGCTTCCCCCTCTGGGTCAGGGTGGGGATGTGGGGGTGGAGTGTGCGCCGGTGGTGCGGGCCAGCCCCGGTGTGTCCTTGCATGGTGGGGTTGTGCCCTCCCTGGGGGCCTGGCAGCGCTCTGGGGACTGGTGCCTGCATCCCAGGGGAGGTCCCCCCTCGTCCTCCGGGGCCTGCGGGTGTGGGTGTGCATGTGAGAGTGTGTGTAAGTGTACGTGAGTGTGGGTGTGTGTGGGTTTGTGTGTGTGCGGATGTGGGTGCGTGGGTGTGTGGTGTGTGTGCAAGCGGGGTTGTGTGTGGGCATGTGTGTGCACATGAGGGTGGGCATGGGTCTGTGTGTGTGTTTGCGGGTGCGGGTACCTGTGGGTGGACGTGCGGGGGTGGAGGATGTGTGTGGGTTGGATGGCAGGGGTGAGGCGAACCATCTGGTGGCCTGGTGATTGGCGGTCTGGGGCCTGCTTTTACCGGCTGCCCTGTCGTGTCATGGGGTGGGGTATTTTGTCGCATTGCCTCCGGTGTCCTTGGTGCTGTGTGTGTGTGTGTGGGGGGGGTGCTCGGTGGTGCCGTTGGTGCAGGTTGGTGGCCATGTTGCCGTTGGTTTGCTCCAGGGTGGCTGTGGTTGTGAGATGGCCTGCCACTGTCGGTGTGTGTCTGGGGTGGGTGGTTGGTGGACTTGCGGTGGATGCACTGGGGTGTCGCTTGGCGTGTGTGGCGCCATATGGGTCCGGCCCATTGTTCATTACTGTGATTATTGTTGTTGTGTATGTTCATGAGTGCAAGATGTGTAGGAGTGGGTGTGGCTGCTCCATCATGCTTGTGGTGCTGGGAGCGCCGGGGTGCGAGGCTGGCAGGTCCTGGGCTACTCAGCCTGGCAGCCCTCACCCTGGATTGGGATCTGGGGGCAGTGGGTGGCCTCCTGAACCAGGTTGCAAGCTGGCTTCTGGGGGGGACGGGCTCTCTTTTGGACTGCATCCCTCCCAGTCTTACCCTCACCCCCACCCGATTCTGGGTGGAACATACATCTTCTTGGATATGCGTAGGGTTTTGGAGTGGGATTGTGCCGCACTGTGTCGGTGAAGGGGATACCTCTGTCTGCTGCGCAGTGGGACCACCGTCACCTCAATTTTAATTGCATTTTAGACACTTGAGCTTGGGGACATGGGAGCCCTGCTGCCTATTGCAGTGGCAAGTGGTGCTCCAACCACCATCCCCCCAATTTTAACTGCACTCTGGTAGTTCACACACCTACACACAATCACATCACACAACTGACACACACCCATCATGATTTGTGTATAGGGGAGGGGTGGGGGGGGTCTTCCCCCACCCCTGTTGCCCTCCTACCAGGGGCCTGGGGGCCAAGCGGGGGGCCTGGAGCCCCTCATGTTGTCAAAATCCCTGGGTGCTGCCGAATGAATAGATGCAAGCAAGAGAGTGAGAGAGTGATTGAATAAGAGAGTAAGCAAGAGTGAGGGAGTGATGAGTGAAGATGGTGATGGTGGGGCGTTTTTGTGTGGCGCTTTGCATGTTGGGTGGCATCTCAGCACACCTGCGGTGGGAAAAATTTTTTTTAGCTTAATTTATTACCAAAATAATGTAAAACTATGTGTAAAGTAAATGACTAATGTACAAAATATATAAAATGTTTATTATTTATATTGCTTATTATACTCAACAAACTCAACAAAGTAAATTTTAAAATACAAAAACAACTGGGGTCATATCCTTTTGCGCAATTGTCGCAGAGTTGTGGGTTGTTGGCAAGGGCATAACTTTGTTTCAAATATTGGGGGTTGAAATCTGACTGTATAAGGATTTTTAAAAAAAATAATTTTAATATAGGACTGTCAGCAGATCAGTACAGGTATTTTTCCTCCAGTGCCCTCCTTTTCATTTATAAAGGAAAAGGATCTTTTAAGCAAAAAATGACAGTATACAGTATGTATCCTAGTGTGGAGGAAGAGCGCAACATCATTAACTGGTTGATTGTCCTAAAATATCTTTAAAAAGTCTTCAGTTGATCCAAAATGCTGCTGCAAGAGTTTTAACAGGTACTAGAAAGAGAATTCATATCTCTCCGGTTTTGGCCTCCCTTCAATGGCTTCTCATAGAGTTTAGTATTAAGTTTAAAATCCTTCTCACTTGCAAAGCTCTTAACAATCAGGCCCCTTTTTATTTAAAAGATCTGATACTACCCTATCATCCTAACAGAA
The DNA here is from genome assembly GCA_020510985.1 of Pholidichthys leucotaenia. NCBI lineage: Eukaryota > Metazoa > Chordata > Actinopteri > Cichliformes > Pholidichthyidae > Pholidichthys > Pholidichthys leucotaenia. Next base: position 189,020,408 of record CM035845.1, on the reverse strand, counting down.
CATTACACTCCCAAAATGCTGGATTACTTGTAATACCTAGAATCTCCAAAAGTACAATGAATCAGAATCAGAATAAGTTTATTGCCAAGCACATTTACAAGTAAATAACAGGTAAATATACGAGGAATTTGACTTGACACTGGAACGTCATAAATGACAATCTCAGTGACGCGGCGAGCCGTGGAGGCGCCTGTCAGCAGGAGGGGAACAGAAGGCAATGGGGAGGAGGGAGGGGTGGACACAGTAGGAGAGAGAAAAAAGCATTGTTTATCAGAATAAAGTTCATATATGACCGATATTATGATTACAAGAAAAAAACTTGAAAAATGGGAGACAGCGCATTCAGTTATCAAGCTCCTTTCCTGTGGAACCAGTTACCAATCTGGATTCGGGAGTCAGACTCGATCTCTGTTTTTAAGAATAGGGTAAAAACCTTCCTTTTCGATATAGCCTACGATTAGGGAGGGATCATGTGTCTCTAAACCCTCCCTTAGTTCTGCTGCTAATAGATTTAGACTGCCGGGGGACCTCCAATAATGTACTTGGCTTCACTCCTTTAATGTTTGCTCTCTATATGTCTGTTCTTTTCATCTTCGCTATCCCCTCACCCCCAGCCAGTTGCAGCAGATGACTGCCCCTCCCTGAGCCTGGTTCTGCTAAAGGTTTCTTCCTGTTAAAAGGGAGTTTTTCCTCTCCACCGTCGCCAAGCACTTGCTCACAGGGGATCGCCTGATTGCTGGGGTCTTTCTGCAATTGTGGGGGTTTCCCCTACATTTGAAAGTGAAAGCCAGCTATGAGATGGCTATTGTTGTGAAATGGCGCTATATAAATAAAGTTGAATTAACTTTGATAAAATGACAAGGCTAATTTACCCTCTTTATTTTGGCATTCCCATATTTGTAAAAGTTGTAAAATATTATTTCCCTGATTTACCTAATATATAGTCAGCCTTGTTGTAGTCTATGCCACTATGATGCAGAAGGCTTACTTAATACCCATTATGGATTATGCATTTCAGCACTGGCAGAAATCAAGTTTTGACTATTGTTACCTGGTTATGTGTGTCTCCTCTCTCTCTCTCTAGTCATCAGTACTGTCCCTCTCGCCCTCTGGACACCTGTGCTGATTCTCTGGTTACCTTTACCTCCTCTCTCCTCTCCTTCGTGGTTCAACCTGCTGCTGCCACATTCTCGCTCCTGATATTAAAAAAAAAAGCTCAGTTAATTTTCAAATGGTTTAAAAGAGGCACTTCATGGACAGTTTTGTAGGATGTAATCCATGCTAGATTTTTCAATGACAGAAACTTGGAAAGATGTGAAATATTCTTTACCCCTTCTTCCCTCTTAATAGCATTTCAACAGGTTAATCTAGCCACTGAATGAGGCTTAATCACCGTTATTCTTAACTAATTTTATTATTAATCAGTTGTGGTGATAAACACATTTATTCTGACAGGACAAATGTTTTTTTCATTAATTTATGATGTCACCACTTGCCACCATGTGGCTATTTCTTACCAAGCAGAAATGGCGGACAGCAAAGGTCATTGCCATTCCAAAACCTAGCAAAGACCACAAACTACCAGCAAGCTACCGCCCAATCTCTCTACTCAGCGTTCCTTACAAAATCATGGAGCGCCTAATACTGCAACGTATTTCCCCAGGAATAGAGAAAATTCTAAGTGTGGATCAAGTAGGTTTCCGCAAGGACCGCAGTACAGGAGAACAAGTACTGGCCCTAACCACCTTCATCGAAAATGGCTTCGAGAGCAGACCGAAGACAGGGGCTGTGTTTCTCGACCTTACAGCCGCCTATGAAACGGTCTGGCACAAAGGCCTCCTCCTGAAACTTATAAAGGTGATCCCTGCTTGGACAACAGCAATTATAAAAACCCTGCTGACCAACCGAAGGTTCAGAGTCCACCTCGGTCAGAACACAAGTGCATGGAGAATGCAGAAAAACGGACTCCCACAAGGCTCAGTTCTAGCTCCAACTCTGTTCAACCTCTACATAAACGACCTGCCCACTACAAAATCCCGCAAATCCATCTATGCAGACGACATCTGTTTGGCACTCCAAGCACCAGACTTTGAGCCACTGGAACGGGTGCTCACGGAAGATCTTGCCAAACTGGACCAGTTCTGCAAAATCTGGTGCCTAAAACCAAGCCCAGCAAAAACCGTCTCCAGTGTATTCCATCTCCACAATGTAAAAGCTGCCAGAGAACTAAACATCCACCTGAGCGGACTCAAGCTTAAGCATGCCCCGAATCCAACCTACCTTGGAGTGACCCTTGATAGGACCTTATCCTTCAAGGAACATCTAAAGGGGACGGCTGCTAAGGTGAAGGTACGAAACAACCTGCTCTGCAAGCTCGCTGGTGCAAAATGGGGGCGGCAGCTTCCACCCTGCGTACCTCAGCACTGGCCCTTTCATACTCTGTAGCAGAATATTGTGCCCCTGTCTGGTCCAGGTCATCTTACACGCACCACGTAGACACCCAGCTCAACACAACCATGAGAACTATTACTGGAACAATCCGCTCAACACCACTCCCCTGGCTCCCTGTACTGTCAAACATAGCCCCTCCACACATCTGGCGAGCAGCATTAACTCAAAGGATGCTTCAAAAAGCTAAAGATTCTCCTCACCTACCAATCCATGCAGATATCTACACCCCTCCTACTGCCCTACTTCCATCCAGACGACCGATTTGGAAAAACCCTCCCCCAGCTGACTTTACCATTCAGATAGCTTCGCAAGAGGAATGGGAGACCAAGGAGGTTCCAAACAAACACCTGGTGACAAACACCAACCAACAGGTCCCGGGCACCAACCTCCCAAGGAGATAGTGGTCTACACTCAATCGCTTCAGGACTGGACATGGCCCCTGCTTGGCCAGCCTTCACAGATGGGGCAGTAGCCCTAGCCCACTGTGCGCATGTGGAGAGGAGCAAACAATGGAACACATCATAGAGACTTGCCCGCTCCAAAGACTGGAAGGAGGATTACACACCCTTCATACAGCAAACCAGGAGGCAACTGCTTGGCTTAAGGACTTTGCATTCGCTAAATAAATAAACCAAGCAGATGAAATAAGGACACTACCATGATTTAGTCAGCTAGACTATGACGAGGGTAACAGTTATCCTGCTTGCAGAGGCATTATGAATACAGCACACCACACCTTAGGTGTGCTGTTTCATTTAAGAAATAGCAGTAAATCTGTGAGTAGGTTTGTGACTAAATCATCATGATATTTAAAAGTTACTCTGGATTCATTATGTAGACATTTAATTTTGGGTCACATAAGCAGGCAGAAGGTAACAATGATGAATAATTTGGAACAGCTGGAAGCAATGAGAGGGGAGTAACCGGTACTGACAGCTGACAGGGGCAATGCCCACATGGAGCACAAACCCGGAAGTGCCGCAGACAGCTGTCAACCCAGAGGGAGAACACAACAGTAAAGATTTAAAGAATAAAATATCAACAAATGCAGACAGAAAAATAAATACAACCTAATAGAAAATAAGGGAGTAACAAAACTATGACATAAACAGGAAAATAGAAAACAGTACCAGAATACAGAACCCAAAAAGCACAAGATACAACAAATATATAAATATAAAGAAAAAGCCATGAGATTTAGCAAGGCAGAAACCTGCAGTGCTCAGTTCATGACAGAGCCCCCCTCTCAAGGGGTGGATACCAGACACCCCAGAGTAACATCAAAAGAAAAAGAAAGACCCCCCTTCCCCAATAGAAGCACAACATTAACCCACCCCGGGTGGGTGGTGGTGGGGAACAGGCTAGGAGGGAACAAAACAAAAATCCCCGCTCAGGACCCACACCAGGGAAAACCCCAACCAACTAAGCCCTCTGGACCGAAGAGCTGGACAGTTCAGGTGGATGGCCAAAGTCCCAGGCCCAGCAGATAGCATGATGGAAAGAGTCCGGTGGCCTCCCAGAGAATGTGGACCACCCAACCTCGTGGCACAGTCTGTCGGGTAGCCTGCCAGAGTTTTTTAACCACTTGAACAGAAAGGGTGGTCCAGGAGGCGGCTGCCCAATGGGAAGAACTAATGGCAGGGAAGACTGAGGAGTCAAAGAAACCATGGAGATGTCAGAGTGAGGATGGGGAGTCACAACGGCATCTGGTGTGAAACAAATCAGGATTTGGCCAGAGAGTGCGCAGCCTCCCAGGAAGACAGGACAGATGTGGAGAAGTATGCTGAAACGGTCACCAGCTACATCATGAAGTGCACAGAGGATGTCACTATAGTGAAGACTATCACTGTACGGGGCAACCATAAGTCCTGGATGACTGCAGAGGTGCACTCGCTGCTCACAGCCAGAGATGCAGCCTTCAGAGCGAAGGACAGGATCGCCCTCCGCTCAGCCAGGTCTGCGCTCTCAAAGGGAATTAAGACGGTGAAGCGCGCCTATGCGGAGAAAATCCAGGGACACCTCTGTGACACAAGGAACACCAAACGGATGTGGCAGGGAGTTCGGGCGCTGACGGACTATAAGTCTAAGCAGGGGGTCAATGAGGACGACGCTTCGCTTCCAGACAGGCTCAACAACTTCTTTGCACGTTTTGAAGCATCAAACCCAACAATCAGAGGGAGGGCTGGCCCATCTCCACCATCGGTTGGGCCAGCTATCACCATCAACGCAGCGGACACACGGATGACCCTAACCAGGGTCAACCCACGTAAAGCTGCAGGTCCAGACAACATCCCGGGACGTGTGCTCCGAGACTGCACGAGCGAGTTGGTGGATGTTCTGACTGACATTTATAACATCTCCCTGAGTCAGGCCATCGTTCCCAGATGCTTTAAGACCTCTACCATAGTATTGGTGGCAAAGAAACCAGTTGTGCCCTGTCTGAATGACTGTTGTCCTGTTGCACTGACACCAATTGTGATGAAGTGTTTTGAACGGCTTGTCAAACCACACATCACAGCCTGCCTCCCTGCATCACATGACCCGCTCCAGTTTGCATATCGTTCAAACCGCTCCATGGAGGATGCTATAGTCACCACCCTGCACTCTGTCATCACCCACCTGGATCAGAAAGACACCTACACCAGACTCCTGTACATTGATTTCAGTTCAGCTTTCAACACCATTATTCCCCAGAGACTGATGGAGAAATTACTCCTTCTCGGTCTGAACACCGCCACATGTGATCCTGGATTTCCTGACTGAGAGACCTCAGTCTGTCCGGGTTGGAAATAACATCTCCAACTCTATCACGGTAAACACCGGATCCCCTCAAGGCTGCGTACTCAGTCCGCTGTTGTTTACACTTCTAACACATGACTGTGTATCCAGACACGAGGGGAACCAGATTATTAAGTTTGCAGATGACACCACAGTGGTGGGACTTATCCAGAGGGATGAGGAATCAATGTACAGGGAAGAAGTGAGAGATCTGGAGGGCTGGTGCAGGGAGAACAATCTGGTGCTCAGCGTGGACAAAACGAAGGAGATGATTATCGAGGTCACAGCCTGAACACGTCCCTCTCAGCATCGACGGCTGTTTAGTGGAGAGAGTGGAGAACATCATGTTCCTCGGAGTGCAGATCTCGCAGGACCTGACCCGGAGCAAGAATTCCTTGAGGATCAGGAAGCGGGCCCAGCAGAGACTGCACTTCTTGAGGAAACTCAAACAGGCCTCTCTCCCCATCTGCATCCTCAGGACCTTCTATAGAGGTGTGGTGGAGAGTGTTTTGACGTACAGCATTGCAACATGGTACTCCCCTCAGTCCAAGAACTTTTTCAGAACCGTTGTAGGAGCAGGGCACTGAACATTGTCAAAGACCACTCTCACCCTCTGCATAAACACTTTGAACTTCTGCCATCTGGCAAACGATTCCAGAGCATCAGAGGCAGAACCACCAGACTGATTAACAGCTTCCTTCCACAAGCTGTTAAGATGCTGAACAGTTGATCCGGAATCTCTCATACACACTACTGCACCTATGGACATTATGTATATTATTTGTGTATTGTAGTTCTGGTTAGTTTTCAAGTATGTCTCAGGGATGTGTGAATGGCTGTGTTGAGGTGGGGGGTGAGGGTGTGTGTGAGTGTGTCTTAAATTATGTTCTTTTTACTTATATGGATGCCGAGAGAAACGCAATTTCATCTTGCCTGCACTACAGTTGTATGTACAGCAATATGACAATAAAGGTTGATTTGATTTGATTTGATCTGTGGTATTGATCCAAGATGGCGCCCACAGTGGCCGCCATGGTGCTTCGCTGCCCTTTAATTTGCTTGTTTCTGTTCATCAGTTGTGTGTCTGCCTGCTCTTATACCCGAGAAGAGCTTCTAAATATCAGGTCTTTCACTCCCACGGACCTTCTCCCGGTTTTTTTGGCTCCTGCCGCCAATCTGGTCCACTTTCTAGTCCAAAAAGTGAGACGGCGGAAGAGAGGAAAACGTGCGGGAGCTCTCGAACGGCTTCGGGGGAGGGGCACGCGCACAGCCTTGCCTGGAATATTTCTGACCAATACCAACTTTCTCTCTAACAAGGTAGACGAACTGAGACTGCTGATGCGATTTAAGGACCTCGCTAATTCGTCCGCCCTCTGTTTTACTGAGACTTGGCTTAATGATTCTACTCCGGACAGCTCGATCAGCCTTGAGGGATTTCAGCTGTTTCGTGCTGATCGCGTCACAGAGCTCTCCGGTAAGTCTAAAGGAGGAGGAGTATGCTTTTACATTAACAGCAGCTGGTGCTCTGATGTAACCGTGATTTCCCGGCACTGTTCTCCCGACCTAGAATTTCTCTCCATTAACTGCAAGCCATTTTATTCCCCGCGGGAATTTGCTTCATTCGTATTGATCGCTGTGTACGCCCCTCCCGACACGGACACGCGCGTGGCTCAGCACGCGCTCGCAGATCACATCCAACATGCGGAGCGGACTTTCCCGGACTCCCTGGTTATTGTGGTTGGCGACTTTAACCAGAGCAATCTGAGTCACGAGCTCCCACCCTACAAACAGTTTATTAAATGCCCCACCAGAGGAATAAACACGCTGGATCACTGTTACACCACAGTGAAGGACGCATATCGCGCTGTTCCCCGCGCTGCGCTCGGACTATCTGATCACATGATGGTCCACCTCATTCCCACATACAGACAGAGACTGAAGCTCACTAAACCTGTTGTGACCACCAGGAAGAAATGGACCAGTGAAGCTGGAGAGAAACTGAACACATGCATGGAAATAACTGACTGGGACATGTTTAAAGGAGCCACACATGATCTTAATGAGTACACAGACACTGTGAACACATACATCAACTTTTGTGAGGAGAACATTCTTCCATCGCGCACCAGGGTGAGGTACTCTAATGATAAGCCCTGGTTCACTGCCAAGCTCAGACAGATCAGGAAGGAGAAGGAAGCAGCGTTGAAAAGTGGAGACAGGGACTGCTACAGGGAGGTTAAATATCGGTTTAACAGAGAGCTGAGGAGAGCTAAATCTGTGTATTCTGAGAGACTCCAGCAGCAGTTCACTGCTAATGACTCGGCTTCTGTGTGGAGAGGACTGAGGCAGATCACCAACTATCAGCCTCAGGCTTCTAAAGGTCAGGATGACAAAGCCCTTTGTCAAAAACTGTCCCAACATTACGCCCGTTTTAACACCTCGTCAACTGTGTCCAACTCCCCCACTCCACCCAGCTCCACTGCCTCCTCGGCCGCTAATTCATCAAAAGTGGTCCCCCCCTCCTCCTCCTCCCCCCCGCCCTTGTCATCAGTGTGCAGGACGTGCACAGACAGTTCTCCAGACTGAACCCACGCAAGGCCCCCGGTCCGGACGGCGTGTCTCCCTCCACCCTGAAACACTGTGCGAAAGAGCTGGCTCCTGTCTTCACAGACATTTTTAACACCTCCCTTAAGCAATGCCACGTGCCGACCTGCCTCAAATCCTCCACCATCATCCCTGTCCCCAAGAAGCCACGGATTACTGGACTTAACGACTACAGACCTGTAGCGCTCACCTCTGTAGTCATGAAGTCCTTTGAGCGCCTGGTCCTGTCCCACCTCAAGTCCATCACCACTCCCCTCCTGGACCCGCTGCAGTTTGCCTACCGTGCCAACAGGTCTGTGGACGACGCAGTCAACCTGGCCCTCCACTCCATCCTGCAGCACCTGGACTCCCCGGGAACCTACGCCAGGATCCTGTTTGTGGACTTCAGCTCCGCATTCAACACCATCCGCCCCGCTCTGCTCCAGGACAAGCTGTCCCTGCTCGGCGTGCCTGACTCCCTCTGCTGGTGGATCACCGACTTCCTGACGGACCGGAGGCAGCATGTGCGGCTGGGGAAGTCTGTCTCAGACTCTGTTAGCATCAGCATCGGATCACCCCAGGGCTGTGTACTTTCCCCCCTACTCTTCTCCCTTTATACCAACTCCTGCACCTCCACCCACCAGTCTGTTTAGCTGATCAAGTTTGCGGACGACACCACCCTCATCGGGCTCATCTCCAACGGCGACGAGTCCGTCTACAGGAGAGAGGTGGCCCAGCTGGTGTCCTGGTGCAGCCACAACAACCTGCAGCTGAATGCTCTGAAGACAGCGGAGATGATTGTGGACTTCAGGAAAGTCACAACCCCCCCGCCCCCCCTCACCATCACAGGCTCTCCCATCACCACTGCAGATTCCTTCTGCTTCCTAGGCACCACCATCACCCGGGACCTCAAGTGGGAGCCAACCATCAGCTCCCTCATCAAAAAGGTCCAGCAGAGGATGGTCTTTCTGCGGCAGCTGAGGAAGCTCAAGCTACCCACCAAGATGTTAGTGCAGTTCTACACGGCCATCATTGAGTCCATCCTCACCTCCTCCATAACCGTGTGGTATGCAGGAGCTACTGCCAGGGACAAACTAAGGCTGCAGCGCGTCGTGCACACTGCTGAGAAGGTGATCGGCTGCAAGCTCCCATCTCTCCAGGATCTGTACATCTCCAGGACCCGGAGGCGTGCAGGCCGGATCATGGCCGATCCTTCACACCCTGGTCACGTACTGTTTGCCACCCTCCCCTCAGGTAGAAGACTTCGGTCCATTCAGACTAAAACCTTCCGGCACATGAACAGCTTTTTCCCCTCTGCCATCAGACTGCTGAACATTAAGTGACTTATTGACTCTCGTGCACTATATACAGCAGCTCAACCAGACTCATGTCATTCATCACTGTTTTTCTGTTGCATTATCGACTGCACATCATCTGCTACTTGCTAATTTATTTAAAACTGCTGTGACTAGTATTACTCATTATTATTATTATTATTATTATTATTATTATTATTATTATTATTATTATTATTATTATTATTCTACACTTATTGCATGGTCTTATTCTTTAAGTTTTTTTTTTTTTTTTTTTTTTTTTTTTTTTTTTAGTTTATCTCTTTATCTTATCATGTTTTAATGTTGCAGCATTGCACCGAGACAGATTCCTAGTTTGTGTACTACATGAACAATGGCAATAAATCTGATTCTGATTCTGATTCTGATTCTGATCTGGCAGAGGAGGGGGAACCACGATGCCCTCAGACTGGCCTGTAACACCCTCGGTGATCCTGGACTGGCATATCGCAGCACCGGCGGTGGCTCCAGGCTGGAGCGGAGCTGCACCCGTGGTGGCTCGGGGTTTGAGCAGAGCTGCACCCATGGTGGGCCCTGACTGGGACATAGCTGCACCCTCGGTGGGCCCGGACTGGACCAGAGCTGCACCCACGGTGGACCCCGGGCTGGAGCTAGCGCCCATGCTGGGCCAACACTGGAACACAGCACCCAAGTAGGTTTCAGGCAGAGGTGCAGTGCCCACGACGGTCCCCGACTGGCACACAGCACCCACAGAGACCCGGACTGAGGAGGAGCTGCACCCACGGAGGTCCTGGACTGGGATGGAGCACCCACAAAGACCTCATCCGGAGGGGGAGCAGCACCTACGGATGTCCCGAGCTGGGACAGAGCACCCGCAATGACCTCAGCCAACAGAGAAGCAGGACCCTCAGAGGTCCCGGGCTGGGACAGAGCACACGCAGCGACCTTGGCAGGGGAAACTGGACCCACGGAGATCTCAGGTGGTGAGGCCTGAGCCACGGAGACCTCTAGCAAAGCTGGATGATCCTCAGTGACCCTGAGGGAAAGCTCAAGTGAGAGAGGAAGAGAAACAGGGTCAGGGTCACCAGCGGCAGTGGAGCCCGGTGAGGTGATCTCAGGTGTAGCTGATGGCTGCACTTGGCTCTCCCCACCAAGAACCCGACAAGATCTCTCCCAAAACTGAAACAATGAAAACAAAGGAGAGCACTTGCCTGAGCTCGAGCGCCACCGCTGTCCGTTGATCCAGACGGCGACGTCTCGGGCCCGGCCCTCTGGAGGTCCAACTCTGGCTCCGCGGTGGGGGCCCCAGCAGCAGGCATGGTGGTCAATGCAGTCCTGCCCCCCCCCCGCCCCGGCGACGTGACCCAAGCGGGTGTCTTATCCGGTGTGGCCACAGGAGGTCCATTCCCTTTTGAAGCTGGATCCGGCACAGCTGAAGCCTGGGGATGCTCACTCATTGGCGCAGGCTCTGGATCACAGGCAGCACTCTCCCTCCATCCTAACCATGGCTGCGGGGCTGGAACCAGGTTCTCCAGGGCCACAGGCTCCTCCATCACCCGGTGGCTCAACCCAGTAGTCGGCAGACACTCAGGGGGAAAATTAGGAGACACGGAGAGAGCAGGTGAAAAGTCTTTTGCTGCAGCAGGTGGTGAGGGCTCACAGGACTGTAGGAACTTTGCCTCACTACCGGGAGTCAGGCAAGATAATTTATATGTTGGTTAAAAAGAATGAAAAGACACTTGCCTGTGTTCCCGGGACATGATATTTTCTGCTGCAGCAGATGTGGAATCCGCCCTCTCTGTGGATTCAGCAGTTGTGGTCCCCTCAGTGGAACATGGAGGAGCTGTCTCTGCAGACACGGTGATGGGCAGAGCCGGGAAGGAAACGGCCAACCTCTCACAGTGGGAGGAATCGCCAAGGAGGAGCAGTAAACAGCAGCTGTGGAGAGGGAGAAAGCTGACGAAACAGCCAGAGAGGAAAAGCGCTGAGAGGTTCAGTGAAACAAAAAAAGAAAACAAAAACACACAACTCACAGCAGCTGGGTCTCTTACGGGCTACCATCTTCTGTCATGAATTGCCCCTCGGGGCAGAGAGGAAGATCCACATGCTGAACTGTGAGTTTGTGAGATTTATTGAAAAACAACGAAACATAAAGTCCAAACAATGCTCCAAAACAAAATTCAAACAAACGAGTAAACTTACGGATTAGCACACCAGAACGAGGGCAGCGTTCTGGTGGAGATGAGGAAAGGGAAACTCAAGACTGCGGCAATGGGAAATCAAAATAACTGCCCTTAAACAGGGTCAGAAACAAATCACATAAGTAATGACAGGTGTGGGTCACATGAGCGGGCAGAAGGTAATGATGAATAATTTGGAGCAGCTGGGAGCAATGAGAGGGGAGTGACCGAAGCTGACAGTTGACAGGGGTGACTCCCACACGGAACACAAACCCAGAAAGGCCACTGACAGCTGTCAACACAGAGGGAGAACACAGTAAATATATAACGAATAAAATATCAACAAATGCAGACAAATAAATACAGCCTAATAGAAATTAAGGGAGTAACTAAAGTATGACATAAACAGGAAAATAGAAAACAGTACGAGAATACAGAACCCAAAAAGCACAAGATACAACAAATATATAATTATAAAGAAAAAGCCATGAGACTTAGGCTTTTTCTAAGGCAGAAACCTCCAGTGCTCAGTTCATGACACACTGGGAAATGACAACTGAGGAAATGGATCTTACGATATGAGCAGCGACCCTAGCAGTGAATTCCAGCATGAGAAAGGTGAAGGGAGACTGGAGACTGCAGGGAAGGAAGAGGAATGACTGGGGAACCTGGGTGGAGAAGCCGTTGTCTTGAGGATGGATGGTTCAGGCGAACGTGCACCACACCGCTTCGGAGATGCACCACTGGAGGTGGTCGCAAACCTGAGGAGAGGAGAGGACAAAAGGTAAGACAATTGGGGAAATAATAAACCTGCCAAACAATGTGGTCTGCTGTTGTGTGGTGGCACAAACCCAACTATCCAGCGGAAATCTCTTTACACTGTGGCCTTTAATATGCTGGTGAATCAGGAGGCAACAGGTGTGTAATCACGCAGTTGCGCTGATGAGCTCCGGAGCCGGGAAAACAGAAACAGGAAGGGAGGGGGGAGGCACGCTTGCCTGATCATGACAGTGCCTACCCCTCAAGGGGCGCCTCCTCACAACCCAATGGGCTTCTGGGGATGGGCAAGGTGGAACGCCCAAATTTTCTTGAATAAGTTGCAAATTTATAACAGAAAAGCTGCATGTTTACAAGAAAACAGATAATTATAATAGGTAATTTAAAAAAAAATCCTCCTGTATTAATTCTGGTTAGTTTGTTATATGAATGCTTTTATTACCCTTGCATATAGCAATTTAGAGATCCTTAATAAATTTAGGACTTTCCCCCTATAAATTTGGCACTTTTGTGATAACCTTTTTAACCCTTTATCCACGCAAACCTTTTTCTAATGAATTTGCAACTTTTTCCATCATAATATTTCAACATTTGCAACTATGCTCATCAGTGTGTGCCATTTTCCTCTTAGAATACACCTATACACCTTGAAAATGTGTTTTCCTGGTACATGAGCAATAGAAAAGCTGTTGGGAGAATAAAAGTTCAAGGGTCCTTCCTGTCATTTCTATAATTTTTCTTATTTTTTTTTCTCCCCTTGTTTCTGTTATGTTTCTCAGCTTTGGCAACTGTTTTGACAGCTCTAATGATTATGTGATCCACAAAACAGACTTAAATTTTCATTTGTATATTCAAGATTAATATAGATATGATTTCAACACATATGGTATGTAGAATAAAGACTTTTTAACTTTTGTGAATTTTACAAAATGAATAGAGCACTACTTAACCCCCTCCAAATAAATAAATAAAATCATATAGTTTGATGGAGCTGAGAGAAAACATATCTGTCTCCTTCTTCAGTAGCAGATAAATGATCAGTGAGTTGGGAAGATGTTGACATGTTCAGTTCCACTGTATAAACCATCCTTGCTCTAAGAATGGGGATGGAAGGTTAACAAGCTGCTGCTTACGGGTCATTTTGTTAACAAGGAGGACAATATCCCCTCCCATCTCCCCTCAAATCGCCTGCTGATTAGTACTCTTGTCTTATCTGAGTTTGGCTCTGTGTTCCTGTGTACCATTTGCTGCTGTGAGTCTTATTTATGTATTTGTATCCATTTAACAGCTCTTAAAAGAGATGGCACAGGTTCCACCCAGCCAATTCCCTGGTCATCAGATTCCTCCGATGACAGCTCAGTTGAATCTTCCTCCGACTCCTCTTCTGACACATCCTCATTGGAGGGGGACAGGAAGAAGAAGAGGACAAAAAGGAAGGAGAAAGGGGAAAAAACTTCCAGGAGAAGTCAAAGAAAATGGAAACAAGGATGGGTCAGAGAGGTTAGACTGCATTTTTTCTTCTTCTGCCTGCTGTCCAGTTGTTTTTCTCTTGGCTGGTTCTTGCAAAATGTAGCATTGTGTGTGCCATTAAAATTGCATTGGGGATTTGGGTTTCAACATTTTTTTTATTTTATTAAATCATATAAAAGACTCAAAACAAAATGAAAAGGTGACTTAAAAAGTTGAATTTATTGCATGAACTCACAAGCTATCAATTACGTCACTCTGGAAGAAGTTACCCTGAAGAGTAATATTCTTTGGTTAGCTAAAGTGCTTTGAAAAAGCAAATAGATTCACATAAAAAAATATAATAGAAAATAAAAAAATGCACAGGATTATAATAAACACTTTGACTGACAGGCAAGAAAATGCTCTCTCTGCTGTTTGTGTGTGTATGGTTAAATTAAGGGGATTAGTTTAACCACTGTACTGTACACTGGACTGTACTGATATTGTCTGGGTGACTGATGTGGTATCTTTCTAAACTGAAGTTTGTGGAATGTATCATATTGTAGATTGAAACAATGGATGAGTCAAAAGGTGTACTGGAATAATAAAACCAAATACTAACACTAATTCTGTTTTCTGTGAATTGCAGTTCAAAACCCACAGCAGGTGGCGGCCCAATAAAAAAAAATTCTTTGGCACTTCAGTAGAGGAGAGACCATGTCAACTGCATTCAAGCATGCTGGGGTGGACCAGAACACAGTGGCTGTCAATGCTGCAATTGCAGAGGTGTACATGGCTGCACCTGTCAAGTATCAGGAACTCCTAAAAAAAACCCGGCAATCAGGTTAAACTTAATGCATTTTCCACGCAGTATGCCGCTGCAATTCAGGAGGATCCAGCTATAGAAGATGCTGTCAAAAAAAAAAAAAAAAAAGTGAACTGCTCTAGTGAAGATTTCACATTGAAGTTGCTGATGTTCTGTTGCACTGCTGTTCTCTCATGTTTGAAAGTTAGTACTGACAGTTTTGATGCTGTGACACTTTGGCACTTTACTCAGCCATGTTTTTACTTACAAGAAACCTTTTGTTGCTTTTTGTTAATATTGTTACTTATTTTGTTGACTTGCATTCATTCATTGTGTTGCTTTTTGTTCAAGACCAAAGGGGTTGAAGACCAAAAGGGGAATATGTCATGGGGTCGCCACTTTTTTGAAATAAACTCCTACAGTTTTGTTCCGATTGTACTGAAAGTTGGTACAAGAGTTTGATATACACTGATGATGCGCATATTGTAATTTGGCTCTGACTGAATGATTTTTGCAGAAGTTTTGGGGAAACAGGTCAAATATCAAGGTTAGCATCCCTATGTCCTGCTACTGTAGAACTAGTCTAGCTAGGGTCACCAAAAATAATAGACAGGTTCACCCTATGATCTTGACCTCTGATTATGGGTTTGGGGTCCACAGGTCAATGTCAACATTCCCTTTGCACTACTGCTATAGGACAAGTAAAGCCATGGTCACCAGCTTGGTACACAGGTTCACCTTGAACCTTTGACCTCTAACTCTGGGTTTGGGGTCAAAAGGTCAAAGGTTAAGGTTGGAATTCCTGATGCCCTCTTACTGTACAATGAGTAAAGCTAGAATCACCAAACTTGTGTAGCAAGTTTGGTGATTCAAGGATCCCAAGGGATCCTGACATATGACTATGGGGATTGTATAAAATTATTTTTGTTGTATATTCATGGATGATAGGCTTATCATAATTTGGTTGTACCCCAGTAATTAAAAGGAAAAGTTGAAAACTGTTTTCATTCAGTGACATAGTATTGGGATCTTCAAAAAAAGGCAGAGGTTGTTTTGTTTTTTTTTTAATTGTAATTTAGTTTTTAATTTAGAGATTTATTTTTTAATTTTGCTGTGAAGCACTTTGTGATATATACACTACCGTTCAAAAGTTTGGGGTCACCCAGACAATTATTTTGTGTTTTCCATGAAAAGTCATACGTATTTACCACCATGAGTTGTAAAATGAGTAGAAAATATAGTCAAGACATTGACAAGGTTAGAAATAATGATTTGTATTTGAAATAATATTTTTTTTTCCTTCAAACTTTGCTTTCGTCAAAGAATCCTCCATTTGCAGCAATTACAGCATTGCAGACCTAACATGATTGCATAAGGGTTTTCTAATCATCCATTAGCCTTCTGACGCAATGAGCAAACACAATGTACCATTAGAACACTGGAGTGATAGTTGCTGGAAATGGGCCTCTATACACCTATGTAGATATTGCACCAAAAAACAGACATTTGCAGCTAGAATAGTCATTTACCACATTAGCAATGTATAGAGTGTATTTCTGATTAGTTTAAAGTTATCTTCACTGAAAAAAAGTGCTTTTCTTTCAAAAATAAGGAAATTTCTAAGTGACCCCAAACTTTTGAACGGTAGTCTATGTCTGTAAAAAGTGCTATACAAATAAACTTTGCTTGCTATTTGTATAAAAGTGTACACTTTTATATGTATTTTTTTTATCTTGGAATAAATATGTTCTATGTTCTGTATCTGTTTTGTTCTTTCTCTGTTGAGAAGATAATGCAGCCTTTATATCTGCTTTGTAAATGCTTTACAAGGCAGAGATAGTCCTCACTTTAGATGAGCTCACAAAAACAGTTAACAAGTAATAAATGTTTTATATCTACCTGAATTAATCATGATTAAAGTAGGAATTTGGATTTATAAAGCATTTATTAACACAGCAACACTGTATGTCTAAACATTTAGATCTAATAATATACATTTAAATAGTTTGTTAATCTTTTGTTTACACTTTCTAAATGAGCTTATCAATCAGTGACAACCCCTAAATAACTGGTTTATAAATAATTCTTAAGTTAGAAATCTTAAATTGTTCATTAATAAAGTATGCAAATACAGTTATTAAACACATTACAGCTATGCTTGTTGATAAAGAATACAGCATTTATAACAGCACTTATTAACTGCTTGCTAATACCTATTAAGTTTTAAATTGTTCATTAGTAAAGTGTGTAAATACGATTATTAAATGCATTATAGCTGTGCTTTTGGGTAAAAAAAAACACGTTTATAACAACATTTACAAACTGTTTACTAATGATTATTAATGTAAGGAGAAACACGTTTTAAATGATTAACTAAGTATTTACTCATGCTTAACTAATGCTTAACTAATGCTTCATAGTGTGCAGTTATGGATCACTGCAGCAGTGTGCAGTCCTTGGTTCTTCTGCCTTTTTCAGACAAGGCTAATCTATCAGGTGAAGTAGGTAAATAAAACAATGATATAAGTTACAGAGAAAGTTAGAGTGAAATGAAAAGCAAATTGAATGAAATAGCAAAAATTAAAAACAGCAGGAGTGCCAGTGACAGATCAATGCTTTATTACTTGACTTGTGTGTATATACTGTACATAGGATTTTTGTACTATTTAAAACTCTACCCAGGCCTCATGTGTAAAGACCCTTCCAGCAGACTGCTTCTAGACTAGGGCCTCGTTCGCCTCTCTATTCTTTCAATGGTTCCTCAGCATCATTACGTACAGAGGCTGTTGTGAGACCATTTGACTTGCAAGTAACCCATAAAAAAGTGCTATTTAATGCAATGAACAGGGCAAGTTGTACTAACTCAGTTCTATAGGGTCCCTATTGGATGCCTCCAAAGTGAGGTACTTCTGTGTGTCCAAACAGGACAGCATTTTGGAACCTTTCCTTCAGACTACATCGTTTCATCTGGGTGCTAGATAAGTAACCATCTGATGTATGAAGTCCTGCAGAAATCTTTGGGGGTTTAAATGATATTTCCGCAGGTTTTTTTTTTTTTTCTCTCAACTCAGTCCACGTTGCGACTGTATTAAACCTGATTTTCACTCTGCAGTTTCAGCCTGCCTCGCCTCTGATCACATCACACTGCTCTGCATCTGCCACCATTGGGTTTTTTATGCGTTTTTATTGTTTTTATTGTTTTCTCATCTTAAACTCTTTCTGCCAACCAAATCGTCCTCCCAGGACAATAAAGTTCTGAATTGAATCAGTGGTTTTTATTCAGCAAAAGCTGCCACAGAACACGCCAATGAACAATAACTTCTAATGGATTTATATAGAAGAGTGGATTTATATAGAAGAGCCAGGCACGCAATGTGTGTTTGTGTGTTGTACTGTAGCAGAGAGTGTCTGCGAACCCCCACTGAATATAAACGACTCAAAATCCAATACTGATCTGTCTCTCTCAGTCCCTCTCTCTGTCTCGCACACACACTGCAGTAGTGACCAGTCCTTCAATAAAACTGTTCATTTGCTGCATTAACTGTTGGCTCCTTCTCGGGCTGCTGGAACATTTCAGTTTCAAGCTGAAAACCCTCTCCTCCTCTTCATGTCTTGCAGGGTGATGACTTATTATACCAGAATATTCAGCAGAATATTTGCTAGAAAAGTAAATCCTAGCGTAAACACCTAATAGCAACAATTACTGATATACAGTAAGTTGATTGTTTCCTTTAATGTAGATACAGCATTAGAAGCATAGGTGTAAATAATGGGAGGAATCCACTGGCTAAGTCACCAAACAAGCTGTATGGATGGACGGACATCATCATATCATAATATGTCCCGCCTTTAGACATAGGTGTATAATAAGCACTTGAATGCTAAACTTGCTAGTAAATACAAAAAAAGCTTTTTAAATTTATAACTTTTTTCCTTTTAAATGTGTTGCATTTTTCTTCTAAATTTGCAGCTTTTTCTAATTAATTTGGTACTTTTTGCATCAAAACTTTGCAACATTTTTCTCATAAGTCTGCTACTTTTTTTCATGAACTCTGAATTTTTCTTTTAAATTTACATTTTTTTTCTTGTAAATCTGTGATGTTTTTGTAAATTGGCCACTGTTTTCTCATAAGTTTGTCACTTTTTTCTTGTAAATTTGCATTTTTTTCTTCTAAATTTGTGACTTTTTTTTTCTTCTTGTAAACATGTTGCATCCATTAAGATGCTGGTTTTATTTTTTCATTCATCTCCGTAATTTCTTTTTTTTTTCTTTTTTCAATTTAAAAGGTTTGAACTCTTCCCCATTACAATAACATTGGCACCCAAACAAAATCTTGCAGAGTGCCCTTAAAAAGGCTAAAAATGTCCCTGACAACAATAATAATTATATTGTCTGCCTCAATATTTACTCTGGAAAATATGTTGTGTTTATTGTCTCCGAACAGCCGAACAGTGAAATTAAATATTTGCCCAAGACTAGGGTGTTTGAATAGCAGGTATGTCATGATTAACTAGCCAGAGACTCAAATGCAAAGCAGAGACAAAAGAGGAACAAACAGCCTCAGATAAAAATGTGCAACACAATTTATTGAAAAAAACAAAAACAAGTCGGGATGCATGCTGGAGGTAGCACACAGCCTGTAAAGAGAAAAACAGAGGAGATGATTAATGAGGAATAATAGGGAAGGAGAAATGATATATAAAGAGAAGAGCGGAGTCTTACAACAGTGAGCCGAGAGCCTGGCTGTGAAACCCAGCGTGCAGTGGGATGGACTCTGGCAGGTGTAGGATCAGTGGGACTAGCAAGTAGGCAGGCGAAGGGAAAGAGCAGAGCTGTAGGTTGGCCAGGTGGAGCAGGAGAAGTCCAGACGGGATGGTGGAAGGGCCGGTGAGCATGCACAGCTCCAGAGAGACACACCGCTGCGATGGCAGCAACTCAACAGTCCAGCAAAAAAACACTCGCAGACTGGCTCTTTTAAGGCTGGCAGATGAGGAAGCAGCAGGTGCACCCAATCATGCAGGTGAGCGTAATCAACTCCAGAGCTGGGAAGCAGACAGAGGGGAAAAAACACAGAATGGGAGGGGGAGCACTCTCTCCTGATCATCACCCCCCCCCCCCCAACAAGGGGCACCTCCTGGCATCCCTCCAGGCTTGTCAGGATGCACCCAGTGGAAAGCCCGAACCATTCCTTTGTCATGGAAGTATGACCTGAGGATCCACGACCTCTCCTCCGGTCCATAACCCTTCTATTAGACCAGGTATTGTAGACCCCGGCCTCCACGACGAACGTCCAGAATTCTCTGAACGGTGCAGGTAGTATGGCCGTCGAGGACCCAAAGAGGAGGAGGAGGCTTCGAGGGAGGACAGAGAGGACTGGCGGAGAGGGGTTTTATCCGGGAGACGTGAAAGGTAGGATGGATGTGAAGTGCCGGAGGCACCTTGAGCCGAACAGTCACATCATTAATGATCCGTGAGATGGGAAATGGACCCAGGAAATGAGGTGAGAGCTTCCAAGACTCCGCCTTCAACGGAATCTCTTCAGCAGACAACCACACCATCTGGGCGACAGAGTATCTAGGCATGATACTCCACGAGACGCCATCATGTACGGTTGGCATAAAGACGGTTCTGCTCTAATGAGCGGCGAAGGACAGCCCGAGTAGACCTCCATAGACAGTGGCGGTTGTGCGTGTACTCCACCCAGGTCAGATGGGAGCTCCATGTGGTGGGGTTGCAGGAAGCTACGCATCCCAGGGTGGCCTCCAGGGACTGGTTGGCATGCTCGGCCTGCCTGTTATGCTGAGGATGATAACCAGATGTGAGACTGACGGTAGTGCCGAGGGAACGGCAGAAAGCCTTCCATACCTGCAATAAAAACTGCGGAATCTGCTCAGAAACAATGTCAATTGGGATCCTGTGTAGCCAGATAACATGTAACGTGAGGAGATTAGTGATCTCTGTGGCTGAGGGAAATTTGGGCAAGGGTACTAGATGAATAGCTTTAGAGACCCGGTCAATGATAGTGAGAATGACAGTGTTACCTTGTGATGGGGGGAGGCCCGTAACAAAGTCCATAGCTATGTGTGACCTGGGATGACTCGGGACAGGTAGAGGATGAAGGAGACTGGCAGGAGGTGAGGAGTCAAACTTGTTGGTGGCACAGACCTGGCATGCTTTACCAAAGTCCCGAATGTCTGCTCGGAAGGTTGGCCACCAAAAAATCTTGTTGCAGCAGTTCAATAGTCCAAGAGATCCCAGGATGACAGGCAAAGAAGATGGATAGTTCCCTCTAGCCAGTGCCTCCATTCCTCCAATGCCAGTTTTATGGCCAGCAGCTCACTGTCCCCTACACTGTAATTCCTGTCAGGTGAAGTCAACCGCCGAGAGAAATATGCGCATGGATGTAACTACTGATCAGAGCCAGAGCACTGAGAGAGGACAGCGTCCACCCCAGAATCAGAAGCATCAACCTTAGCCACAAACTGCAAATGTCGGTCAACCTGGGCCAAGATGGGTGTATCAGAAAAAAAGGCTTTCAGTTTAGAAAAGGCCTGTTCTGCTGCCTCAGATGATTTAAATGGAATCCTTGTTGAGGTAAGCTGGGTTAGCAGCAGGGCTACTTTATTGTAGCCACAAATGAAATGGCGGTAGAAATTTGCAAAGCCCAGGAAACACTGGAGATGTTTCCTGGACTGGAGGTTGGCCAATCTGAAACCGTCTTAACTTTAGCCAGGCCAGCCTTTAATTTGCCTTCAGCTACAATAAAGCCCAAGAAGGAAGTGGAGTGGGAGGAGAACTCACACTTCTCGGCCTTCACATAAAGTTGATTCTCCAACAGCCATTGTAGTACTGCTTGAACATGGATTGTGTGGTCCTCGAGTGTGGGGAATAACAAGAATATTGTCAAGGTAAAAAAAAAACCCAAATTGATTCACCATATCCCAGAGCACATAACTGATCATGTGTTAGAAGATGGTGGGGGTGTTGGTAAGCCCTAAAGGCATCACTAGATATTCAAATTGCCCTAAGTGTGTTTTAAGCGCAATCTTCCATTCATCCCCCTCATGAATGCAAACCAGATGGTATGTGTTCGAGAGGTCGAGTTTGGTGAACACCCACGCATGCTGAAGAAACTCAAAAGCGGAGTTAATGAGTGGTAAGGGGTATTTTTCTTTGATGGTGATGGCGGCCAGTTCACAGTAGTCAATGCAGGGCCGTAAGGACCCGTCGTTTTTCCCCACAAAGAAAACCCGGCGCTGAGAGAAGCGGATGAGGGACGAATGAGGCCAGCATTAAGGGAAGGTGGGAGGACTGCTACATGGTGCGTACGGCCAAGTGGTTTATTCTGCCACTTTTTCCACTAGACCAGCTGTGCTCCTACCTAAAGAGTCCCCAGTCGCTTTCTCACAGTCTCCTATGGCAAGGGAGGATCTGCCGGGGGGGCCCTGCGGCAGCCCCACTGTGAACACGCCCCTGGAGGCAGTAAGCCCCCAGGACAAGGGCCGATCCTCAAAACACAGGAGTTCAGGTTTCCCACCACCTTCGCTGACTCCTGTGTAGCCCCGTCAGTTGGAACATCCACCTGGACACGCCGCAGCTGATTTGCATGTTGGATTAAGCCGTCTGCCAGCCGGAAACATGCTGCTCCCAACTTCACCACAATCCTCAGCGGTGCCCAATTTTCCACTGGCTGCGATCCAGCCAGTCGTTGCTCCAGTCTCTCCTTGGCACGAACCCCAACTCAGTCAATGACCTGGAGCGGCTTCTTGCTTGCTTTTATGTAATGCTGTAGTTTCGGCAGCTCTGCATCCTCAGTCGTCATCGTCCGAAGCATGACTTTGGCATTGAAAACATCTGATGCTTCCCTAGTGACACTCGTCAGAACGGACCCTCCGCTTGATAACTCGGTCGCTCCCAAAATAGCTGACTGAGTGCAGGCACTGGAGTCGTCCGGTTCCTCCACTGAGCAGCTGTCCTCCTGAGAGTCAGAAATGTGTGCTTCAGTTCCAGCATCACCAGCGGGTACCTCATCCCACACTATGACGTCATCCACCAGGTCCAGCGATCTTCACAGTCCACATCTGGACCACTCGATTCCAACACTGTCCTTAATGGTGAAACCCAGTGCACAGAAGAGGTCACACCCCATAATATTGTCACCATGCGCTGTTACCTGGAACGAGAAGTTGTGCACCGCTTCAGTGTTATAGCAAGCAGTCAACTCTACAGGCCCGACTTTGCACAGTCTACCACTGCCATAGCTATAAAGCCACGCCGGGTTCTTCCTGATCCTGTGGTACGGGAAAAACTTTTTTACCGTGGCCCAATTTAGCATCGACCATACCGCTGCCGTGTTGAGTATTAATGGCAAAGCTACACTGTCCAATTCCACCTTTTTCTTTTTTTTTTGTCGGCCTCCGTCGGTCTATGATGACCATGGAAGAGAATCCTAAATGTTTACTCTGCTGGAACAGCACCGCCTGTGGCTGAACAGGCCGATGCACACCAGTGTTCTACCTTCCAGCGTTGGGCGTTGGTAGGATTCAAGCCTGGGCAGGAAGATATGGAGGACAAGATGTTACCCATGCAGCATGTCCCCCCTCTCCACGTCACTGATGAATCCAAAGGAACAGCAGGGCTGCTATAGTTTGGCACCAGCGCCATCGCAGGAGCTGCCAGAATGATGCTGAGCACAACAGAGAACTGCCTTAGGGGCTCCGACTCCGGATTTTTCCTCAGGGTTGACTCCCAAAGCCTTTCCTGTGACCAGGTGTGCTGCAAGGCAGCGGAGGTTTGAAATCAGGGTTTACCTTCCCCTAGATGGGCTACCTTCCCAGGTTGACGAGCCACCATCTACCCGAAGCATCTGGTTTTAAGGCGCCAGAGATCCGCCCTCGCCCCTTCTCCTATTAGTAAAAGCAGTTCCGCCGGGCTTAGAGACTAAACCACATGGGCAGGCTAGGAGTTGGACTTAGTTGTCAGAGGCTTTTCGAGACGCACGCCGTAAGGAGCATTTTATGAGCACTGGGAGCTTAACCCCAGTGCCGCTCCTGGCTATGACAACCTTGGAACCAATTCCACCATGCAATAGGAAAGCCCATTGGCTTTAGCGCTCACCAAGTGATAGTCATCGTAGGCAGGTGGGCTGGTCTACTTGGCAGGCTCCATGATGCTGGGGACTGACACATTTTGGGGAAATGATTCTTGTGCCCAACCTTGCTGCACCACTTCCTTCTTGCCGAGCATGCTCACGGGTAACTCTGGTGCATTGGGGACCCACACTCCCCACAGATGGGGTGCCTCAGAGCAGACCTACGGCTCACTGCATCCGCCATGCTCCCTTCGTCCTCCAAGTCCACTGCATTCACCGTCATTGTCCCTTCTAGTGTCTTCTGAAACTGGCGCCAAATTAGCTCGGAGGCTAGCTTATCTGTGGCCTCTAGCAGAAGAGCTAGCTCAACTGCCCTCGCTAGCACTAAGTCATTGGGTTCCATTAGCAATTTAGCCCGTATCGCAGCGCTACACATGTGCTCAACCAATTGGTCCCGCACCATCTCGTCCTCTAACGGCACAAAATGGCACACACTGGCTAACTGTCTTAGGTCAGCGACAAACTGTTGAATAGGCTCACTGACTCCCTGGCGTCTCTGGCGAAACCGAATCCATCGTACTCTCACGCTGTGCGCAGTGGTGAAGTGGTTAGCAATTAGCTCCGTGATGTCCTCGTACAAGTCCATCATGCCAAGTATCCGTAGAATCCCCTGGCCTTTAATGCTGAGGTTGTGGACAAGCAGCGTTTGCGCTCTCACCTTATCCAGCTTCCCTAGGTCCAACGCAGTGATGTATTTTCAAAAGCCTCAAACCAGCAAAGCCATGGGACCGTTGGTTCCCTGGGAAGCTCAAGGATAGGCCGCAGTGGTATTACACACACCTCCATGTGTTAAATCCTAAGTCGCCAAATGTTATGTCCACAAACCTGGCACAAAAGGAGACGGACGAGAGGTTGCACTGGAGCAGTACTATCTTATTAAACGGGTTGCTATATAGCAGGTGCTACACAGTGTGGGGTCGTCCAGGCAAAACGAAGCCCAAAATGGTGGACGCCCCTATTTATAGGGTGTTGCGATGGCCCACCCGGCAGGCGGCGTCATCACACTGCACTTCACAACAAAACCCTTCATCACACTCAGTATAGACTGGGCCCAAGTAAGTGCCCAGTCTCTGAACAGCAGGGTCATAAAATAGATCTTTGAAGTATCATCCGGGTATTCCCCCGCCACCTGCTCAAAGTACAGCTGGCAGTGGAGCAGGAACCCTTTACGTCCCCCCACCTTCCCCACGTACGAGGCAAGAGAAGGGATGGAAATTGTCCGGCGGATGGTGGAGCCTACCAGAGCAGCAGGAGGAAGGAGCCGGCCGAGACAGATGGCAAAGGTGATTGGCTATGGTAGCCATTTGCTGTGTAATTGTTTGCAGCTGTTCGGTTAGAACAGCGACTTGGCGCTCTGTGGCGTCTAACCAGAAAAAAAGCTGAATGTTCCCCTAATGCAGGGCACGCTGAGCCTCAATCCTGGCTGGACAGTTCTGTCATGATTAACTAGCCAGAGACTCAAATGCAAAGCAGAGACACCAGAGGAACAAACAGACTCAGGTAAAAATGTGCAACACAATTTATTGAAAAAAAAAAAAAGTCAGGATGCATGTTGGAGGCAGCACACAGCCTGCAAAGAGAAAAACAGAGGAGATGATTAATGAGGAATAATGTGGGGGGAAGGGCAGCGCGGTGGCCGAGTGGTTGGCACTGCAGCAACTCACCCTTGGCCGGAGGATCCTTGGTTCGATCCCAGCCTCTGACCAACAGTGATCTGTGTGGAGTTTGCATGTTCTCCCCGTGTCTGCGTGGGTTTACGCCGGGATTTCTCCAGTTTCCTCCCACATCCCAAAAACATGCAAGTTAGGTTAATAGGCATCAACTGGGGATTCTAAATTGTCCTTAGGTATGAATGTGAGAGTGAATGGTTGTCTGTCTCACTGTGTTGGCCCTGCGATGGACTGGCGATCTGTCCAGGGTGTACCCTGTCTCTCGCCCAAAGATGCTGGGATAGGCTCCAGCCCCCCTGAGACCTGAAAAGGATTAAGCGGAAGAAGATGAATGGATGGAATAGGGAAGGAGATATGACAAAGACAGAGAAGAGAGGAGTCTTAGGACAGTGAGCCAAGAGCCCGGCTGTGAAACCCAACGTGCAGTGGGATGGACGCTGGCAAGAGTAGGATCAGCAGGACCAACAGGTACGAGGAGTGGTGAAGGGAAAGAGCGGAGCTGTAGGTTGACCGGGTGGAACAGGAGAAGTCCAGATGGGATGACGGAAGGGCAGGTGAGTGTGTGCAGTCCCAGAGAGACACACCGCTGTGATGGCAACAACCCAATGGTTCAGCAAAGAAGCACTCGCAGACTGGCTCTTTTAAGGCTGGCAGATGAGGGAGCAACAGGTACGCCCAATCACATAGGTGTGCGTAATGAACTCTACAGCCGGGAAGCAGACAGAGGGGAAAAAACAAGGATTGGAGGGGGAGCACGCTCACCTGATCATCACAAGGTATACAAAAACAACAGCACAGTTACAGTATAAGAGAGTTCCTGTAAACAAAAGTCATTGTGTTTCAAGTTTGGCTAATTGCTGATCCTACATTGGCTTTCAGTTTTTTACAGTCCATAGAATAGATGGTGAAAATAGCTAGTAGTAAAAACTTTGAGTGGTCTCCAAGACTACAAAATTGCTGTATAAATGCAAGTCCTTTCTTTTTCCCTGACTGGCTTCACAACATCACAGCACTGTGACTGACCCTAAATCTAATGATATCGTCATGCATCTATGGCCAGCAGTTATTACTAAAACCCAGGTTTCCAAAAGTCTGTGAACTGTTTTCACAATATTTTCCACTAACAAATATTGGCCCCTCTGTTTCATTGGGGTGCAGTCAGTCTTTGTTGCAGAGAGACAAGTAATTAGCTATGTCATTTCCGCCATTAACAGTGCCCAAATGTATAACCAAAGCTGCTTTGTAAGTATTATGGCAATTCCAGAGATGGATCAGGATCAGAGATGGTCAGAAATGATCTGATGGAAGCATCTTGTCATGAGTCTGAGCTCAATGTTCTCTCTGAGCTCAGACTCCATATTTATTTCAGAGTATTGTATGTCTGTTATTATTATGTTGTCAGTTTCTGCATATATTTTGGGTTTTTGACACTTGTGCCCTCCTCCAGACACTCCCACTAGCTGCTCACAGTCTGGTCCCCAGTCATCTTAGCTGTGAGCAGTTGTCTAATTAGGTTACCTGCTCGCTCAGCTGCCCGCACCTGCTGCTCATTTGTCTGTCTGGTATTTAAGCACTGTCTGCTCATTGTTTCTTTGCAGCAGTCTTGATGTTAACCTCCCTGATTCCACTGGAAGTTTTCTCCTCATCTCCTCCAGAGCAATTTCAGCACTGGAGTGTCTCTTCTGTAAGCTATCCTTGTTTGTATTTTTGTGTTTTTGCACTGTTCTGGATTTTTGTTATTAAATGTCACAACTGCAGTTCAGTGCCTGGGTCTGTCTTTCTGACCCGGAGGGGCCAATTATGACACCACCCTTCTCGTGTCTCTTGTCTGATTCAGCAACATTACGCAGAAATGAACAGAACTTTGCAAGTTTCACAGCTACTTTCATCATCATTTGAGGCAGTTTAGGGCACAGGAGAAACTTAAACCTAATAGCCAAGCCTGTGTCTGACAAAACCTTTGTCAAATTATTGTCAAATATTTCCAAATGGCACAAATTTGCACTGGTTTTCATTTCTGTTTTTGTCTTATTGTAAGGTTTGCATTTGGATTAAATACAAAGGGAACAATCCAAACACTTGTATGTAATGAAAGCCTTACAACAACAGCAAACAAAATACACTGCCTGATGGTGGTATGATTATTAGTTTATCCCTTCCACAGCATGTGGGACACCATGTGGTGTGTGGGGCGGCACCTATCTCCATCTCATTGACCCTAGGCCACACAGCTACTGTAAGTAGTGAATGCTACAGTGGGGGGTCAGTCCTCTGGTAGTTCTGTCCGTTCACTTCCCTTTCCCCATTCTATTATACTGAGCACCAAGCTAGAAGGCAGCAAGTACCATTTTTATATGGTATTTGGTATGACCCGGCTGGGATTTGAACCCACAGCCTCCTGGTTGTGGGGTGGATGCTCTACCAACTAGGCCACCTCTCTAGTATGATTATACTAGAGGGCATTCAGAGAGTGCATACCTCTACCAAGGCCCCATCTGGCAATGTTAAAGAAAGTGAAAAAGTGATCCAGAATCTGCATCATGACCCAAATCACCTCCAAAATGTAATGGGTTCATTACATTTCATTGTTATGGGTTCAATTTGGCACCGAGACAAATTCCTAGTTTGTGTATCACATGAACAATGGCAATAAATCTGATTCTGATTCTGATTCTGATTCATTTGGTGATTTATTTTTTAACAAAGGGGGTGGTGGTGGTGATGGACTAACAAATTTATCAGTTCAAACATATAAATGTATAAATCAGATAATTGTTAATTAAGTATAAGTTTAAAAGAATTAAAATGCAACAAATGACAAAAGATGCCAGTTTACAATTAAAATGTCACAGGTTCACCAGAAAAAAGTAAAACATAAATTATGAGGAAAAATGGCAGGGGGAAAAGCCCAATTCAGAGAAAATATAATCATTATTTCACAACGGGGACCTCCACAGGACGGCAGCATTCGTCAGGGCAGCTGGTGTGACCATCTAACGATTGACAAAGAACATTATTTCACAAGAATTAAGTCACAAATGTACAAGAAATTTTTGGTGTAAATTTACATGAACAAAAGTTATTATTAAACAAAAGCTACTTGTGTAAAGGTTTTTCTCTTAATTTCCCATTTTCTCTGCAATTTGTAAAAGTTTTCTTGTAAACATTCTTGGACATTTATAACTTTTTCCTGTCAAATTCCTGGCAAATTGTGACTTTTCTCACAAATTTCATATTTTTTTTCTATAAATTTGTCACTTTTGTGATAAATTTATTATAATTTTTCCATACAAATTTACACCAACGTATACATATAAATATAAAACTGCTTCTATTAGAATTCCAGCTTTTCCTCAAAAATTTTCAAAATTTCCTTATACAGTTGTAACTATACTCTCACCAGTTTGTGACATTTTCCTCTTAGAAGTGTTAGTCTGAAGAAAATCTTACAAAAAAACAAAACAAAAAACCCAAAAACAAATGAGTCATGAAAGTACAATTAAAAAAAAAAAAAATACCTGAGTAAATGTAATCCATTACTCTACTGTCCTTGCACTCTTCATTAGGGTGGGGATAGGGGGTGGGTGACATAATTCTGGACCCAGGGGACAGAAGACAGACTCGAGGGAATTACAGTTATCCTTTTATTAATAACCCGTGTCTTGTGTGTGAGTGCGTGTATGTACAGTGTGGTGTGTGAAGTGCAGGACTCGTGCTGGGGGAGAGCTGGACGCCATTTGGCCTGGCAACCCTATGGAGACAAAGCAGAGACGTTAACACTGCGCCAGCGCTGAGGGCGTAATAATGACAGCCGCTTACTTTTGCAGATGGTGGTGGTGGGCTCCGGTTTGCCTTGAGGGCGACAGCCAGGGAAAAGGCGTCTGGCTCTGTGCAAGGAGGAGTGTGAGTTACCCTGATGCTGGAGTGGAGCTGAACCACCGCCGGGGAGAGAGAATCCACCACCAGGGAGATCCACCTGTGCACAGGGGAGGGGAACTTGACAAGGTAAGTGGAGATTAAGCTTACGTGCAGCGACACGTTGCTCGTGGTTAGAGAAAGAGCCAGGATGTGGCTGTAGACGAGAGACGTGTCCTTGGGAGTTTGACAGATGGCTTCGTGCTGAGTCACAGGCTGGTCTGGCTCTTAAAGCCCGCTGGCGATTGACAGCAGGTGTGCGTGCAGCTGGGACTGATGATGGCCCTGCGGGCGCCATGGCAGTGGAGGGGCAGGTTAACTAGGGTGGTGGTTTGGGGTCATCTTGTTAACAAGGGGGATGGCATCACTCTCATCCCCCTCAAATCACCTTCTGGGTTTATCCGTCGCACAAGGGCCACCTGTGGGGGAAATTTCATTAATCTGCCCAGCAGTTTTTGCATAATCCTGCCAACAGACAGACAAAGGAACTGACAAAAGGGCAAACAAACAAACATGAAAACATTACCTCATTGGCAGAGGTAATAACTAAAAAAAGTAGGATTATAGGTCCAGGAATGCAAAACAAAGACTGAGGGATACACACCAGGGCTGACTGGTTTGGGTAACAGTGTAGTCAGGACAATACAATAATGATGGGAACAGAGAAACATTAAATACAAAACACTAATGCTGGGAGTGGGAGTGGAATTTCTGTGCAAAACTAGCAGACATGGGTGGTAGACAGGAACAGTTACTGTGGTAATTTGAGTTGAACAAATTATGTATATGAGGATGAAAATCATTGTGCAATTTTGCCAGTGTTTGATTAAGTACAGAAAAGCCCCGACTCTTTCAGTTTCACATGTTTGGTTTGAAAAATAACAGAAAAGGTAAACATACATTTCTGAAGATATTTTAGACTGCGGTCAGATCAGCTTGTCGGGATTATCAACTACTTTGGTAGATGAAAAGCACTGAAAAAAATGAAACTTTTGTTTTAAATAATTTGTGTGAAAACATCTCCATACCTCCCCAGGTATGTTGTCTGGACCAGCTGTCTTTCCACACATCATCCTCTTCGTATCTCCCCTCACTTCCGCCTTGCTAATCCTCTGAACTTCCAGGTTCACTATCTTTCCTTCATCCATCCTCTCCTCTTTTCTCAACACACTCACTTTACTCATTAGTACATTAGACTTTGACAGATAACAAATCTACTGGATTTGTTACATTCAACATGGCAGTTGTCGTGTCAAAACAGTCATGCTGAAGACAGCCAGCATGTGTGCACTCACCTTTTGTTTTGATCAGTCGCACCACCTCAGAGGCTTATTTTACATCCACACTGGTCATTCTGGTGTAGCACAACATTATAACATTTTACATGGCACTTTTAAAACATATACTTTCTTCAGATTTCTCCCATAACAGGGTGATTTATGTTATGTCGGGGTGTGATGTGACAAAGGGGGCATCTCAAGTGACAGAGTAACCACAAAGATAAAATGCAATAACAAACTTCTTCCCAGAGGGACTGGGGGAGCCACCTATTGTGAGAAGCTGAGGGTGATCTGCTATGGACGAGACCCCATCCAAAAAAGTTCTGCAGTAGCTTGAGGCAGAGATACATGAAATGGAAAACAAAAACAACGACAAAAAAAAAAAGAAACACGAGCTGGAGAGGACCTCTGTGACTCCTCCCTACTGGGCTGCACTGCAATGATCTTAATTCTAGTAATGATAAACACATGCCTTTATTTTTCTCTACTAGAAAATTGTGCTTTACTCAGACTTATTTAATAAGGGAGGGTGTGCATTAAAGGTCGTAATTGTAACTCTGTTAACTCCTTGTTTTTTGTGATAGCTGTGGCAAATAAGTAAAATGCAGCCCATTCTCATCATTCACGCATGTCAGAGCTTGAGTTTACTTAGCCCAGAATCTAGCCTGCAGTCCCTAGAAATGAATGGAGATGAGCGCTCCAATTAACTAAATGACTACAAGCATCACAAAAAATATTATTATTTAAGGTTTGTATGCTTTTAATTTGAAACATATAGCTTTTCCTTTTTTTTTAATTCCATCCTGGTGGAGAGGGGGTGGGGGTGCAGGTCAAGTGATGAAGACGAGAAGACATTTAGCGAGGTTGACCCTGGCCTGACAGAGCTGGTTTGGAGTTCAACTGGCCAAGACTCATAAGAAGTGGAGCACCCCAGTGGTGACGATGTCTCGTGTGAGGATGATGGTGGAGGAACTGGGGCCTCCTGGAAATGGTTTCCTCTCCCTCATTTGCTATGGGCTGTTTTGATTTTCTTTAGCCCACTTTTAAGGTAAGATAAGATCAGATAAGATAAGCCTTTATTAGTCCCACTAAGGGGAAATTCCAGGATTACAGCAGCACAGGGATAGCAGCACTCAGAGCAATAATCAATAAGATAATAAGAGCAAATGAATATACATATGTACACAGTGCGGGAGCATTGCAGCTAGATGGTATAGACAGCATTACAGTCTTTTAAATTACCCCGCAGAATATGAATATGTACCCAAACAGGATATTTCATATTTGAATCAGCCGTGTTGTCACCCTCAGTAATGATTGCTATTGTCCTAGTTCTGTAATGGAGGGAACCATTTATTGTGCAAGGTTGTTATGTTTTGTACATTCAATATGACCTCTACTAGCAACCCTGGTTAGGGTATAAAGTCTGACAGCCGTAGGTTGGAAGAACCTGCGGAACCTCTCCGTCGCGCACCTAGGATGGTACAGCCTACTGCTAAATGAGCTTCTCAATGTGTTCAGCATGTCCTGCATAGGGTGGGACTCAGACTTCAGCAGAGATGACATCTTTTATCTTTAACAACCACAATTTTCTAACTTATTGTTTGGCTTTAGTTCATTTCAGTTTTTGTGGACTTTTGAGTATTATTTTTCAGTCATGTATATGTCTCCTTTAGGAGATATACTGGATTACTTGCCCTGAAGTCTTTGGTGGAATCTTGTTCCCCATTCCTGATATATAGCTCTGAAAAAATTTAAGAGACCAAAGAGACCACTGCAAAATTATCACTTTATCTGTTTTTTTGCTACATGTTTGAGTGAAATGAACAAATTGTTTTATTCTCTAACCTACTGAAAACAACTCAGCAAATTCCAAGTGAAAATATTGTCATTTAGGGCATTTATTTACCAAAAATGAAAACTGGCCACAAAAACAAAAAGTAGTAGATCTAGTAGATGTGCTTTTTGACCAAATAATGCAAAGAAAATAAGTTCATATTCATTCTTAAACATGACAATATGTCAGTTTAAATTTGGGAAGAACTCAAATCTGAATTTGTGTAATAGCACTGATTTTTATTCACAGCATTCATGTGTTTTACCATGCTTAGATGATCACCTAATCAGTACCTCCTTAAGTAGACTGAGGTGTCCTTGTGTTGGAATTCAACACTAAAATACTATTCGTGTACATGTAAACATGGTCATTGACCATGTTTACATGTACACGAATAAACTGGTTATGATTGGATTTAAGGAGTTATCTGATTATTCAAGTGGCCATGGAAACATAATAATCCGATAAAGGCCATGTAACAGGAGTAATTAACTCAAGTTGTTTACCCTCCAATAACCTGTTTATTCAGTGCATATAAACACAAGAAAACTGATTATTGCCATTTTTGGTTTATTCCCAGTAATTGGTTTATTGTGAGCATGTAACCGGGGTCAATGATGTGGGTGTCAGGTTGGGCTGAGGCTGAGAATCTATTTTTTAAGTGTTTTTTGGTTTAGACAGAAAGTGTCAGAGTGCATTGGGCCAGCCAAGGCATTACAGGGTAATACTGACAAAGGAGGACAATAACGATGGTGAGTCACTTGTTTACCTGAATTTAACAGGCAGCTTGCCTTCTTAAGTGTACTGGTTCAGTGATATTTTAAGGTCTCATTATTGCTCCCTTAAAAACAAATGTCGCAAATTCGCCTCAAACCGCTTCAAATCTTAAGGAAGTCGAACTAGTGTATGTATTCCACTAATGCCAGTTGATGCGTATTCAACACATATGGGGAGGGGGGGGGGGGGGGTGAAAAGTTCATAGTGGTCAAATTGGGAAAAATGTAGTTTATTTTTCAACGGCAGCAATCCAAGCACTGCAATACCAATGGAAGAAGTGTGTGGATGGAAGAGGAGACTATGTTGAAAAATAAACCACATTTGGTCAAATTTGACCACTATGAACTTTTTAGCCCCCCCCACCACCACCACCACCACCACCACCAGTGAGTAACGTCATTACTCCTCATGTGACGTTTTTGTGACTGTGATGATGAAATAGGTATTACTGTTCATGAACATGTTATTATTGAATTTCAAAGCCCTCTTCAATAGCGGGTTCAATGAAATAACCTGAGACTGGAAAATTTGTTTAATTACTATTATGCCCAATTATGCTGAATGTTGCTATTTTGCATCATAGCTAAATTTATACCTATTGTATGTGTTATATTCAAATGATCAGTTTCCATTTAATTTGGCATCTGCTTGACAGCAAAAACCCAAAATTTATTTATTTTTTTTTATACAACTGTAAATATAGGCTTTAAGGGATTAAATAAATTATTTTTCAACCTTGGAACATAAACCATTTACTCATGAGGCAAAAACATTATTAATATTTCACCATATAAATGGATATATTACTTGGAATAGTGCTACAAATAGTTGACTTCTTCCGGCTGCTCTCTTTTCAGGATCGCCACAGTGGATCATGCGTTTGCATATTTGATTTGGCAAGGATTTTATGATTTGGCAAGGATTTTACGCCAGATGCCTTTCCTGATACAAGCATCCTCCTTTACCCAGGCTTGGAACTGGCACTAGGAGTGCACTGGCTTGTAAGTACTGTATTCAACTTGTAAACATTTTTTCAATACAATGAGGCTACTCATATGACATTTTCACCAGATGTTGGTATTAACGCAAGAAATCCACATCTATAAATAAGTCAAAACATTTGAGTTCATAAGTAAAGTTATTCAAATAGAATTAGGAAAAATGTATTAGACACATTAGAAAAAATAGTACCCTAAGGCATGGTAAGGCAAGAAACCAGCTGAAAATTATAAGTTAGGAGGTAGAACTACTTTCTATCTGTTGAAATTGATATCACATGGGTAGGTACTTAGTGACTGGCTATTAAAAAAATAATAATGTTTTATTACCTAGGCGTCATACGAGAAACATCTTATGGTGGGTAAAAGACTATCTCAAGACCTTCGCAACTTGATTGCTGCAACACACATTGATGGATTTGGTTACGTATATCAAACGTGTAAGCACATTGGGGTCTTTGTCCACAAGTGAAAGGAGCATTGCTCTATCATCAACTGTACATGCGCAGGAGATCCTCACAAGAAATCTGACCAGGATTCAAGATTCAAGATTCTTTATTGTTATTCAATGTGTTTACATGATGAACAAAATTATGATCCACAGGGTCAATAGTAAAGCTAGTAAAATAATAATAAATAATACTATAGAGGTAATAAAAGACTATAGGTAGAATAAAATAACATTAATAATAAAAAGTGAAAGGCATTTAAAAGATTATTACACATTATACTCTTATGATATTGCACATACTTAGAGACTGACATATGTAAACATATATAGATAGATAGATAGATAGATAGATAGATAGATAGATAGATAGATAGATAGATAGATAGATAGATAGATAGATAGATAGATAGATAGATAGATAGATAGATAGATAGATAGATAGATACAAAATATGCCTCAAACACAGCTAGGTCACAGCTAGGACAACACAGCTCTGGTCACAGCTAGGACAACTGTCTGAATTGTACAGTCTCACGTTGTAAGGGTAACAGCTACTACTGAGCTTGGTGGTCCTCGCTCTGATGTGCCGCAATCCCCTGCCTGATGGGGGATGGACAAACAGGCAGTGAGTGGGGTGGTTGGGGTCTTTCATAATGGAAGAGGTCCTTTTTCTGCTCCTGCTGCAGTAGCTGTCACTCACTGTCGGCAGTTTGCTGCTAGTGATCTTCTGTGCAGACTTTACCACCCTCTGCAAGGTCTTTCTGTCTGGAATTGAACAGTTACTGTAACACACAGTAATACAGGAGGTGAGGACACTCTCCACTGCTCCCCAGTAGAAGGCCGTCAGGACTGACCTGTTCAGCCCTATCTGCTTCAGTCTGCGGAGAAGGTAGAGGCGTTGGCGGGCCTTCTTCACCAGGCAGGACGTGTTTCTGTCCAAGTGAGGCGATCTGTGTGTTACAATAATCTGCTTTGGAAGGCAGATGTAGTTTTAAATGGGACCCAGTAGTGCAGGCAGGACTTTGGTTTATTGACAAAACACAAAAGAACAAACAAAAAGCGCAGCACAGGGGCTGGAAAATACTCAGGATTACAGACTAACACAACTCACAAAATAACTTGGGACACAGGAAAGCACTGGCTGAACACGGAGGCGAAAGGCACAATGACCCAACCCAGAGCACAATCACAGACTTACATATATAGGGAGACTAATCACTGCAAATGCAAGACAGGTGGGAGTAATCAAGGGCAGCAGGTGAAGAAGACAGTGGGGCTGCACACACACTCACAGACAGGGAATGTACAAGAGACATGACAATGGACATGCAGGGAACCATACAGAGAGTAATACAAAAAGGGCAGTGGCTAGGGATACAGAAAACATGGGGAGTTGGAACAATAGGGAAACAGATATACACACAGGCCCAAGAACAAACAGGGAAACACAATAGATAAATAACAGAGGACTCAGGGGAACACAGAGGGCAATAAATGCAAATAATAATCACAAGTAATCACAAAAAACAACAATATTAACATAAAGCGTGGGCACGGTCCCTGGCCGTGCCCTGGTTGTGACACTGTGATGTGCACCCCAAGGTATTGCTTGAGACCACTTCGACAGCTGCTCCACTGATGTAGAGGGGAATTGACTGGTTCTTTTTGTCCTGTGAGCCACAATCATTTCCTTAGTTTTCTGCACATTAATGCAGAGGTTGTTGCTCCTACATGAGCCCTCCAGATGTGTCACCTCCTGTTGATATTCAGTCTCATTGTTGTGGGAGATGAGTCCCACCACCACTGTATCACCCACGAACTTGACAATATGACAGCTTGAATGTGTAGTAGAGCAGTCATATGTCAGTAGTGAAAACAGAAGGGGACTTAGAATACAACCCTGGGGAGAGCCGGTGTTAAGGGTGATTGTGGAGGACATGAGGTTGTGGATTCTGACTGACTGGGGTCTGTTAGAAAATTTAATACCCAGTTGCAAATGGATGGGCTCAGGCCCAGTGTGCCCAGTTTGTTAATTAGAGTCTATGGAATCATTGTGTTAAACGCTGAGGAAAAGTCTAAAAAAAATGCAGCCTAATACATGAATCCTTGTTCTGCAGGTGAGTAAGGGACAGAAGTATAGTTAGAAGAGTAATCCAAGAGCCAAAGACTTGGAGACAGCAGGCACAATTGTGTGAGAGAAAGCAAAAGAAAATGCATTCCACCATCATGTGGTCCAATCTCACTTCACAATACTCCATTATTAAAGAAAAGGCATGTTCAAGCTTATTTAAAGTTTGACAAGCAGCATTTGGGCAAGCCTGTGAAATACTGGGAGAAAATAGTATGCTTAGATAAGATGAAAAGAGAACATTTGGCTATCATACCATAATATGTTTGGGGTAGAAGTGTCATTGCGCCTCACACAAAAACCACAACTCCAACAGTGAAGGTTGGAGGTGGAAGTATGGTATGGGGCTATTCTTCATCTCATGGCCCTGCAGATTTCATATAACTGAAGGGACAATCAATGTACCATATACAGTACCTGAGAATTCTTGAAAGTAATCTGCTTCCATCTACCAGGATGATGAGGCCACTTAGTATTAAATGAATTTCAGTTATCATGTTCAACTGTTGTTGTTTTTTTTTCTTCCTGTTTCCCACTTTATTACACCTAAGTTTATTTTTTAACTTAAATGTTTAGATTCCCTTTTATGTGTGGATTTTCTTGAGTTAATACCAAAGTCTGGTTGCAATCTGCTTTATTCAGAGACAAACAATAACACAGGGTTACAAAAATAATTTTTTTTGTAAGTTGTCTCTGTTTTTTCAATAGATTTAAGACAATTTTGCACTGCTGAATACAAAAATAACATCTGTTTCTCTTGATCAGATCAGGATTTTATGCCAAGTTGATTTTTAAAAAATCTGATCTTCTGACTAAATCAATTACATTTTTGTGATATTATTGGTTGATTTTTGTTAATATTTCTCATCCGAAATAGATTTTTAAGAGAAAAAATTGTTTTCTAACACAATATTTATTAAATGTTACAAACTTCAATTACTGTAAATTGAATAGTAGACATTGATAAAGGTAAGTACTGTCACGATGGCCCTCACGGACCATCACAAGACGCCTCAGTCACCAGTGAGTTTGCAGTGATGTTTATTTACAGTGCAGGTTTAGACAGACATAGGAATACACACAAGGAATGAGCACGTCTGAGCCGGGGAGCGCCCGATGCGCCAGACGAATAACAATGAAGGTTAGTCACACTGAACATACCTTACAAACAGGATCGTTAGCAGGAATCAACAGAGATTAACCGCGATACCCAGAACATAGCTGAACATAACAGGAACATAACAGAGCATAACAGAGCATAACAGAGACTGCCGCATTGAAGGACATTCAGCACCCGCTTTTATCTCTGGCGGCTAATGACCCCAATGCGGCGCAGCTGCTTCCCAATGACAGCAGCACAGCAGCTGACTTTGACAGCAGGGAGCTCCCCCGGGCGCCTTCACAATAAGAGCCCGAGGAGCAAGAGGGAATCCTCTGCTGCCAAAGCCAGGGAAATATGATATGAGACCCGAGTGTGGACAGAACCGACACTCGGGTATGACAGTACCTCCCCCTCGAGGCCGAGCTCTGAGCGGCCCGAGTAACATCCAAGCCCCCACCCCCACCCCCCCTAGGGTGGGTGGATGGGGCGCTGGCAGGAGGGAGAGAGACAAAAAAAGACAAGCAAATAACAGGACTAACAAGGCAGTAGAGACAGAAAAAAAAAAAAAAAACATACTCCCTTGAATGTGGGTGACAAGAACAGAGTCAAAATAGGCAGTATACCTATTGGCAAAAACAAATTGACATAAGGTGGAGGGAAAAGAACGACCAAACACAGAAACAAAGTAGTGAGCCACAAAAACACAAATCAATCCCCCCCCCCCCTCCGCACACCCCAACAGTCCCACAGACGAAATCAGAAACCCGGGGAGGGTGCAGTCCTGACCCGGAGGGATGGGGGCAAAAGGTTCGTGGGGGTCGTCCGGCATCAAGAGGCCACAGAACAGGGAGGGGAAAAGAGGACAGTTCGGGCGGCCTACCCCAGTTCCATGCTCGGAAGCAGAGAGTTTCAGGCGGCCGGAGCAGGTCGCCACACAGGGAGTCAAAAATGTCGGGGGGCCGGCCCAGAGAACCAAACCGGCCAGACAGTCCTTCAGGCAGCTGCCCCGCAACGCCAGCCCACCAGAACCGTTGGGAAGAAGCAGCCGGCGGTCCCGCTGAAAAGGGGAGAGACGAGTGTGGACAGAACCGACACTCGGGTATGACAAGTACATGTAAATTGAATGTTACGTCATCATTGTTCAAAATTCCGAGCTTCAACTTCCATTTATTCGAACTTCTAGAATGCTCAGAAGCAGGGATGTCTCTCTTCAGAGTCCAACAGTAATCAGCCACCATGACAATTTATGGCATCATGTCATAAATTGGAGCATGCAAACGCTTCAGAGTTCGAGAAATTTCAAGAAATAAAAAAGAATTTTAAAATCAACCTTTATTGTCATATTGTTGTACATACAACTGTAGTGCAGGCAAGATGAAATTGCGTTTCTCTGGGCATCCATATACTGTAAGTAAAAAAAAAAAAAAAAGAACATAATTTAAGACACACTCACACACACTCTCACCCCCCACCCCAACACAGCCATTCACACTTCCCTGAGACATACTTGAAAACTAACCAGAAGCATAATATACAAATAATATACATAATGTCCATAGGTGCAGTAGTATGTATGAGAGATTCCGGATCAACTGTTCAGCGTCCTAACAGCTTGTGGAAGGACGTTGTTAATCAGTCTGGTGGTTCTGCCTCTGATGCTCTGGAATCGTTTGCCAGATGGCAGAAGTTCAAAGTGTTTATGCAGAGGGTGAGAAAGGTCCTTGACAATGTTCAGTGCCCTGCTCCTACAACGGTTCTCAAAAAGTTCTTGGACAGAGGGGAGGGAAACTCCAATTACCTTCTCAGCTCCCTTAACTATCCTCTGCAGGGCTTTTTTGTCTGACATACTGCAGCTGGAGTACCATGTTGCAATGCAGTACATCAGAACACTCTCCACCACACTTCTGTAGAAGGTCCTGAGGATGCAAATGGGGAGAGAGGCCTGTTTGAGTTTCCTCAAGAAGTGCAGTCTCTGCTGGGCCCGCTTCCTGATCCCCAAGGAATTCTTGCTCCAGGTCAGGTCCTGCAAGATCTGTACTCCGAGGAACTTGATGTTCTCCACTCTCTCCACTAAACGGCCGCCGATGCTGAGGGGGACGTGTTCAGGCTGTGACCGCCGGAAGTCGATAATCATCTCCTTCGTTTTGTCCACGTTGAGCACCAGATTGTTCTCCCTGCACCAGCCCTCCAGGTCTCTCACTTCTTCCCTGTACATTGATTCCTTATCCCTCTGAATAAGTCCCACCACCGTGGTGTCATCGGCAAACTTAATAATCTGGTTCCCCTCGTGTCTGGATACACAGTCATGTGTTAGAAGTGTAAACAACAATGGACTGAGTACGCAGCCTTGAGGGGATCCGGTGCTCAGCGTGATAGAGTTGGAGATGTTATTTCCAACCCGGACAGATTAAGGTCTCTCAGTCAGGAAATCCAGGATAAGATAAGATAAGATAAGATAAGCCTTTATTAGTCCCACAACGGGGAAATTCCAGGATTGCAACAGCACAGGGATAGCAACACTCAGAGCAACAATCAGAAGGCAAGGAAAAAAAAGCAAGCAAGCAAGAGCAGCTAATATACATATGTACATATTACTATAAAATATATATATACACACACACAGACACACAGTGCAGAGCATTGTAGCTGGATGGAATAAATATATGAATATAATCCAGAGACGTGGCGGATCCAGAGACATGTGGCGGTGTTCAGACCAAGAAGGAGTAATTTCTCCATCAGTCTCTGGGGAATAATGGTGTTGAATGCTGAACTGAAATCAATGTACAGGAGTCTGGCGTAGGTGTCTTTCTGATCCAGGTGGGTAATGACAGAGTGCAGGGTGGTGACTATAGCATCCTCCGTGGAACGGTTTGAACGATATGCAAACTGGAGCGGGTCATGTGATGCAGGGAGGCAGGCTGTGATGTGTGGTTTGACAAGCCGTTCAAAACACTTCATCACAATTGGTGTCAGTGCAACAGGACAATAGTCATTCAGACAGGACTCAACTGGTTTCTTTGACACCGGTACTATAGTACAGGTCTTAAAGCATCTGGGAATGATGGCCTGACTCAGGGAGATGTTATAAATGTCAGTCAGGACATCCACCAACTCGCTTGCGCAGTCTCAGAGCCGACGTCCCGGGATGTTGTCTGGACCTGCAGCTTTACGTGGGTGGATCCTGGTTAGGGTCCTCCGTGTGTCCACTGTGTTGATGGTGATAGCTGGCCCAACCGATGGTGGAGATGGGCCAGCCCTTCCTCTGATTGTTGGGTTTGATGCTTCAAAACGTGCAAAGAAGTCGTTGAGCCTGTCTGGAATCGAAGCATCGTCATCATCGACCCCCTGCCTAGACTTATAGTCCATCAGCGCCCAAACTCCCTGCCACATCTGCTTGGTGTTCCTAGTGTCACAGAGGTGTCCCTGGATTTTTTCCGCATAGGCGCACTTCGCCGTCTTAATTCCCTTTGAGAGCGCAGGCCTGGCTGAGTGGAGGGCGATCCTTTCCTTCGCTCTGAAGGCTGCTTCTCTGGCTGTGAGCAGCGAGCGCTCCTCTGCAGTCATCCAGGACTTATGGTTGCCCCGTGCAGTGATAGTCTTCACTATAGTGACATCCTCTGTGCACTTTGTGATGTAGCTGGTGACCGTTTCGGCATACCCCTCCACATCTGTCTTGTCTTCCTGGGAGGCTGCTATTTTGAAGACCTCCCAGTCTGTGTGCAGAAAACAGTCTTTAAGTGCTGAGGTTGCACTCTTTGGCCAAATCCTGATTTGTTTCACTACTGGCCTGCTGCGCTTCAGTAAAGGTTTGTAGGCAGACACCAGCATCACGGATAGGTGGTCAGAAAGGCCGAGGTGGGGGCGAGGTGTTGCCTTATAAGCATCTGTGTTTGTGTAGACCAAGTCCAACATATTCTCTCCTCTGTTCTTAAAGTCTACACATTGTTTAAACTTGGGGAGCACAGTCTTTAAACTGGTGTGGTTAAAATCCCCCGCAACCACCACAAAACTGTCCGGGTGTGAAGTTTGAATTTCACTAATAGCATCGTGCAGCTCTCCGAGTGCCTCTTTAGCATTAGCTTTAGCATTAGCGCTCGGCTTTATGTAAACAGCAGCTACAAACACGTTGGTGAATTCCCTCGGCAGAAAAAATGGCTGACAATTTACAATAGGGAACTCCGCCAACGGAGAGCAGTGTTTAGATACTAATGTGGTGTTAACGCACCAGTTCTTGTTAACATAGAAGCATAGGGCCCCCCCCACGGAGCTCACAGCTTCTCTGTCCGCCCGGAACGATGTCGTACCTTCTAGCTGAATGGCTGCGTCAGGGATGTTGTCGTGGAGCCATGTCTCCGTGAACGCAAGCACACAGCAGTCCCTCCACTCTCTCCGGCTTTCTCTCAGCAGACGCAGCTCGTCCAGCTTGTTGTCGAGGGAGCCGACATTAGAGAGAAGGAGCGACGGTACTGCTGGTCTGGAGGGGTTAGCCTTTAGCCTAGCATGAATCCCGGCCCTTTTTCCCCGCTTTTGCTTGCGTTCGCTCCGCTTACGCCTCCTCCTTTCCCGGGTAGCTTCCAGCGGAAACTCCAACAGAATTCCATGCTGGCGTAGAATGTCCAAGTCACAACCGAGCGCCACAATTCTTGCAGCGTGCAGTACCTTGATGTTTAATAAGGTCTCACGGTTGTAAGTTTTACAGAATGTACGTCTGGGATGATCAAAAAACTCAAAACTCTCACACTCGCTGATGCCAAGAGGGGCCACTGCGTCCATGCGCGCCGCCATCTTCATTCAGATCTTCATTTTGCATCATATAAAGCGAAAATACCTGTACATGTAAACAAAAATGTAAAAAAAAAACATGTGGCCATAGTTCAAAAAGTTGACCTGATTGAGCAAAACCAATGTGATTTTGGGATTCAGCACATCAAAATTGTCCTAAATCAGCTAAAAAAAAAACCCTTAGACAATAAATTTGGTGCTGACCAGTGTAATATACACTACGTTACACATTCTTTGAATTGATGGTTATGCAAGAATGTTCATTCTCTAAGCCTAACTGGGATTTGGGGGACACACTACTGTCTGAATAAATTTATTTGGATTAAAGGTTAAATTTTACTAATTTCTGTACTGTGAAATGAAGCTCCTTCACAAAAGTTTTTTTTCCTACCTTTTTTACTTGACCCGCCGGGGGACTACAGATGCAAATTAGCAATATTGCTAAATCTGGCATACTTACATTTGTGTTAACGTTCATTTGTATGTATTGTCCCTTTCAAATGAACATTAAACTACTATTTTTTACTAGCAGTATCCATTCCTTAAGAGGAAAATATGCTATAGATACCCATAAAGAGGGGCCATATCAAAATCATAAAATGTGATTTCTTTTTTTAACACATTCTTTACTTTATGGTTATAAAGGTGCCGTTGACAAGGAGTGAATTGTTTCCTGTGTGACTGATGCAACATTTCTTGTAAATGATAAAAAACGGCCTTGGCTCACTTTCAAAG
Organism: Pholidichthys leucotaenia; assembly: GCA_020510985.1. Taxonomy (NCBI): domain Eukaryota; kingdom Metazoa; phylum Chordata; class Actinopteri; order Cichliformes; family Pholidichthyidae; genus Pholidichthys; species Pholidichthys leucotaenia. Next base: position 188,977,239 of record CM035845.1, on the reverse strand, counting down.
GACACTACCTTACAGGCTCAGCTGTAGAGTGACACCATTAATATTCATTAAATGTTGTCATGTGTTGGCTTCCTGCTGCTTGCTGCCTTTGACAGACAGTGACAGTGATGAAAACACAGAAGCGGCAGAGCTCAAGTGTTTGTTTGTTTTGTTTTTTTCAGATTAATCTTACAGTGATATTGCATATAAACACCCACCTCTGATTTTCCACAACTAGAGAGGCAAGAGCTGCTGCCTTTTATATCCCACTTTCTGTATTCATTATTTTGTGTTTTATGTTTACAACATTGTGCTTTTGGTTCTTTGTTGTTTGCCATTTCCTATTGTGTTTGTTTTATTTCTTGTGTCAGTATGAGTTCATCAAACATGAGCTCCCATTTCAAAAACAGATTAATATCTGCAGAGTATTCTACTTAGATAAAGGTTGTGTTATATCAAAAGTTGTGAATTAATAAAACGATAATCCATTAGGGCTCAGATATGAGCTCAAACTTAAGAATCAGATATAGAGCCAAATAAACTACAAGTCGCCTTTGTTACCACGCCGGCAAAAGAGAATAACCACAAATAAGAACCAAACCTGAACTGAGGATATTACAGTTTGGTCAAAAACCTCTGCATCACTGTTTGAAAATGTGACTTAGTATCATAGGATGCATCAGACATTTGGAATGCAAACAGAGCCCAAAGCTGTCACCAAACCATGTAGGTGGCTACAGTTGTAAATCAGTGTCTTTAAACGTGAGTGTTTAAAGAAAACCCATGATCTTTTTTTTTTTTTCCTAATTGTAACCAAGTAGTTTTAGTGCCTTAAGATGAAACATGTTTGTTAAAGTAACAAGTGAGTGAAAGTTAAAATGGGAAACTGGAGCTTGATAAAAAATGAATAGCACAAAGCCAGAAATGAATGAATGAATGAATGGATGGATGAATGGATGGATGGATGAATGAATGAATGAATCTTTATTTCGGATAGATTAAAAGTAAAGATTAAAAAGAAACAGAATAATATTGACATAATGTCTGGCCCAGGAAACACGCACACAGGCTCAGGATAGATTTAACAGCTTTATTCAACAGGCAGGTGTGTCTGAATGGATGTATGCAGTATGTGTATGTGCTGGGGTGAACGCCAATGCGCAGGCAGCAGAGCAGCACGCCGTTCAGCCGGACAACTTTATGGAGAGAAAGCAGAGGACAAGGGTAACGGGCACCACACAGAGACAGGGATAATAGTCAGAGTGTTTCTTACTTGCAGGGACAGGTGGCTGGCGTCGGCAAGTGATGAGCCCGGGAGACAGCGTCCTGCAGGGCCTGCGTGGATGGTGGAGTTGAGTCGGCGATGACGGGGGGAATCCGCCGCCGGGGAGTCCACCTGTGCACAGGGGTGAAGAACTTTGGAGACAAGGTAAGGGATGCTTACATGTCATAGTCATCTTGCTGGTGATCTGAGGTTGATTCACGAGCTTTGGAAGTACCGACGAGAACAGACGGCTCCAGACCTCAGCACTGGGCCAAGTGGGCTAAATAGCCCGCTGCTGACGATGCGCAGGTGTGCGTGCAGCTGAAGCCACTGATGAGCGGCGAGTCGTGACAGTACCCCCCCCCCCCCCCCCAGCAGTGCCTCCTGGCGCTGGTTTGTCCGGATGCGCCCAATGGAACTCCGTGATGAGGCTTTTGTCTAACACCCACGAAGAGGGCACCCAGGACCTCCATTCCAGACCGAATCCCTCCCAGTCCACCAAGTACTGCAGCCCGTGCCCTCGGCACCGGGAGTCCAGGAAGAAGGCGACTCTCCAGGCCGGGTGGCCGTCGATCATCATAGGCGCGGGCGGCGCTGCGGGTGGGGGGCAGAGGGGGTCGGAGACATAGGGCTTGATTTTAGAAACATGGAAGGTAGGACAAATGCGAAGGGAGGGGGGGAGGGCCAGACGCACAGCCACCGGGTTAACAATCTTAGAAATGGTGTGGGGACCAACAAAGTGTGGGGCCAACTTCCTCTTCTCTCCCTTGAGGTGGATATCCTGAGTGGCCAACCATACCTGTTGACCCACCCGGTAGACAGGGGCCGGTCTCCTGCGACGGTTGGCCGTGGTGCTGTTGCGCGCCGCCGTGCGTAAGAGCGCGTCGCGTATCTTGGACCACAGAGCCTGACAATGTCTCAGGTGCGCCTGGATGGAAGGGACTGCCAGCTCCGCCTCCTGCTCCGTTAACAAAGGTGGATCATAGCCCAGGGACGCCTTGAAGGGAGACATCCCTATGGCAAAAGACCGAGCGGTGTTGTGGTCGTACTCTACCCAAGACAGGTGCGTGCTCCAGGAGGACGGGTTAGAGGAAGTGACGCAGTGCAGGGTAGCTTCCAGCTCCTGGTTGGCCCGCTCACACTGCCCGTTGGATTGCAGGTGGTGACCGGAGGAGAGGCTAACTGTGGCCCCCAGGGCATTGCAAAAACACCTCCAAACCTCAGAGACAAACTGGGGACCCCGATCCGAGACGACATCCACCGGTATCCCGTGTAGCCTCACCATGTGCTGAACCAAGAGGTCCGCTGTCTCCTGCACCGTTGGAAGACCCCGAAGTGGCACGAAGTGGGCGGCCTTGGAGAATCCGTCCACGATGGTCAGCACAGCGTTATAGGAGTTAGAAGTGGGGAGACCAGTGACAAAGTCGAGGGCTATATGGGACCAGGGTCTGCCAGGGGTCGGCAGAGGCTGGAGCAAACCCACGGGAGGAGAATTACCCGACTTGGCAGTGGCACACACAGGGCACGCCTGGACGTAGTTGGCGGCATCCTTCTGCAGACCCGGCCACCAGAAGGAGCGCTGGAGGAGATCCACAAGCCGAGATACACCAGGGTGACAGGTGAGCTTGGAGGTGTGGACCCAATGGATGACCTCCCCCCGGACAGAAGATGGAACGAACAACCTTCCTCCGGTCCGCCGCCAGGGTCCGGTTCAGTCTCCTGCGCCCTCCGGATCTTGTCCCTGATGGACCAGGAAATCGCTCCTACCACACACGAACTGGGCAGGATGGGGTGGCCCGGCTCCTCCGACGCCTCGGGGTGAACTGCCTGGAGAGGGCATCGGGTAGGCCATTCTTAGAGCCGGGGCGATAGGTTATGGTGAAGCGGAACCGGGCAAAGAACAGGGACCAGCGCTCCTGGCGGGCATTCAGACGTCTAGCAGATCGAAGATACTCCAAGTTCTTATGGTCCATCAGCACCACGAATGGTAAAGCTGCCCCCTCCAGCCAGTGGCACCACTCCTGCAGGGCGAGCTTGATGGCGAGCAGCTCCCTGTCCCCAACGTTGTAATTCCGCTCGGCCGGGGACAGGCACCGTGAGAAGAAGGCGCAGGGTCGCTTGACCCCATCGGTGGGTGATCGCTGGGACAGCACCGCCCCCACCCCTGTATCAGACGCGTCGACCTCCACCAAACACTGCAGCGCGGGGTCGACCTGGGTCAGGACCCGGGAGGAGGAGAACGCCGTCTTCAGCGCCTGGAACGCTGCAGCGACCTCTTCAGTCCAGCGGAAGGTGTTCTTAGGGGATGTGAGACGGGTCAGCGGGGCAACAATGGCAAAGAAGTTGGGTATAAAATGGCGGTAGAAATTGGCGAACCCAAGGAATTGCTGGACCTGCTTCCTGGAGGTCGGCGTGGGCCAGTCCACCACCGCTTTAACCTTAGCGGGGTCAGGTAGGACCTGGTTGTGTGAGATAACAAAGCCTAAGAAGGAGGTGGTCTTGGTGTAAAACTCACACTTTTCAGCTTTTACATACAACCTGTTCTCCAGCAGCCGCTGCAGGACCCACCTCACATGCACCTGATGTTCTTCTCGTGACCTGGAGAAGATGAGGATGTCATCCAGGTACACGAACACGAAGAGGCCCAGGAAATCACGCAGGACGTCATTGATAAGGCGCTGAAAAATGGCAGGGGCGTTGGTCAGACCAAAGGGCATTACCAGGTATTCAAAATGCCCACTTGGCGTTCTAAATGCTGTCTTCCACTCATCCCCCTCCCTGATCCGGATGAGATGGTATGCACTGCGGAGATCCAATTTGGTGAACCAGGTCGCCCCCTGCAGGGAGTGGAAGGCAGTGTCCATCAGCGGAGGTTGATGGCATAGTCATAGGGCCAATGAGGAGGAAGGGACATCGCCCTGGACTTGCTGAAAATGAGGCCCAGATCGTGGAACTCCGAGGGCACCAAGGTGAGATCCGGAGGCGCAGCGTCCTTAACCGGGGGAGGAGAAGACGGGGCGCAGGCTGCGGACTGTATGCAGGTGCCCATGCAGAATGAACTCCAGGCGGCGATCTTTCCTGTCCGCCAATCCAGCACAGGGTTGTGCAGACGCAACCAGGGATACCCAAGGATGACAGGCGTCACAGAGGAGGACAGGACGTAAAGGGTGAGTTCCTCTCGGTGGTTACCCGAAATTATAACTGGGACTGGTTGCGTGCGATGAGTCACTTGCCCGAGGGGCGCACGGGAAAGGGTGATCAGGCTGAGAGGAGCGGCCAGAGGGTGGCAGGGAATGCCCAATTGGGTTGCCAGGCTCTTAGAAATGAAGCTCTGCTCTGCTCCTGAGTCCACCAGTGCGTGTGTGAGATGCCCCGTGGCGTTGTGACAGAATCGGATGGGCAAGGACAGACTTGTGAGGGGATTAGACCAGTTAGAGTCCGCGAGGCCCCCTACAGTGACTCGCGGACCTCCCCGTTTGGTTTTTCCGGGCAATGCTCCACGGAATGTTGGTCTCCTCCGCAATACATGCAGAGACCCAACTTCTGGCGGCGCTGTTTCTCCACTAGGGGGACCTTTGACCGGCCTACCACCATCGCCTCTGACTCCTCGGAGGACTCCGGTGGAGGTAACGCCAGGGGGCGGTCTTGAGGCGTGCGGACGGAGCCTCCACTCGAGCGGCTGCTAAACTTCCACTTGGTGGACCGTTCACGCAGCCTATTGTCTAAACTAATGGCGGTGGAAATCAGCTCTGCCAGTGTCTCCGGAAGATCCCGACCAGCCAGTTCATCCCTCAGACCCGAGCTGAGGCTGCGGAGGAAGATGCCACAGAGTGCGGCCTCACCCCAGCCAACCTCCTCCGCTGCAACCCGGAAGTCGATAGCATAGTCCGCTGCTGACCGGCTTCCCTGTTGAAGGGCAAGGAGCCGGTCAGTTAGGACGCTATCGTGCCGGGAATGATCGAAGACCTCGAGAAAGCTCTGCACGAACTGGCTATAGGAGAGGTTTGTGTAACTGGTCTTCGCCATTACGGCGTAAGCCCAAGTTAGCGCTCGCCCCTCCAAGAGATTACCAATGTAGCCAATTCGGCTATGGTCTGAGGGAAAATCCCCGGGAACGTGCAGAAACACTGACTCACACTGCATAATAAACCCCCACGCCCCGCCGAGCTTTCCGCTGAAGCGGGCAGGGGTTGGGATCTGTGTGAGTCGGGTTGGCATTCCCGAGGTAGACTGACCGGGCCCCGGAGAGGCAGGAGCTAGCCCACCCTGGCGAGCCGAGGGGAACACCTGCTGGGGGTCCAGGCGGTCTAACTGGTGAGTAATGTTTACCAACTGGTTTAGGATCACCTGCTGTTGATGGGCTATTAAATCCACCCGAGCCTCGAGGGTGGAAAGACGGCGTGCGAGCCCGCTGTCTGCTGGGCCGCTTTGCTGGAGCCGTACTGACATAATGTCTGGCCCAGGAAACACGCACGCAGGCTCAGGATAGATTTAACAGCTTTATTCAACAGGCAGGTGTGTCTGAATGGATGTACGCGGTATGTGTATGTGCTGGGGTGAATGCCGATGCGCAGGCAGCAGAGCAGCACGCCGTTCAGCCGGACAACCCTATGGAGAGAAAGCAGAGGACAAGGGTAACGGGCACCACACCGAGACAGGGATAATAGTCAGAGTGTTGCTTACTTGCAGGGACAGGTGGCTGGCGTCGGCAAGTGATGAGCCCGGGAGACAGTGTCCTGCAGGGCCTGCGTGGATGGTGGAGTTGAGTCGGCGATGACGGGGGGAATCCGCCGCCGGGGAGTCCACCTGTGCACAGGGGTGAAGAACTTTGGAGACAAGGTAAGGGATGCTTACGTGTCGTAGTCATCTTGCTGGTGATCTGAGGTTGATTCACAAGCTTTGGAAGTACCGACGAGAACAGACGGCTCCAGACCGCAGCACTGGGCCAAGTGGGCTAAATAGCCCGCTGCTGACGAGGCGCAGGTGTGCGCGCAGCTGAAGCCGCTGATGAGCAGCGAGTCGTGACAAATATAACAAAGGGGAAAAAATCCAACAAGGTCAAATTAAACAATAACTCCTCTGATTATACAGTTCAACATAAGTTATCCGAAATGGGTGATGGCTGAAGCCGCAGCTTATATTGCCCACCCATATTCCATCCAAGAATTCAAAAGAAAAACAAAACAACTCTGATTCTCAACTCAACAAAACAACTCTAAAACTCTGTTTTAAGTACACTTAATTCATCCTTAGGTATATTCAAAGTTTCCAAGTTCTTTCAGATTACTGCCTTGACTCATTACTTAGTCTCTCGTGGAGTGGTGGCCTAGTTGATAGAGCATCCGCTCCACAACCAGGAGGTTGGGGGTTCAAGTCCCAGCCTGGTCATATCAAAGACCATATAAAAATGGTACTTCCCGCATTCTAGCTTGGTGCTCAGTGTAATGTAATGGGGAAAGGAGAAGTGGTTTGTGGCAGCACCTTGCATGGCAGTGACCCCTCTGATTCTCCACGTGATTAACATTGTAGATAGGAGAAATGTAATTTCGTTCTACTGTACATTATGGACTGAATGACTAGAGATGGCTTCTTCTTCTTCTAAAATGAAGGACGCAGCACTGACATCTTCTGACATTCATGAATCAATGAGATGCTCATTGACTGTTTTGTGTGGGTTTTTTTGCTTGTTTTTTTGGGGGGTGTCTTTTAATAAATTGTTTTTCATCCAGTCCATGTGTTCACACTTTCAAAAGTTGTTTCTATCTATCTATCTATCTATCTATCTATCTATCTATCTATCTATCTATCTATCTATCTATCTATCTATCTATCTATCCTTTCAGTGTCGGTGTTCATTTCTTTTCTAAATGGCCTGCAGAGATGGATTTTATATCCTCCATCCATCATCTTTGCAGAGAGATGTAACCTGAAGAAACAGCCCACGCCTTCGATACTACACTCAGAGCGAAGGATTGCATGCACGAGCACACACATCGATATAATAGAGGTTAGGCAAAGGGAAAAAAAGACCACATGACTTTGGCTGCCTGAAGGAAGTGAAGAAGTGTGTGTTTTAGCTGAATAGCTATATTTTCGCCTCTGTTAAAAATGGCCTTGAACATTAATGCAATCCTTTCTTCCTCCCTACGGTTCTTCATAAAGCCAAGTTTCAGCTGCTATCTCAGTGATGACCTCTACATACAAACACACAAAGATGCTCTCTTACAGTATTGCAGTCTTTCAGTCTGGGCCTCAGAGAGGACATTTAGTTTCTGCAGTAACAGGAAATTGCATTGTTGTTGCCTTGTGTGACTGACAGAAGAAAAAAATTGACCTTCACAGCACTGATTTTTTTTTCCATCAAGTATAAGATGAATGAAATGGTTAACTTTTATTAATTAAAAGTCATTCATGCTTTAATCTGAAATGTACCTAAATTTAGGAAGACTTTAACAATATAACAAAACTCAAAAGTAAGCTAAAAATCCGAGATATCAACAATAGCAAATAAAGGTGTCTCAAGTGTGACATGACTCAAAATGTATGTATTCTATATATATACTAAGAAATTTATACATTTTGCTGCTGTCTCATAATAGTCTTCCAAAATGGGTCCAATACAAATGTATGTCTTATGATGCACACTGATTTCATCACCAGCCCAACTACATCAGTATTTATGTGCACAAAACAGGAAGATAATACCTAATGTGAGTTAAGCAGAACAGTCTGTTGTCTAAAATGGAAGAGGGCAGCAGTGTTCACAAATTCATTCAGTCATCAGGCTTCCACAGATCATATACTTTCTGGGCTTCCTACATGGGCTACAATGATCTAGTTAACAGTGTATTGTCTAAGGTGCAGAATGCATTTATGGGCTTCTCCAAGTCTATTTCGCTTTTACAGCAGTGCAAAAATGAATTTTGCGCCTTGTGAGAAGTGGTAAGAGGCTGGTCTAATTATTCAGAGGTGTGTTTTGGGTGTAAAGACCTTGGCACACCTTGATGATTTAGGCAGCGTTTGCCAAACATATAAGAATTGGTCTAAAATGCTGGCATATGCCAAAATTTTCACTTTTGGCCATATGCATCACATATCCATAACAAGTTGGGCATATACATAACGTATTAGTAACTTATAGAGAATATTTCTATAGCTTATAAATAACTTAAACCAACTAATGCTTAGTGTGTTGCCGACATTCATAACTTATGTGCAACGATAGTCTGACTTCTGCATAGCTGATCCTAACTTCTGCATAGTGCGGTCATGCCAAGCTGCCATAGCCTCCCGATCCATGAATGCTAGGTGTACGAGAGATTATCTCTGTTCAGCTGAAATGAGTCTCCCCTCCAAAGACCACAGTGGGGAGCGTGACTGACCTGGCAGAGCTGTGAAATCTGTCAGGACAGTCACGCCTAAAACAGCTGATGTGACACATCAGGAATATCAGATGACAGTTGTCACAACCTTACTCAAAAGCACGCAAACTGATGGTGATAAAAAAGTTATTTTCAATAAAGTGAAAAAAAAAAAGCCAAGGCAATGCATGGAGTGTGCTTTTGCCGGGAGGTGCTTACTTACTTACTTATCTTCTTCATTCCAGGTGGGTCATAAGGCCGCAACAAGCAGTCCCCACTTTGCCCTGTCTTTAGCCGGGAGGTGCAGCCAACAGCAAAGTGTGATTTATCATGGAAAACAATTGAGCTCCCTGCTTTGGGCAATCAGCTGAGTGGATGCTCCTCCTCCGGGGTTCTGATGTTTTGGCATATCTATCAGAACAACAATGGACAGCTGATGGTACAGACTGCAGTCAAAGGTTAAAAAAACATGGGGGGGGCTAAACAGTGATTTGGATTTTTATCCTGTAGCTTTTTTTCCCCCTTGTCCTGTCAAGCAGCTGGGTGAGCAGAACAAAAATCTGCTTCCATTATTGTGCCAAACAGATTTACTTTGCCAAAAGGAGCTTTATACAGTACATATACAGTATATGTACTGTATATTGTTTATAAACTCCTCTTGTAATAACTTTTAATACTTTATTTAAATAGTTTTACAGATGAAGGACCCCACAGGGGGGAATGGGGAGAGGAGGGATGGGGAGGGGGAAAGAAAAGGGAGAGGAACAGACAAAGAAGACAAACACGCAGACTGCGGTCACACTGCAGGCCTTAATGCTCAATTCTGATGTTTTGCCAAGATCTGATTTTTTTTGTGTGGGCATTCACATTATTATTTAAATGTGACCCCCATCAGACTCCAGTGTGAACGGTCTACAGCTATGAAGTGACCCGCATGCACAGAAGAAAATGTAATGTCGGACACAGCGTTGTGTTTACGGAAGTAAATATGAGCCCAGAACAATTGAGGGGGACAGAAGTTCTTCACCTTGATGCAGTGCAGTAAAATAAATGTGAAAATTATTCAGAAATGATTATGCACAAAATAAATATGAGCCCAGCTTGATTCCTCTACACGCCAGACCCCATGTGTCAATGAGATTACCTGTATAAATAAGGTTAATGATAAATAATCCTAGCGATTGCAATAGGGCTCTCGCTTTCTGACATTGTCAGCAGCTCGTACCAGCTGTCCTGCACAGGAAGGACAAGCCACCACAGACTCTTCTCTCCTGTATCCCCCATATCTGGCCATTCCGCTCCACAGTCATGTCGGTACTAACTTTACATTTTAGATATTACAGTGTCCGGAACTTACAGTGTGCTGTTTACAGGGAAAAGGGAATTTGCAGTGTCCAATAAGTGCGCCATTATTTTTTTTTTTTTTTAAATGTGCCATTACGGTGAGCTTGCTTGTCTGACGTTTTCAGCCCCGAAACCACCCCCCCCCACACACACACACACACTGCTCCGAAATTTTGGAGTTATTGTGCAGTCGAAGCTGACAAAATTACAGCCTAGTGATAAAGGGAAGAAGACTGATTAAAACGAGAGCACAAATCAGCTGTGTCTACCATGCTTGCTGCATGCTCTACCGCAGAATTGTAGTGTCTGTCTCACTTCAATGAGGAAAAAGTCGGATGAAATACAACATGACTGTTCAGACTGAGGTTGTTTTGGAAAATACCAAATACATATTCGAATTAGGACCACATGTGAAAGTGGCCAGGGTCTGGTGTGAAAAAATCGGGTATGTGCTGTTCAGACTGTCATTAAAAAAAATCAGATATGGGTCACATTTGTGCAAAAAAATGAAATTTAGCATTAAGACCTGCAGTGTGACCATAGAAACAAACAGTAGACAGACTGTTTCTTCTCCTGAAGAGGTCTCAACACGTGTCTGGTATCTGCACCTGTTAAAGGAAAGACATACTGTATCTGTGTATGCATACGTGTGCATGTGTATGACAGCGCACGCAAAATAAGTGTGTGCATGTGAGTGGTTTGCCAGGAAACATGAAGAGGATGGCCAGTCACAGCAACCCCACCCCCACCCCCAGAAACCCCGAGCAAGCAGGACAATGCCACCAGCCCCCACAGAGCACAAATGTCCCAAGGCCAACAAACTCCATGACAGCCAGGCATCTGCCCCAGGAGGGATGGCCGAGGGAGGCCGGGTTGCCAAGTGGCCAGCGCTGCAGACCTACCTTCCCGGACGGGCCCCCTTCCCCAGTGGGGCCAACATGAGCCCCCAGGCGCCAGGAGGCCAGCACCCCCATCCCCTGGGCCAGAGACCGGCCCACACCCCCGGCGCAAGCCCCCTCAGACACCCACCCTCACCCCAGTGCCACTGCCACACACCCCAGGGACCTCCACACCGCACGCCCAAAGAAGGTGACAGCAAGACACAGGGGCCCCATGCCCCCCACTTCCCGTCCAGCAGCGCACACGCAGCCAGGAGGTGCTACCCGGTGCCCGCCTCATCCATGAAGAGAGAGCTTAGACTTTCTGCTGCACATCCACCAACCACAATGCTCCACACTGTGTGTCTATACATATATATATATATATATATATATATATATATATATATATATATATATATATATATATGTATATATATGTACATATGTATACTAGCTGATCTTGTTTTTTCTTGCCTTCTGATTGTTGCTCTGAGTGTTGCTATCCCTGTGCTGTTGCAATCCTGGAATTTCCCCATTGTGGGACTAACAAAGGCTTATCTTATCTTATCTTACCCCTTCAATCCAGCACCCCCCGACCAGCACACACACCAATTCCCATGCACTCACACCCTCATGCTCTCATACGCACGCACTTGCACCCACACGCACTCACTCACTCTCACTCACCCTCTCCCGCACACAATCCCACACTCACACTCCCAGACCCAAACACTCTCTCCCACTCTTGTACCTGGTCAATCTCACTCCCACTCCCACTCACCTTCAGTGTCACCCGCACCCACTCACTCTGACCCATGTATACACTCTCACTCGTGCTCCAACCCACTCACATTCACTCGTGCTCTCCCCCACACACTCACCCACACTCATTCACCCTTAATACTTGGGGCGGCCACGGTGCAGATGCAGCGAGCATGAATGCGCACCAGCGCCCCGCAGCAGCTAAGGAGACTGCCAGTGCGGGCCAGCAGCCACACCCCTTAAAATTGGTGTTAAAGTGCACATAATTTAGTTACCTATTTATTAATTTTATTTTATATTGTACCCTGCCTCTCGCCCAAAGACGCTGGGATAGGCTCCAGCCCTGCCGCGACCCGAAAAGGATTAAGCGGAAGAAGATAAATGAATTTATTTATTTTTGTAGGTTTTTTATTTGGTTTCTAAATCTTTTATTGGGTTTTAGACTTTTGAGTTTTTAACCTCTCTGACTAGTCTTTAACTTTTTAATATGATCCTTCTCTCTTATCTCTTTGTTTTTTCTCTTATCTCTTTGTCCTGTGTCCTGATTGGTGGAGCCTTGAGCACTTTTATCATGTTTATAGTCAGCTTCATGTGTGCCTGTGTTTGTGTTCATGTTGAATGTAATTGTGGTTTGTAAATATGGATGTCACCTGACTGCAAAAGAAATCTACCTACGGGTACAAATAAAGTAACCTGAACCTGAACCCCTGCCAACCCGCCCCAGAGTGACCGCGGCGACAGAAGCAAACCACCACCCCCAACGCCCACTCAGAGCAACTGATCAGCGGACCACCGCAAGCGCTCTAAGATGCCACTCAACATGCAAAACGCCACACAAAACCAACCCACCATCACCATCTCCACTCATCCCTTTATCCTGTAGCTTGAAAATGCTCAGACACATCCCCGACAGGTCCTGTTATACAAAAAAGTATGTGTGTTTAGCTGTGTGTGTGTGTGGGGGGGGGGGGGTACGTGTGTGTGTGTGCTGTAGGCAGAACTCTGTATGGGTTTTTCCTGTGAACCAACGCTACAAATACGCCATTATAGGGTAGCTGTAAGTTAGAAACCCGTTCAATAAGTTACACATAGGTTCAAAGAGCATTACTCATATGTTAAAAATAATTTTTGGGTACGCTAGACATTAATCTCGACGTAGTTCAACTTTTGAGTCACTATGAGTCGCTGACAAGTAACGTGTGTAAACAAACGCATAACTTCCCTCCAACCTTTGCTCTGCGAATGTGGAACGTATCAGCTACAGTATATGCTGGATACGTCGGAATTTTCAGAGGTGCTTGGCAAACTATGCTGTATACCAGCATGCTTCAGCATGCTTCAGCATTCTTCAGCGTGCTCTTAACTTAGACAAAACTTAGCCATAACTGATATGACGTACGCTAGCGTATTCTCCTAATTTTTCATAGGTTTTGCAAATGCTGCCTAAATTGTCTCGGTATAACAGGGCCTTAACCCTGAGAGGATTTCTGTCTGCACCATCTGCATGCACCCTCTGGTGGCAAAGATTTTTTTCAAGAAAATATTCAGTTTTGATATCACAAATTCCAAAGGCTGTAACTTGAAAGTGGTAAGAGATAATGGCTTACTGTAAATGAGAAAGATATAGAATATGATCCAAAGTTTATGATAGGAGTAAATTTATACATCTAATTTGCATGATGTGACGGTTATCGGATTCCATAACTTTCGGTCAAAGTGGACTTTGGACATATTTACACAAAGGATGGTTTTGTTTGTTTGTCTTTGTTTTTTTTTTTATCTTATCTTCAAAATATATAAACCAGAAAATCAGTAGAATGTAAACAAATAAAAATATCAGACCTACCACTCGTCATGTGTCACCATGCCTCCATGTGCTCATCCCTGGTCCTTATTTTGTCTTCTGTTGGTCATTTTCACTTTCTTTCCCACATCCACACACTCTCACATTTATCTTCTGATTTATTTCACCTCAATTTTGGTTAGATTATGCAGCAGAACTGGCAGGATTGTCCTCTCCATCACGTGCAGCTTTGTCAATGGTGGACGAAAAGTGTTCCATTTCGGTCCATCTTGTGCTGTCCAGAAGGTAACTATTTCCCTTCAGAAGCTAAATAATTTTTTAGAATCATAGTTGGCAAAATTTGGAGCAAATGCTTCGTCCCAGTTGAAATACTGTATATGTTGCGCAGTTGTTTATACGTCTCTTCTTCTGCGCCCGAAGTGATATCAGAAGTGATATCAGATTCTACGCGGTTCTGGTGGACTGCACTCAGTTCTCCAGTGAAGAGCAGTAAGCTGCATGTGTCTGCCATCTAGTGATGTAAAAATACTTGGTACATCTGAGTTTATTTTGTTTTTGTTTTTTTTTTCATACTTTTTGACCAATCAGGTGACAGGTGCAGATCTGCAACACCAGCCACAGGACAGGAAGATCATGTAATCAACTTTAATCCTCACAGGGTTAACGAGTACTCACCCAACGAGAACCATCCTGCCCTTCGATTTAATGAACAGTGGTGCTTGTCATGATGCCGAGGACGGGGGGAGCACCATGCTCATGCTTTCAGATTATCCTGATTATTTTTCTGTATTTCCCACCTTAGTTTAATATTCATTCTGGTTGGTTGGATGTATTTTGTTGTTCAAATTTGCCATTTGTTTCTGCATATCTAAATCTCTGTTTCTAGTTTAATTATTATTATTTTGTCTTTGGCTTCATATGTCCACGGCCATCCAGTTTGGCATTGTAATTATTATTCACCTGTTTAAAATTGAGCCTACCCTCACCTTTACCTTCAGTTTCCTTTATGTATGTGGTTATCAGTAATTCATTATTTGCATTTCTGGATTTTGTATTTTTCTGATTCTCAACTTATGGGTCATTTCCCTTTTTTCATATTATCTGGTCTGTCTCTCATTTTGTATTCATTTCTTATTCATTGTCAGTTTCCTTTTTGACATATTCCCGGTCTGTGCTCTTATTTTGGCAGCGTGTTATGTTTACTTCCAGTATTAGCTCAGTTCAGGTCAAGCACAGTTGTCATCAATTTGGTTTAATTACTCCCCGCTCATGTGACCCACACCTGTAATCATTTGTTCATTTTCCTGCACCTTATTTAAAGGGCGTTGCAATGCTTGTCAATGTCCAGAAGGGAATCCCCTGTCTCTTTCCTCCCTGTGGAATTATTTCTGGTACCCCCATACACTTCAGTCTTTGGACTATTCTTCCTGTTATTCTACCTTTGCCTTAGTTTGTAAGTTTTGTGTTCTTGTTATATTTTGTGCTTTTCTTTATTAAATGTGCAAACTCACAGCTCATGTTTGGAGTCTTTAATTCGCCCCTGCCAGTGTGATTTGTGACATGCATGATCTAAGGAGAACTGTTACACTCTCAGTACAGTCAAAGTTTACACTCATACAACTTCATTACTTTTACTGTCAACTCTGCACATGTAGAGCTTGGCAAAAAGGCATTTTCCTACTCTGCTCCCTCAACTTGGAGCTCTCTGCAGCAGAGTCTGAAGTTGTCTAGCTTGATTCCCTTAGGGGATTTTAAGATGCTTGGGGTGTCACTGGAGAAGGCATCATGGGGAAACTGCTCTTGCTCTTAGAACTTTAATTTGTTGTCAACTGGCACTTTTTGCAAATTTTCTTTGTTGTTTTATTTTGTACTGATTAGCTGTTTTTTTGTATTTTAATATGGCATTGTTAAGGTTGTTTTGTATTGTCTGTAACTCTGTTGTATTGTGCGTTGTCTTGACAGGTTTCTCTTGAAAGTGACACCACATGTCTCAATGGGGATTACCTGTATAAATAAAGGTTAATAAAATAAAAAATAAAACTGTGATCACAATGGCTTGTTTAGAAGACTTGTTTTGTCCTGACCAAAGGGTGGCCTGTGAGTGACAATGCACGTGATAGTACACTCCTTGGCATCAAGCCAGGCATAAATTACAGTCCATGCCCAGTTAGTTATTTTAGAAGGAAGATGGTGACATGATTGAACGAATGGGCTGAACAATCAAGCTGAATTTAAATTAATTTAGGTTTAACCTAGCACGCATGGATGCACACCTCGTGGCACTCCATGCACCATTTTTTTCAAAAGCAGCGAAAAACTCTGTCTTCTATGCCTCAAATGATTTGGAATAGATTACAGGTTACATGTGAATAGTTTGAACGTAAGTGTTCTCAGATTTATACATTTAACAGAAAAACAATAGTTGAGTGCATGTGCTTTTCATTCACTGTGACAGGACACAGACACAAGTAAATGCAAGTTCAAGATGACTATGAGGACACAGACATGATAGATTATGTACAATTGTAATCAAAATTATTCAACTCCCAATACATTTTAGATTTTTATTAGTAACATTTTAAGTTTTTTAGTTTGCAAGAAAAGTTTAAATAGTAAAATCAAACTAATATTAAAAGGATTTTATCCAGAAAGATAGAACAGGCACTGGATATTCCTAGATATACAGGTGGAAGCATGTATGCCCATTTAAAGGATCAGTGGTTACACTACCTAGATGTGGCTGAAAGAGGAAGCTATCAACAGCTGCCACCAGAGTCCGGAGGAGTCAGGTGGTCAAAGCCCTCACTGACTGCAAAAGACCTAGAGCTTCCACAGTAAGGAGCATAATAAATGCTGAAGGGATCCATGCTGAATTCCAAGATGTACACCACTACTGATCAAAGAGCACAAGAAAAGGTGGATCCAATTTGCTCAAAATTATATCAATAAGTCAAAGAGATTTGGGGATTCTGTTTTGTGGAGTGATAAAACAAAACTGGAACTTTTTGGACCTATGGATCAACCATATATCTGGAGGAGGAAGAATGAACCATATGCTGAATAGAACACTCTGTCTACAGTGAAGCATTACGGTGGCTCAATGATGCTCTGGGTGTCAGGAGCCGAGCTGGTTTGGTTTCCCCGGCTTGGTCCTGACCTCCCTGTGGGTTTAAGTGCCACTGTGTATTTGTTTATTATGTATTTCAGTGCTGCTTCCATATCCTTAGCCACTGCTCTCGGGCCGGCAGCTGTGAGGCAGCCCTCTTTGGCTCACTCTAGCATTGCGCTGGCTGACAGCCTGCCGGTCCGACCACGCCCCCTCTCTCGTTACTGCCAGCTGATTCCCACTCCCGTTAATCATCTTTCCTGGTCCTTGCCCAGGTGCTCCTCATCTCACCATCACCAGCAATGCGTGTACTTAAGCAGCTTTTTTGCTGGTCACGCATTGCTGGGTCATTGTATTGTCTGCTGTATTGTCCGTGAACTGTTAGTGGATTAGTCTGCTGTCAGGACTGCAATGATGTGTAGCCACTTTACGTTCTTTGTGGTTCTCTCGCGTCCTCACAGCAATACTGGCTGCGGGACGCCAATGTGGCTACACGTTTCTCCTCCTGCGTTCGCGGGGCGATGCCAGCCCCCAAACGCCAACTGTGAGTGGGGTTTTTTTTGTATTTTTTGGAAGTTTTCACCTTTTGGACTGTTTGCCTTTGCTTTAATAAATGTGTTGTGGTGTAATCTGCATGTAAATCTTCATCTTTTCTCCCCTCTCCGTACTCTGCGTAAAAGCACATGGGGAGTCATGACACCAGGGCTGCTTTGCTTCCTCTGGCACTGGAAACCTGTAGCATGTAGCGGGCAAGATGAATTCAATCAAGTATCAGAAAATCCTGGAAGAAAATGTCATGCTATCTGTGAGGATGCTGAAGCTCGGGTGTCATTGGACCTTCCAACAGGACAATGATCTCAAGCATACCTCAAAGTCCTCAAGTCCTGGAAGATACTAGAGTGGCCATCACAGTCACCTGATGTGAACCCCACTGTAATCATTGGTGGGATTTGCAAAAGGTGGTTGCAGCACACAAACCCAAGAATATTAGTGAACTGGAGGTCTTTGCCTATAAGGAATGGACTAAGATTCCTCAGGACCTCTGCCAGAAGCTGGTGTCTGGCTATGCATCATGTGTGGAGCAGGTCATAACAGCAAAAGGGTGCTCTGCTAAGTACTAAAGACATTTGTCAAGAAGAGGTTGGATAATTTTGAGACTGCAGTAGTCAGTAAAAGTGGCATTTTGTGTTGATTTTGGACAAACTTGTAATAGTTGTGCTGAGCTATTTAAATTAATCTTGTTTGATTTCCTTATTGCAAACAGCTGCTAGTTTGTGCATTTCCTCAATAAACCTAATTGGCAGTGGGGACTGAATAATTTTGATTGCAATTGTATGTGGACAGAAGTGGAGAACTTTGTAATTTGAAATCTTCAAATTGACAGCATCCCACAAGTTTTAAATGGTAAAATGGTAAATGGCACTCACTTATATAGTGCTTTTATTCTCATCTCTTGATGACCAAAGCGCTTTACAGATCCTGCTATCCACCCATTCGCACACACATTCACACACTGATGGTTGCATGCTGCCTAACATGGCGCTTCCAGACACACCAGGAGCAATTGGGGTGAAGTGTCTTGCCCAGGGACACAACGGCAGGATATCTGGGGAGAGCGGGATCCGAACCGCCAACCATGTGGTTATTGGACGACCCCCTCTACCTCCTGGGTGGGGACGTAGACATCACTTCCTTCATTTACCAAATCTCCAATGGCCACTGAAGCAACTGGCCTCCTGTACCCGGGTGCATTTCCCAAACTATGATAGAGGTTAATCTTGAACTAACATGCATCGTTCAACTAGCCAACATCTAACTTACAGCTGTTTCCCAATGCGTTTGTATCAATATCGGACTATATTGGCTCAAACTACAATGGTTTCAGCTAGGGATGAGCCGATCCAATCCACCATGTTGGTATCGGGTGTGATTCAGGCAAAATGTCTGGATTGCTGTTGATAAGGAATAAAAGTGATTTACCAAGCCTATACATTAATAATATTAAAAGGCAAAATCATGTTCTCAGCCACGCTGTGTGTGGCTTCTGTATACAAAAGCAAAGAGTGTCACATGTCGCTGGAGCCTACCTGTGGGACTCGTCTCAGTATATTGCTGTGTGGTACCAGCATTTACAATTTTAACACCACCAACTTGATAAAACACTTGCAAAAGTATAAAGGTAAAGGAGTATTCTGAATTTTGTCAAGAACCGAGCCAAAGGAAATGTGTCATGCATCAGCAGCTGCTGCTTTTCCAGCTCGGAGGCTGGAAGATGCTAAAAGTGAAACCTAAACTAAAGAACAAAACTGAAAGTAAAAACCAGAATGGGGCATGGAAAGGAAGACATAACATGGGTGTAACCAACTTTAGTGAACCTAGTCCCTGTGGTTTTCTCATATTACAGTTCTGGACATACAGAGAGACATCCAAAAAGATAGAGGTAATCGCTATACCCCAGCCTGACTTCAATGACGTGGATAAAAATGCTTATAAGTATGAAGATCCCACTATACCAAAAGAATGGACATAGGTTTGGGATGTAAACAGCAAAACAAACCCAGGGGTGACAAAAATTAACTGTTCAATGGTCAGCTGGGGACAGCTCCTCTGAGTCCCAAAGAATCCACAGAAGTCAGCTTTCCTGACAAGACCTTGGGCACAAGTTCTAGTTCACATCATATTAAAACTAATGTCAATTTTGCATATTATGATCCCTGCTGTTGTCCAGTAGGACAATTAAGCAGCATTTTTGTGAATGATTGCACCTGTGTTAGCAAGTTGTTACCATATGAAATTGGACTTTCTACTGATTGTGGAGATCCGAGCTGTGTGTTGTTTTTTTCCCTCTCTCTCTAATTATCTTCCACAGCTGCAGTTTCACTCACACCTGCGTCTCCTAATCAGACTGCCTTTATAAGGAGTGGGGTCCTTCACTACTGTATGGAGACATCAACACTCCAACTCTCTGAAAGAGCTTCACAATGCTGATTTACTCATCTCATCAGCTGGGAGCTTCGCCTCCCTTTCCACTATGTCTTCTCTGCTCCTCGTTGGCTGGGAGTTTCACCTCCATCTCTACAACTTGTAAGCAGCCTTTTATCTTGTTTTCATCAACTCACATCATCCTCTCCTTGTCCTCTATACCTGTGTACAGGTGGACTGTCCTCCTGGCAGACCAAACCAAGTCCAGGCAATGGACCAGGACTCACCCCAGGAGCTGGAAGCTCCTCTCCCTCATTAGCATTGTGTAAGTTCCTCAGCACCTAGACTGAACTTTCCCTTATCCTCCTTAGCTGAGGATTCCTCTGCACGGATCACTGTACATATCTGCACTGGCACTTCCTCACCGTTGTGGGACTATGGTAACCTGGAGAAGATCAAGGCTGCGAGTAGTTTCACTTCTACCCTTCCTCCCTCCATAAGATTATTATTTATTCCACTAATTCATCTGTGTGTTACAAGATTACTCATATCTCCTTCTCTTTCTTCCTTGCAGGGTTGCCAAACTCATCCTGCTCCGCACTCACTCTCTCTCTCTCACACACACACATACACACTCACGTTCAATAAAGATCATTGTATTTCTAATCGAGTCTGTTGTCTGCTTCTGGGTTTAAACCTCAAATCATGTCAGTACATCTCCGTCCGTCAAACCCAGCAGACGGTGCTACCTCACAAAGACTAAACATCATAGAGGCTCGGTTAGATCAGCTCATATACCAACAACAAGTGATCTTGAACCAATTAACTCAAAAAAATTCTCAGCTCGATCAGCTTACCTTAACGCTGCCCTCTCAGGCTGCTTCCAGGGGTTCAGCTGTACCACCGCCTTCATCCTCCCCTTCTGTGCGGCACCCTCAGTTAACACCAGTTCCCACACCCACCCGTTTTAGCGGCAGACTAGGGAAGGCTCGGGGGTTCCTCCTCCAGTGTAGTTTAGTTTTCCAGCGGGTACCGGAGGATTTTCCCACTAGCCATAGCCAAATTAGCTATATGGTGAACCTGCTGGAGGAGTGAGCTTTAACCTGGGCTTACGCTATAATGGATCGTCCCGACTATCCCAATTACACCTATAACCGATTTGCTTCTGAATTCTCCCAAGTTTTTGATCATTCCCACTGGGATAATGTCCCCACCACTCACCTTCTCAATCTTCGGCAGGGGGCCAGGTCCGTAGCTGACTACTCAGTGGATTTCCGGGTTGTTGCAGCTGAGGTGGGATGGGAGGATGCTTCACTCTGCAGTATTTTCACTCGCAGCCTTAGTCCTAGCCTTCGGGATGAGTTGGCCTGTTTAGATAAACCCTCCTCATTACATGAGTTAATCTCTCTAGCCATTAATATTGATAACCGTTTAATGGAGCGGGCTGATGAGTGCCGTCTTACTAATCACTCGGGCTCTCAGCTGCATCTTCCCTCTCAGCCCCGCCTCCCAGCCCTCCCCCCAAACCCTCTGACACCGGGGAACCTATGCTGTTGAGCCGGTCTAGGTTGCCTCCTGTGGAACGACAGCGCTGCTGCAATCTCAGTTTGTGCATGTATTGTGCTAGTGCCGATCACGGGGTCGCTTCTTGCCCCAATCAGCCTATCCAATCGGGGGGGGGGGGGGGGTCTGTTCATCACAGTGGGGGGCTAACGGACGTAGGGAGGCCTAAAACCCTTACACGACTGGTATTGCCTATTTGATTTCAACACTGTCACACTGATTTTTCCACTAATGCTCTCATTGATTCAGGAGCAGAACAGAGCTTCATTTCAGAGAGTCTGACAACCCGGTTGAAGCTCCCTTGTTATAATCTGGAAACTCCATTGAATTTGGTTGCTGTTTCAAGAGAGCCACTCACCAGGGTTACTAAGAAGACTGCTCCCATTTTAGTTTTTGTTTCAGGTAACCATCGGGAGCACCTGAGTTTTTTTTTGTTTTGCCCATCTCTGCCTCCCCTGTCATTTTAGGGTATCACTGGTTAAGACTCCACAACCCAGTTGTTGATTGGCAGGCAGGAAGGGTCATTTCATGGAGCACCATTTGTTTAGCTGCTTGTTTACAGTCCGCAGCCTGTTCTCCCTCTGTTTCTATTAGTTCCCCGCCCACTCACATGCCCGATCTCACTTTGGTTCCCCCTGAATACCATGACCTCGCTCCAGTATTCAGTAAAGCTAAGGCACTTTCTCTACCCTCCCCCCCCACCGTCCTTATGACTGTGCCATTAACCTCCTTCTGGGAGCTCCGTTGCCATCCAGTAGGCTTTATAGTCTCTCTGCCCTGGAGAGGGAGGCGATGGATAAATGCATTCAGGAGTCATTAAGCTCAGGCATTATCAGGCCTTCTTCATCAGCGATGGGGGCAGGGTTTTGTTGTGGGTAAAGAAGATGGCTCACTTCGACCCTGCATTGATTTTAGCGAGCTTAAGAACATCAGTGTGAGAGACAAGCACACTCTGACACTCATGAACTCTGCCTTCGACTCACTTCAGGCGCTCACTGTCTTCACCGAGGTGGACCTGGGCAACGCCTACCACCTGGTCCGGATCAAGCAGGGCGATGAGTGGAAGATGGGGTTCCGCACACCTAGTGGCCACTTTGAATACTTGGTGATGCCGTTTGGGTTGACGAGCGTGCCAGCAGTGTTCCAACGGCTCATCAATGACGTGCTGAGGGACTTTCTGGATCCCTTTGTGTTTGTGTACCTGGATGACATTCTCAACTTTTCTTGTTCCATAGAGGAACATCGGGTACACGTGAGGAGGGTCCTTCAGCGGCTACTGGAAAATCAACTCTACGTCAAGGAGGAGAAGTGTGAGTTCCATACATCCTTTACCACCTTCTTGGGCTTTGTCATTGCCCATAAAGAGCTCCGGGCTGACCCGGGTAAGGTGAAGGCAGTGGTGGAGTGGCCTGTTCCTTCTTGCTGTAGGCAGATGCAGCAGTTCCTGGGTTTCACCAATTTTTATTGCCGATTTATCCGCGACTACAGTGTGGTTGCTCTGCCTCTCACCCTCCACACCTCCACCAAAGTCCCTTTTCGGTGGTCCGAAGAGGCTGATGCAGTGTTTTCTGAATTAAAGTCTTGCTTCTCCTCTCCCCCTATCCTTGCCCAGGTGGATCCACGTTTACAGTTCCTGATGGAGGTGGATGCCTCGGACTCCGGAGTGGGGGCGGTCCTGTCTCAGCGTTCGACCTCTGACAATAAGGTCCGTCCCTGCGCCTACTTCTCCCGACACCTGTCTCCTGCCGAAAGGAACTATGATGTGGGGGATTGGGAGTTCCTGGCAGTCAAGATGGCCTTGGAGGAATGTCACTACTGGTTGTAGGGAGCCTTGCTGCCATTCATGGTCTGGACTGACCATAAGAACTTGGAGTACCTCAGAACGGCTAAATGGCTGAACTCGAGACAAGCCCGCTGGTCCCTGTTCTTTTGCAGTTTTAATTTTACCATCACCTATCACCTGGGGTCCAAAAACATCAAACCTGATGCTCTCTCAAGAAAGTTCTCCCTGGATATGGATTTGCCTGAGCCACATCCTATTGTGTCTCCCTCATGTGTGGTCAACATGCTCTCCTGGGAGATCAAGAAGAGGGTCAAGAGAGCGCAGGATACGGAGCCTGACCCGTGTGGGGGTCCGGCAGGATGGGTTTATGTTCCTTCCACAATCCATGGCATGGTCATCAATTGGTTGCACTCCTCTAAGGTCATGTGTCATCCTGGGGTGTCTCGTACCTTGTCCCAGCTGTAAAGGACCTTCTGGTGGCCATCGATGAGGAGGGATGTCAACGAGTTCATTCGATCTTGTCCCCAGTGTGCCACCGGGAGATACTCCTCCTCTCCCCCCGTGGGACTGCTGCGCCCCCTACTTATCCCCAGCAGACCACGGTCCGATATGGTTCTGGATTTTGTGACCGGGCTTCCCCCCTCCGCTGGACATACAGTGATCCTCACCATCGTGTACAGGTTTTCTAAGGCAGTAAGTAAGTAAGTAAGTAAGTAAAATTTATTTATATAGCACTTCTCACAGAAAGAATCACAAAGTGCTTGACAAAAAAATAAAGCACACAATCTCAAATACAACAATAAAGGCATTATAAGATAGATAGATTGGTAGTTTATTTCGAACACAAAAAATATTACAAAAAACAAGCAAATAGCAAATGCAATAAAGTTACAATATACACTGTTCGAAAGGGAGAAGGAAGAAGTGAACACTTATTAATTCCAACTCCTCTTTTCCATAGATACACCCATGTGAATTTTATACAAATTACTACCTTTAATACCCCAAGTAAACAATTTACTGTATTTTTTACAGATCAACATTAACACCTGTCCATTCTAACATACAATGAAGTCCATATATCAAAACCAGTCTCAAACGACACAGATACACACAGTGCTGTCCCACCCACCATTCCATAGTGTCCCATAATGTCCCAGAGTGAACATAATGAATCGTACATATAAATTCTACCCTTCTAACATATATCCTTTCAACAAATGGTGCTTATATAATCTACTCATCTCATCAGCTGGGAGCTTCGCCTTCCTTTCCACTAAGGAAATATAAGCGCTAATAAACAAGTATAAAGACATTAAAAACATAAAAACCATAATCCATAATCAAACTAAAAAGTCTATTTAAACAGAAGTGTCTTCAGCTGCTTTTTAAAAGCGTCAGAGCTTCACGACGCTAATCTACTCATCTCATCAGCTGGGAGCTTCGCCTTCCTTTCCACTACGTCTTCTCTGCTCCTCGTCGGCTTGGAGTTTTGCCTCCATCTCTACAACTCGTAAGCAGACAGTTAACCTGTTTTCATCAGCCTGCATCATCATCTCCTTGTCCTCTATACCTGTGCACAGGTGGACCGTCCTCCTGGCGGACCAACCCAACTCCGGGCGGCAGACCAGGACTCACCCCAGGAGCTGGAAGCTCCTCTCCCTCATCAGCATCCCATAAGTGCCTCAGCACCTAGACTGAACTTTCCCTCCTCAGCCGAGGATTCCTCTGCGCGGATCACTGTCCATATCTGCACTGGCACTTCCTCACCATTGCGGGACTACGGTAACCTGGAGAAGATCAAGGCTGCGAGTAATTTCACTTCTACCCTTCCTCACTCTGTAAGATTATTATTTATTCCACTAATTTATCCGTGTGTAAAAAATACATTTTTTCTTCTCTCTGTAAAAATGTATTCAAGAATTGGTCAGTTGGCACAAAACCGTTTTAAATGCATCAGAGATTTAAGAATCACAAGGGAGATGCTATTTTACACTTATCTGATTTCTCGAAACATGCAGAGAATGTCACAGCTGTGGACTGTCCCCGTGCAAACAGCAGACAGCCCAGAAAAACAATAAATTTGAGTACATATATCTTCAAGTTTTGGGCGTTCTCCAAATTTTCCCACAATAGCTCCCTCTTTCAGGAATTCTGACTCCATCAGTTGTTTTCTCCCCCAAGGTCGGCTGGCCAGGTACGTCCCGCTAAACAATGGCTCTCTTCTTCAAGATTGGTGACTCCGTTAGATGTTTTCTCCAAACAGTGGCTCTCTTTTCTTCAGCAGGGTTGCTTAGCCAGGCGCATCCTCCTATCTCTTATTGCAACCATGAACACAAACTCACTTCCCCCCGGCTATGTGTGAGCAAGAAGCAGCCCGTTGTTTGCCAGGCGATAAGGGATGTGTGTGTGTAACTATCCCAGATCTTTTATGTTCAGCTTGTAGCAATGCAGACTTAAGCAGAAGCACATTTGTGTAAACAATATTTAATATCCTAACTTATCTAAACATTTCTACCACACGTGTGTTACAAAATTACTCAAATCTCCTTCTCTCTCTTTCTTGCAGGGTTGCCAGACTCCTCCGCTCTGCACACACACACACACACACACACACACACACACACCCTCACGTTCAATAAAGATCATTGTATTTCTAATCAAGTCTGCTGTCTGCTTCTGGGTTTAAACCTCAAATCATGTCATTGATCTTTCTTCCCTTCCTTGTTACATCCAGTTTGTTACCTAAAATAACAAGATGGGGAGTTCTGAATTGCATAGCAAAGTTTTCATATCAACATCTACTGTATGTTTTTTGTAGAAACAACCATATAGACTACAACAGTCTGAAATGGTCCAAATGCATCAGTCACAAAATGTTATAGGCTCCTCTTGTAAAAACTTTTCCTCTCCCGTGTTCCTCCTGGACACTAAGAGATTAATCCAGTTTTTGCCTCTTCAGGTAACTCAATGGGATTGACTACTGAGAGCAGTGAATCACTGAACATGTTCCAAAACTGTGGGATTAGAATTACTCAGGGAGTCTCAAGGTGCTTCTCAAACCCCATAATCCTCTAAATCTGCATATCTTTGCCATGAGTTTACATCTCTATGAGTGCTCCTTATTAAAACCCAAAAGCAGCAGGTGTGTAAGCTGTTATTGTTACTGTATTCATGAAAACTAGCGGAGACAGTTTACTCATTAGTCTGATTCCCTCTAAATGATTGCATGGCTGATTCATCACCATCTGGAAGACAGACACACATGCTGTGTTAATGCAACCATTAGGTCTAATGACAACACACCGCTTGTTGTAATGAGACCTCAGTTTGTTCTACACCAATGTAAAGCAAAGCATGATGGGTAAAACTAGCTTGTTTTTAATAATTATCTCCTTGTCACTGTGGAAATGTCTTAAAGTGTTTGTTCCAACATGCGGTTTACCTCATAGCACACAGTTTCATTATCAGTGTGCCCTGGCTCTGTTGAAAGTAAATGTGATGTCGGGTTGCCAGATAGTAAATAAAGAAGCTGCCGCATTGCCAGGTCATCAGTGAAACTCTCGCCACTGCAAATTGGGTTATAACTCAGCACGGTGAATCATGTTGAGTATGTGCAAGTGTGTCTCTGTGTGTGTGTGTGCGTGTGTGTGCGTGTGTGTGTCCTGAGCTTAGACAGAGGCACTTGAACTAAATTGCCCCCCTGGTACCCACAATGCATCTGGCACTGGCAGGAGTGTCTGTGTGTTTAAACCTCATGATGCCTCAGAGTAACACACAGCTGCTTCATTGTGACCCCTGTGCTGTTTCCCTGGCAACTGATGGCAAACTTCTAGCGGCTTTGTCATGATCCTGACTTAATTATCTCTTAATCTCAAGAGCTGTTTTTCTGTGACAGCGATCAGTCACCATATTAACTAACCTTTTGGCTAAACTGTGAAGACACAGTATTTCGCAAAGTCTATTAATTGCCAATGCATTGTACATAATTCTTTTTATTAGCTTGTGGTTGACTTGTATGTTTAATATCAACAAAGCATACAGTATATACACAGGTTATCATAACTTCTTCACTAAAAAAGGTTTAAGCCACCTTTAACTGTACTATCATGTTCTCTACCTTCAATCCAAAGAGCACCAAACTTCTAAAGTTTCTCCTGCAGATGATGAGCCCAAAACAGGATGATGGATGGATGGATGTGACTCATTCTAGCTTGGCCCTGCCACCAATCAGCCCCTCCCCAATGCCTGGTTCTGTATTTAATTTGAGGGAGGTTGTCATTGTCACTTTAATATTGGTCTTGGGAATTGCACTGTTTTGCTCCTCATCTAGAACCAATTTGTCTTGGGAGACACTACAAAGGGCAAACATACTCCCAATAGGTGTTGGCATTCCTATCTGCAATGCTAAGCTGACATTGTAAATAAGAATGTCCTGTCTGGTTAAATGAATGCATATTAATGAAATTTAATTTAATTGTTCTCAGAATTACTTGGGGATACAGCTCATTCCATCATGTTGCAGTGGAATTGCAGCTGGAGTGGAAAATGCAGCTGGAGTGGTTCAACATCTGACTAGGATGTGTCGGGGAGGCATTCAACAAGAGGGCTTTGGGGTTTAACCATGTTTAACCAGAAGGACAACCTAAGGCACATCGAGAGCACACTAGAGCGATTTTGTTTCTTTGCCACGCACTATACAGAACTACTGGTTGATAACAGAGACTGTAAATAGGAAGTATGCAGCTTTGACAACAAAATCCACATTTTGAGTATGCCTTAACATGCAACAGATGAAAAAGTGATGGAAACTCTGACCTCAACATGCAGGAGCTCATCAGACACAAGGAAAAGAAATACCCTTCTTCATCACCATTACTGGGAAAACAATTTTTGACATAATCATGTTCATTCAATGTGTAAAACTAGCAATATACAGTCTGTTATGATCAGTGTGTTATGATCAGTGTTATGATCAGTGATCAGTCTGTTATGATCACTAAAAATTAATAACTAAGTTACTTCTTTTGAAAAGTAATTGAGTTACTTTACCAATTACTGCATAATTAAAGTAATTATTTACTTGGAAAAGTAACTTTCACATTACTTTTAAATGCATACTTAAATCATCTCACACACATAGCAAGATAATTTAATTAATGGATTACATTGCGGGTTTATTAATGGCAGGCTGAAAACAGACTGTTTCAGATAGAGCTTCACAGATAGATTTTAACAAACAAATCCATCAGCGCAAAACAGGAAGTATGGGCTAGGCTGGGCTGAAGCCCAGGGTCCTACGAAAGTCAGGGACTTATCATGTGCGAATGAAAAAGATTGCATTGTTGTTTATTGGTCAAATTCTATGTCCATCACTTGATAGTCATGTGTGAGTGCTGATTGGTCTAATTTACAAGTGCCCCATTTGGGTACCAGTAACAATAGCCTATCAGAGGAATTGTTTTGACATGTGACGATGCAGGCACCAGTGAGAGGTAAGAAGTAATTAGCTAAGCCAAAATGTCTGGAAAAAAGTTTGAAAGTGGTGCTCTTAAAACTAGAAAAGGCACTCGGAGAGCGCAGACCTCCGCCAAGCGCCACAGTTCCCCCTCATACAGTGTTTGTGTGTACGTTTTCAGATTCCTTGACCATGAAAACATGTGACTAGCAATTGGATTCACAATGATAGGATTAGTGGTTCAGTAGTAAAAGCATTACCTCATTGGCGGAGGTAATAAACTGAAGTGTTGCTGTTGTGTCCATGTCCTCCATCTGCAAAGTGCCAGGCTGCGACCTGTCAAGGCATACCTCATGCCTCCCTTATTGGGGGGCTTTCACACCTGTACTGACCTCATGCCTCCCTTATTGGGGGGGGGGGGTGCTTCCACACCTGTACTGAGTACTTAAAAACTGTATTTATCGGCAGATGAAAGAAAACTGAAGCAAAAACAAACAAACAAACAAACAAACAAAAACTAAACAAACAGCAACTGCAACATGAACTATTTCAAACATATTTATTCAAATGTACACTTATATGGACACAATCTTGAGCCATAACTTTTTGGTAATGTGAAAATAATAAGCCAAGTAGCACAAAAAAATTGAGTGCTCTTGCTGTCAGGAAACAATGTTGGCACCAAATCACAGAAGTGATCTGCCACCAATGGGGGTAGATTGTGTTCTGCCACAAAATGATAAAACATCACTTCTGCTAGTGATGCATTGGATTTGGAAGGCGTCGGTTCTTTCACTGGCTGAAAATGTTCATCCATCGATCGAATTTGGCTACACAGTTTTTGTGGCCCTGTGTAGCAAAGTGCGACTTGAGGTCCAAAATCCCTGATGCAGTCACTTTTAGTATTAGAGTCACATATATCAGGCGCAGCATTACTGGCGCCGGGATTCCTCTCTGTTCCGGAGCCGCAGGACAAAAGAAGGTGAGATAATGGTTGCCGTGGGTTTTATTGGGTTTGCGCTCCGCGGAAAAAAAGAGGATTTTGAATCATCCCCGGCAGAGAGCTGGTTTTTGCGCAGCCCCTATGGCTGCCCGGGGAATTTCTGCCAAATAATCCGGCGCCGGACAGCTGCCCGTCTCAGCTTTTGCAGCGTAGCGCAAACACAGGCACTCTGGCGGCCCCTGCCCACCACAGTTTTCCGCGTGCTTTTGTGCCTAAAACTTTGAAGAACGCGGAGTTTGTGTTCGTCAGACACGACGAGCAGCGCCCTCTATTGCCCCTGCACACATGTTGAAAATGGCCGTATCTCACAATGTTAACGAATCCTTTAAAAAATTCCTGTATCCAGACGGTGATCCGGATCATCCCCAAAATTTAATCAGTTCTTCCTTGTACCATTTCCAACAACGCCTGAAAGTTTCATGGAAATCCGTCCAAAACTTTTTGAGTTATCTTGCTAACCAACAGACAAACAGACAAACAAACAGACAAACAGACAAACGCTGGCAAAAACATAACCTCCTCCTGGCCTTCGGCCTGGCGGAGGTAATAATTGAGAAGAAAAGAGCTTAGAGAAAATGAATTGCTCAAAAAATCTTGAAGTGGAAAGGATTTTTCTAAGCTGAAGTATTGAGTGGAGGAGGCTGTTAATTACGCACAGAGAAAACAGGTGGGTCGTTAAAGACCTCACCTGGAGGAGAAGGAATAAGAAAGGCCATGATTGCTTACATCCGACAGTTGTGCATTGGACAGTGGAATACAGACTTGGTAAAAAGTAGACTGGGTCAAGCATGCATCCATAGAATATAACAGTATTTATGAGCTGGACTTAAAGAACATAATGACGGATTTTTCTTCAAAGAACGCCAGAAGAAAACACATCTAAAAAGGTAAGACATGCTATTTGCAATGTAGCTTTCAGCCATCTGTGCAGGTTTTTGATTTCTACTGTTGTGCATTGCTTGAATCAGGAATACTTCACTGATGTAACTTTATGCTGAAGGCACTAGTATCTGTCAAACTGTAAAAATGGGAATTTCAGTCAGATAAAATATCTTAAATCAAGGCTTTACTGTATGTTTGTTTTTCTCTCACAAGATAATTTTGACAAGAATTTCTTTTTTGTTGTGCAGGTTTCTGTAAGATTTTGTTTTACAAAAGTTTTTACTTGTTTTAAGCAATTTAATCTTACTTTGTTGGAAGATTTTTTTTTTCTAATTTTAACTAGAATTATCTATTATCTGTCATGATTCAGGATAGGGTAAGACTCAAATGCAGAGCTGCTAGAATGATCACTCAGACTTGGATAAAAAGTTTCACAAGTTTATTGAAAACACAACAGAAAATAAAAGTGCATTAACTAAAGAAAGCGAAACACAAAAATGCCAACTTAAATTTCCAACAAGACAGGTGCTCCCTGGAGCTCACGTAGCCTAAAGAAGGGACCAGACAGAGGTTTTTAGGGACAGATTCTCCAAAGGGAGAATAATGCGGGAAAGCACACTTACTATTAGAGCAGCGGAGCCCAGCAGGGAACTCCTGTAAGGACCAGGGGACATGGGGAAGGCAGAGACCTGGGTGGACGTCATGGTTCTTCCTGGTCAGGCGAGCATGATCAGCTCCGGAGACACACCTATGGGTGGCAGCAACCTGAAGAGCAAGAAACACAAGATGAGTGCAGTGGTTACTCTATAATAATGAGATAAAAGCTTGACTTAAAGCGTGGCTGCAAACCCAGACGATCCAGCGATGGACTCTCCACATGCTGGATCTTAAATTTGCTGACTCATCAGATGCAGCAGGTGTGTAATCATGCAGGTGTGTCTAATCCTCCAGAGCTGGGAAGGCAGGAACAGGAGGGGAGGGGGAGCTGTCGTGCCGAGTTCTGCTCTCTTGCTGAGAATTGCATCCCATCGTCACAGACACACGGAAATGGGCGGGACTGGCGTGCGACCGTGTGTGACAACGCGCACCTAAGGGTATGACGCTGTAATACCACCAACTCTAAAATATAACCCGACAGCCAGGCTTGTAAATGGACTTTAAATTATGTTTATCCGCCAGACATTTTAGTGTTTCAAAGGGGGTTAGAAATCACAGTGATCCAAGTCTACATAATAACAGAATAAAATGACTATCGTGATTTTTTTTTTTTACAGATTCTTTGAGACTCTTGGATTCTTCAGTACATCCACATGTTTCAGGTTTGAGGGTCAGTTTATTATGAATGTGTCAAGCTGGTGCAAACTTGTTTTTGAGCATAATTTATTTACATATTATTACTACATATGCATTATTTTTTGATCATTTATTTTCAGTTAATGTTGTAATGATGTTCTAGTTACAGTTTTGATGATGACGGAAATTGTTTTTCATGTATTGTTCATTGCTGAGTCAGCTTTCCAATAAAATGTGTTAATTCCACCTGGTGTCTGAGTGTGGATTTATTCAACTAGATGAACTTCTTTGTAAGGGGGATTTGTCTTGGTGTGTGTGTGTGTGTGTGTGTGTGTGTGTGTGTGTGTGTGTGTTGGATGAGACTTTAAATTTATTATCATATTTTTCTCATTATCAGCCACTTAGGTTTGTAAAAATTCTGGCATGTTATTATTACCTGTCAGTTTAATTTTCATGTAAGATGCCCAATAGCTTCACTTTTAATCATGAACCTACAAGATACAGTATGCATGCATGCATTTATTTATGTATTAATTGAACTGATGACATTTTTGACATTTTGCAGATGTAGCAGAACAGAGACTGTGTGCAGCTTTACACAGACAGGAGAACTTTTGTAAAGACTTAACACACAAACATGAGACATCTGATATTTAATAAGCACTATAAAGTAAAAAAGGTTGGAATTATAATCAAAAATTACAATAGGTCAACCACAGTGTGATCTGACAAAATAAAAGTCAGCCTTCAGATCACTGCTTAAAAAAAAATCTGAGACAGTATTCATTATAGTACTTTTAGACATGTACTTTTAGAGGAAGTAAAGTCAAACATACCAAGGAAAGAACACACACACACACACTCACAAACCCACCCCCCAAAAAACCCTGAATTTTGCCCTGGTGTAAAATTCTGTTGCAATCAGAATGAAATTATGATGATTGAAGCTAATAAATGTAGTAAATGTCTTCAATCATACTCTGTGCATTTCCTGACAACTGCTCCAGCTGGAAAATGCCTCCATCTTAAAAGTCACCTTCTGTTGGTTCAGTCATCAAACATTTTTTGCAGGACAGTCAGGACAGAACTGTGGAGATGACCAACCTTTGGGGCAGATGCATTTTCCTGCATTTTTTAACCCCCCAAATTGCATATATTTTCGTCTCCACAGTGTAAAGACTGAAATGCATTTAATTTCTCCATTTATTAGTATCATTCCTCTAACTGTAAGAAATATTTTATGCTCGGACAAGATTTGCATTGATTCTAACACACACCTTATGGTGCTGCCTAGACACATCATCAGTGATGTAACATGCGGTCATCGGGTGTTTCGGGTCATTATACATCATACACCCTCTCACAGGCGACCCAGCCAGGGTTGATCAAACCTCGACTTGTGTCTAGGTGGCTCGAGACGTCCACGGATCACTCCTTCTAATCCACAGCCATCGTGATGCTCTTTCAGCAGCATCAGTGATGTTCTTAATGGCTTTCTTGTTGAGTCTCCCTCTGATCCCCAACTGCTTGAGGGCCCTGCAGAGTGACTGACCGGCAAAACCTCGATAGCCAACCTTTATGGGGTAGAGCCAGGTCTTCCATCCCCTACTACGGCAATCACCAACAAGCTCCCCATACTTGGCCCTCTTCCTTTCAAAGACCTCTTCCATCTGGTCTTCCCAGGGCACAGTCAGTTCCAACAAGATCACCTGCTTGGAAGATTCTGACACAAGAACCATATCTGGTCTAAGTGTGGTCATTATGATGTTGTCAGGGAATCTCAACTGTCTTCTCAGGTCAACCTTCAGTTGCCAGTCTTGTGCAGTTGCCAGAAGCCCCCCCCCCCCCAGTGGGTTTGTGCAATGCTGTGGCTTCTCACCAGCTTTGATGAAGGGTATGGCATGTTTTGCTGGGTGTTGCTGCCTGCTGAAAGAGATCCTGCACTGATTGACTCTGCTACAGCCTTCAGTACCTGGTCATGCCTCCACCAATAACACCCCTCACTGAGGGCTCTCGGGCAGCTACTTAAAATGTGTTCCAGGGAACCTCTTTGCTGGCATAGAGAGCATGAAGAGGCTTCTATCAGGACCCAAGAGAAGAGGTTGGCTGGCCTTGGAAGAACATCGTACACCGACTCGATCAAGAATTTGATCCGGTGTGGCTCCGCTCTCCAGAGCTCTGATTAGGAGACTTTACGTTCCATTGCTTCCTCCCACCTGGTGCATTCCAACTATCCTGCTGGTTCATGTTTCCTCCACTCCCACTCTGATTTCATCCTGAACCAACTGACGTCTTTCCTTTCCCTGGACCTTGCTGTACTGAGGTCTTGGGTTGCTCCCAAGGCCTGCCCGCCCTGCTGCAACTGTCCCCACCAACTCTTTGAACTGCAGCCATGCCTCAGCCTGTTCAACAACTTCATGGGCTTTAAATTTCCTTCCCGTCTTCACCTGAATACCAACCAATGAGACTTTGATGTCACTAGAGTCTCTGTACAGCACCACTTCTCTTGCCCGGGAAACTATGAATTCCTCTAACAGATTACTGAATGGGAGTTGAAGCTTGTTGTTTCTCCCATATTAGGCAATGCTGCTGAGGCTGCAAGGCAGGCCCAACCACCGACGCAAGAAGTGGCATTGTAGCTAGCTTATTTCAGTGTTGGACTGATAGTGCTACATGTGTTATCTTCACAGTGTGCTGCTAAAATGGAACAAACTGTTAAAACCCTTTCACTTCTGGTTTTCCATAATTTTTTTTGGTGTCAGTATTCCAAAGTGCAGGTGTAGCTTTAAATAGGTTTGTGTGTTTTATGTCGTCTGTCTCCCTTCATGTCCAACACTACCCTTTGTCAATGTCGTGTCTTTGTTATGCACTTTCCTTCAGAATTTCAAATATTAATACAAAAATAAATCCATATCAATTCTTCTGTCACACTCACAATTCTTTCTGCATTAATTCAAGTGGTTAGGCCACACTAAACATGCAGTATTATAGCTATAAAGTCTCCTAGGGGCCCAAAGACCAAGACTATGCCTGCCTATATTTGCCATAAAATGTGATTAAGTTCACTTCCATATTGCTAGAGATCAAAGCCTTCAGATGTTTTGGTTTAAAGGTTCTGTATTGTAGCCTGCTGACAACCATTTGCTTTGCAGTTGACTTGACTGCCTATTATTATTGTAATGCATAAAAGACAGCAGTCAGGCACTTCTTATTCCATTTAGCCATACTTATTTTTGCAGAAATAAAATACAAAAAGTAAAAAATAGTCTATGCACATAATTAATTTATCAAAAAAATGTTAATTTATAATAAATATATAATTTATTACAAATATTATATGCCTTTCTATAAGTTTAAAGGGCCTATATCATGCAAAATCGACTTTTTTGAGCTTTTAAGCGTGTTATAATGTTAATTCCTCACCAAAAACATCCCCAAAGTGGTATTTTGCTCCATTCACGCATCTCTGAGTATTCCTCCTCAACCCTGCTCTCTGAGCTGCTGCTCCGCCCTGTCCCTGATAATGACTGGGTCCCCACGTTCATACGTATGAACGTGGGTGAGCCACCCACTCCAGGAAGTGCCTGTGCTGCCAGCACCGCCCCCAGGCTAACGCACACACCCACTTTCTCCGCGCAGCAAACGGAGCGGTGATCGGCAAAACTCTTTCACTTTAGCATTGACGCTGTGAAGAAGCAGTTCCTCTCGCACCTAATCTGCTCAGTGACAACAACTGTTTGCTTTTTTTACGTAAGACAATGTCTTCTAAGTGGTGTAAATGTGTCTTTGGCTGTGAGAGATTTAGGAGTTTGTTCAGCCTTCCTAAAGAAGAGCCTACTCGTCAGAAATGGTCAAAATAGACCAGGATGCAGAGGCTAAAATCATAATATTAAATGTGATTAATCATACACTACATAAGAATAATATTATAGGCTAAAATAATAACAGGAGGCTAAAGAGTTCAACATGCTAATCCCTCTTTTCTAAAGTTTACTGTTGATGTTGTTTTCGTGGGCGGAACCCAGCGACATGCTGTAGCAGCTCAGGGGTTATGTAATGAAATGGGCGGCAGCCACAAGAAGGAGAGGCAGAGCCTCAGAGATCGAGGCATCTTACTTCCAGGCTCGCGAAAATAACTCATATTTCATAAGAAATTCATTCTCCAGTGTACCAAAGGTAATATACTATCACATACATGCATATAGTTTACTCTGAAAGGCTTAAAATAGCATGATATAGGCCCTTTAATGACTTTCTTCTGATGACAAAATAGGAAAATTTATAGCCTATTTATAAACTGACTTTCCCTTAATTGAAATGCTACATCATTTGACAGGATTAATTTGCAGTTGCCAGAAACGGTACCCACTGCTATATTCACAGTGGAAAGACTGAAATGCATGAAATTTACTACAGTTAACAGTTTTCTTGCCCCGACTCTTCTGCAAAAACTGTTTTATGTTTGGAACAAGAGAAGGTGACCTTTGGGATGGAGGCATTTTCCGGCAGGATTAATTTGCAGTTCACAGAAATGGTACCCACTATCTTCACAATGGAAAGACTGAAATGCATGAAATTTGCTAGTTAACAGTATTCTTGCTCTGAGTCTGCTGCAAAAAATATTTTATGTTTGGACCAGCAGAAGGTGACCTTTGGGATGGAGGCATTTTCCGGCAGGAGTAGTTGCCAGGAAATGCATAGAGTATGACTGAAGAAATTTGCTACATTTATTTCTCTCATGGAACGTCAGCTTATTGTGGTGGGGGGTTTGCATGCCCTAGTGATCCCAGGAGCTATGTTGTCCGTGGCAGTTTGCCTCTGGTAGGGTCACCCAAGACAAACTGGTCCTGAGTGAAGGGCCAGATTAAGAATGATCCAACAGACTCTTGTGATAAATATTAGAACAAGGATTCAGTATACTCCTCCCGGTATGGGGTTTCTGGGGCCCCACCCTGGAGTTGGAGGTACTGATTCTCAACCCAGCTACTTCACACTCAGCGGCAAACTGTCCCAGTAAGAACTATAGGTCATTGCTGGATGAAGCCAGCAGGACAGCATCATCTGCAAACAACAGAGATGAGATCCTGTGGTCACCAAGCATGACACCCTCAATTCCCTGGCTGCGCCCAGAAATCCTGTCCATAAAAATTATAAACAGGATCGGTGACAAAGGGCAACCATGGCAGAGTCCAACTGTCACTGGGAATGAGTCCAATCAAGTGTGTGCAATACGAACCAAACTCTCACAATGGTTGTACAGAGACGGAATAGCTCGTAACAACAAGCCTGATACCCCATACTCCTGAAGCACCCCCCACAAAAAAACATGAGGGACGCAGTCAAATGCCTTCTCCAAGTCCACAAAACACATGTAAACTGGTTGGGCAAACTCCCATGAACCCTCAAGCATTCTCAAGAGGGTAAAGAGCTGGTCCGATGTGCCACGACCAGGACAAAAACCACATTGCTCCTTCTGAATCCGAGGTCCGACCAACGACCAGACTCTCCTCAGAATCAGAATCAGAATCAGAATCA
Organism: Pholidichthys leucotaenia; assembly: GCA_020510985.1. NCBI lineage: Eukaryota > Metazoa > Chordata > Actinopteri > Cichliformes > Pholidichthyidae > Pholidichthys > Pholidichthys leucotaenia. The sequence continues at coordinate 188,940,299 of CM035845.1, read as the reverse complement.
GAATCAGGTTTATTGCCATTGTTCATGTAGTACACAAACTAGGAATTTGTCTCGGTACAATGCTGCAACATTAAACATGATAAGATAAGAGAAATAAACTATACATGTAATAAAGTGTAGGATAAGATTAAGTGATACTGGTCAACAGTTAAAATATATATTAGCCAGCAGCAGATACTGTGGAGAACTATATAGTGCAGTCGGTAATGCAGGAAGAAAACAGTGATGATTGACATGAGTCTGGTTGAGCTGCTGTACATGGTGCACGAGAGTCACTTAGTGTTCAGCAGTCTAATGGCAGAGGGGAAGAAGCTGTTCATGTGACGGGAGGTTTTACTCCTCTCCAGTACCTTGGCATAGACTTTCCCAGGGAGGCTGAGGAGTATGATCCTTCTAAAGTTGGAGCACACCCTCCAGTCCCCTTTTTTGAAGAGAGGAACCACCACCCCAGATTGCCATGCCAAAGGCACTGCCCCCGACCTTCTCGCAATGTTGCAGAGGCATGTCAACCATGACAGCCCTACAACATCCAGGGCCTTGAGGTACTCAGGGTAAATCTCGTCTACCCCCGGGCCTGGCCACCAAAGAGATTTTTAACCACCTTGGCGACCTCAGCCCCTGTAATAGGCGAGTCATCCCCCTCGTCCACAAGCCCTACTTCATCTATGGAAGGCGCGTCAGTGTGACTGAGGAGACCCTCAAAGTATTCCTTCCACCGCCCGACGATATCCCCAGTCGAAGTCAACAGCGCCCCATCCACACCATACACAGTGTGGACAGGGAGCTGCTTCCCCCTTCTGAGCCGCCGGACAGTTTGCCAGAATCTCTTCTAGGTTGACCGAAGGTCTTGGTCCATGGCCTCACCAAACTCCTCCCATACCCGAGTTTGTGCTTCAGCAACCACCCGGGTTGCTTCGCCTGCCAGTATGCCTCATCTGCTTCGGGAGTCCCACAAACCAACCAAGCATGATAGGACTTCTTCTTCAGCTTAATGGCCCCCCTCACCACTGGTGTACACCACTTGCTTCGGGGGTTGCCACAATATGCCCCGACGACCTTGCGGCCACAGCTCAGGACCACTGCTTCAACAATGGATGTGGAGAACATGGCCCATTCAGACTCCATGTCTCCAGACTCCCTCGGAATGTGATTGAAGTTTTTCCGAAGGTGTGAGTTGAAGACCTCCCGGACAGGTGCCTCAGCCAGACTTTCCCAGCATACCCTCACTATACATTTGGGTCTACCAGGGCTGAATGGCATCCTCCCCTGCCATCGGATCCAACTCACCACTAGGTGGTGATCATTTGACAGCTCTGCACTTCTCTTTACCCGAGTGTCCAAGACATACGGTCGCAGGTCTGATGACACAATAACAAAATCGATCATCGACCTGCGACCTAGGGTTTCTTGGTGCCAAGTGCACATATAGACACCTTTATGCTTGAACATGGTGTTCGTTATGGACAAACTGTGGTTAGCACAGAAGTCCAGTAACTGAACACCACTGGGGTTCAGATCAGGCAGGCCATTCCTCCAAATCACACCCCTCCAGGTTTCACTGTCATTGTCCACGTGCACATTGAAGTCCCCAGTAGGACAATGGAGTCTCCAAGAGGAGCACTCTCCAGCACCCCAGTCAGAGACTCCAAAATGGGTGGGTACGCTGAGCCATCATTTGGTGCATAGGCACAAATGATGGTCAGGACCCGTTTCCCAACCCGATGGCGCAGGGAAACAACCCTTTCATCCACCATGGAAAACTTCAATATAGAGGCAGCAAGGTGAGGGAATACAAGAATACCCACCCCTGCTCATCGCCTCTCGCTGGGGGCAACTCCAGAGTAGGCCAAGCTCCAGCTCCTCTCCAGGAGACTTGTTCTGGAACCAGAGCTGTGTGCTGAGGTGAGGCCGACTATATCTAGCCGGTATCTCTCAACCTCATGCACCAGCTTAGGCTCCTTCCCCACCAATTAGGTGACATTCCAAGTGCCAAATGCCCGTTTAGGAAGCCTGGGATCAGACCGCCAAGGTCTACGCCTTTAACCGCCACCTGATCCACATAGCACCGGACCCCCATAATCCCTACTGCAGATGGTGAGCCCACTGGAGGGCGGACCCATGTAACTCCTTCAGACTGAGCCCGACCGGGTCCCATGGGTGGAAACCTGGCCACCAGACACTAGCCATCGAGCCCCTCCCCGAGGCCTGGTTCCAGGGTGGGGCCCCGGTAACCCCATACCGAGTGGGGTACACTGAATCCTTGTTCTAATATTTATCATGAGAGTCTGTTGGATCGTTCTTCATCTGGCCCTTCACTCAGGACCAGTTTGTCTTGGGTGACTCTACAAGAGGCAAATTGCCACGGACAACATAGCTCCTGGGATCACTAGGGCATGAAAAAATCCCACCACAATAAGGTGACGATCCATGAGGGAAATAAATGTAGTAAATTTCTTCAATCGCACTCTGTGCATTTCCTGGCAACTACTCCTGCCGGAAAATGCCTCCATCCCAAAGGTCACCTTCTGCTGGTCCAAACATAAAATATTTTTTTGCAGGACAGTCATGGCAAGAATACTGTTAACTGTAGCAAATTTCATGCATTTCAGTCTTTCCACTGTGAAGATAGCAGTGGGTACCATTTCTGGCAACTGCAAATTAATCCTGTCAAATGATGTAGCATTTCAATAAAAGGAAAGTCAGTTTATAAATAGGCTATACTTAAATTTTCCTATTTTGTCATCAGAAGAAAGTCATTAAACATATAGAAAGGCATATTATATTTGTAATAAATTATATATTTATTATAAATTAACCTTTTTGATAAATTAATTATGTACATTGACTATTTTTTTACTTTTTGTATTTTATTTCTGCAAAATTAAATATGGCTAAATGGAATAAGAAGTGCATGACTGCTGTCTTTTAAGCATTACAATAATAATAGGAGGTCAAGTCAACTGCAAAGCAAATGGTTGTCAGCGGGCTACAATACAGAACCTTTAAACAAAAACTCTGAAGGCTTTGGTCTCTAGCAATATAGAAGTGATCTTAATCACATTTTATGGCAAATATAGGCAGGCATAGTCTTGGTCTTTGGGCCCCTAGGAGACTTTATTGCAATAATACTACATGTTTAGTGTGGCCTAACCACTTGAATTAATGTAGAAAGAATTGTGGGTGTGACAGAAGAACTGATATGGATTTATTTTTGTATTAATATTTGAAATTCTGAAGGAAAGTGCATAACAAAGACACATGACATTGACAAAGGGTAGTGTTGGATATGAAGGGAGAAAAAGGACATAAAACACACAAACCTATTTAAAGCCACACCTGCACTTTGGAATACTGACACCAGAACAATTCTGGAAAACCAGAAGTGAAAGGGTTTTACCAGTTTGTTCCATTTTAGCAGCACACTGTGAAGATAACACATGTAGCACTATCAGTCCTACACAGAAATAAACTAGCTACAATGCAAATCTTGTCCGAGCATAAAATTTTTCTTACAGTTAGAGGAATGATACTAATAAATGGAGAAATTAAATGCATTTCAGTCTTTACACTGTGGAGACAATTTCTGGGGGGAAAAAAATGCAGGAAAATGCATTTGTCCCAAAGGTGGGTCATCTCCACAGTTTCGCCCTGACTCTCCTGCAAAAAATGTTTGATGTTCAGACCAAACAAGGTGACTTTTAGGATGGAGGCATTTTCCAGCAGGAGTAGTTGTCAGGAAATGCACAGAGTATGATTGAAGAAATGTACTACATTTATTAGCTTCAATCATCATAATTTCATTCTGATTGCAACAGAATTTTACACCAGGGAAAATTCAGGGTTTTTTTTTGTGTGTGTGTGTGTGTGGGGGGGGGGGGGGTTCTTTCCCTGGCATGTTTGACTTTACTTCCTCTAAAAGTACATGTCTAAAAGTATTATACTGAATACTGTATCAGATTTTTTTTCAGCAGCGATCTGAAGGCTGACTTTTATTTTGACAGATCACACTGTGGTTGAGCTATTGTTAGCTTTGATTATAATTCCAACCTTTTTACTTTATAGTGCTAATTAAATATCAGTTGTCTCATGTTTGTGTGTTAAGTCTTTACAAAAGTTCTCCTGTCTGTGTACAGCTGCACACAGTCTCTGTTCTGCTACATCTGCAAAATGTCAAAATTGTCATCAGTTCAATTAATACATAAATAATTGCATGCATGCATACTGTATCTTGTAGGTTCATGATTAAAAGTGAAGCTATTGGGCATCTTACATAAAAATTAAACTGACAGGTAATAATAACATGCCAGAATTTTTACAAACCTAAGTGGCTGATAATGAGAAAAATATGATAATAAATTTAAAGTCTCATCCAACACACACACACACACACACACACACACACACACACACACACACACACACACACACACACACACACACACCAAGACGAATCCCCCTTACAAAGAAGTTCATCTAGTTGAATAAATCCACACTCAGACACCAGCTGGAATTAATTAACATTTTACTGGAAAGCTGACTCAGCAATGAACAGTACATGAAAAACAATTTCCGTCATCATCAAAATGGTAACGAGAACATCATTACAACATTAACTGAAAACAAATGATCAAAAAATGATGCATATGTATTAATAATATGTAAATAAATTATGCTCAAAAACAAGTTTGCACCAGCTTGACATATTCATAATAAACTGACCCTCAAACCTGAAACATGTGGATGAACTAAAGAATCCAAGAGTCTCAAAGAATCTGGAAAAAAAAAATCACCATAGTCATTTTATTCTGTTATTATGTAGACTTGGATCACTGTGATTTCTAACCCCCTTTGAAACACTAAAATGTCTGGCGAATAAACATAATTTAAAGCCCATTTACCAGCCTGGCTGTCGGGTTATATTTTAGAGTTGGTGGTATTACAGCGTCATACCCTTAGATGCGCATTGTCGCACAAAGTCGTGCTCCAGTCCCGCCCATTTCCGCGTGTCTGTGACGATGGGACGCAATTCTCGGCAAGAGAGCAGAACTCGGCACGACAGAGCACACTCGCCTGATCATCACATTATCTGCCAACAGAGCGAGAAAATTTGACTTGTCAAATTGTTTTAAACATGTTAAAACAATCTGAAAGCATGTAAAATTTTCTGACACATAAACTATGTAGCAAGAAAAAACTTAAAACTTAAACTTTATTTATTTATATAGCACCTTTCATACATGGTTCCATGGTTCCATGGTTCCAAGGTTGTCATAGCCAGGAGAGGCACTGGGGTTAAGCTCCCAGTGCTCATAAAATGCTCCTTTTGGCGTGCGTCTCGAAAAGCCTCTGACAACTAAGTCCAACTCCTAGCCTGCCTGTGTGGTTTAGTCTCTAAGCCCGGCGGAACTGCTTTTACTAATAGGAGAAGGGGCGAGGGCGGATCTCTGGCGCCTTAAAACAAGATGCTTCGGGTAGATGGTGGCTCGTCAACCTGGGAAGGTAGCCCATCTAGGGGAAGGTAAACCCTGATTTCAAACCTCCGCTGCCTTGCGGCATACCCGGTCACGGGAAAGGCTTCAGGAGTCAACCCTGAGGAAAAATCGGGAGTCGGAGCCCCTAAGGCAGTTCTCTGTTGTGCTCAACATCGTTCTGGCAGCTCCTGCGACAGTGCTGGTGCCAAACTGTAGCAGCCCTGCTGTTCCTTTGGATTCATCAGTGACGTGGAGAGGGGGGACATGCTGCATGGGCAACATCTTGTCCTCCATATCTTCCTGCCCAGGCTTGAATCCTACCAACGCCCAACGCTGGAAGGTAGAACACCGGATCACTGGAGAGGACACTCCAGCTTTGCCTTTGGCGTAGACAAAACACGGGGGATGACAGTTACCGGTTATAATTATTTTTATTTATTTTTTTTTTTTCAAGATGGCGACCGGGATGGTCACACTTTTTCAACGCTGAGACAAAGTCGCTGATTTCTTCCCATTAAAAGAACCTAATCAACAGCGATCGGCGCTCGTGACGGACCCCACGGGCTGAATTTCCACCCCCGTCAGAATCCCGTCGGAATGCCCCTTTAATCGGGTAGAACCGCTGCGCTCTATCTGAAGCTTCTGCCAAGCTAATACTGGTTAGCTTAACACTAGCCCCTGTGCGTCACCTAACTCCGACATGAAGCGGCTCAGTCCCCGGTGAGGGCTTACCGGACGAACCTACCGAGGCGGCTCAGTCCCCGGTGAGGGCTTACCGGACAAACCTACCGAGGCGGCGATTGGGAGCTCGAATGCGGCGTTGGTGAGAGACGGGGGCCACCTGGATTCAGCAGGACAGTGGCCTGAATCGGAGCCCAATTTGCGAGGCCCAGCCGAGGAACTACCAGACTGACTACAGACCTGTAGCGCTCACCTCTGTAGTCATGAAGTCCTTTGAGCGCCTGGTCCTGTCCCACCTCAAGTCCATCACCACCCCTCTCCTGGACCCGCTGCAGTTTGCCTACTGAGCCAACAGGTCTGTAGACGATGCAGTCAACCTGGCCCTCCACTCCATCTTGCAGCACCTGGACTCCCCGGGAATCTACGCCAGGATCCTGTTTGTGGACTTCAGCTCCGCATTCAACACCATCCGCCCCGCTCTGCTCCGGGACAAGCTGTCCCTGCTCAATGTGCCTGACTCCCTCTGCAGGTGGATCATCGACTTCCTGACAGACCGGAGGCAGCATGTGCGGCTGGGAAAGACTGTCTCAGACTATACTAGCATCAGCACCGGATCACCCCAGGGCTGTGTACTTTCCCCCCTACTCTTCTCCCTTTACACCAACTCCTGCACCTCCAGCCACCAGTCTGTCAAGTTGATCAAGTTTGCGGACGACACCACCCTCATCGGGCTCATCTCCAACGGCGACGAGTCCGCCTACAGGAGAGAGGTGGCCCAGCTGGCGTCCTGGTGCAGCAATAACAACCTGCAGCTGAACGCTCTGAAGACAGTGGAGATGATTGTAGACTTCAGGAAAGTCACTACTCCTCTGCCCCCCCTCACCCTCTCAGGCTCTCCCATCACCACTGCTGATTCCTTCCGCTTCCTAGGCACTACCATCTCCAGGGACCTCAAATGGGAGCTGACCATCAGCTCACTCATCAAAAAAGCCCAGCAGAGGATGTTCTTCCTGCGGCAGCTGAGGAAGCTCAAGCTACCCACCAAGATGTTAGTGCAGTTCTACACAGCCATCATCGAGTCCATCCTCACCACCTCCATAACCGTGTGGTACGCAGGAGCCACTGCCAGGGACAGACTAAGGCTGCAGCGCGTCGTGCGCACTGCTGAGAAGGTGATCGGCTGCAAGCTCCCATCTCTCCAGGATCTGTACATCTCCAGGACCCGGAGGCGTGCTGGCCGGATCATAGCCGATCCCTCACACCCTGGTCACGTACTGTTTGCCCCCCTCCCCTCTGGTAGAAGACTTCGGTCCATCCAGACTAAAACCTCCCGTCACATGAACAGCTTCTTCCCCTCTGCCATTAGACTGCTGAACACTAAGTGACTTATTGACTCTTGTGCACCATGTACAGCAGCTCAACCAGACTCATGTCAATCATCACTGTTTTCTTCCTGCATTACCGACTGCACTATATAGTTCTCCACAGTATCTGCTGCTGGCTAATGTATATTTTAACTGTTGACCAGTATCACTTAATCTTATCCTACACTTTATTACATGTATAGTTTATTTCTCTTATCTTATCATGTTTAATGTTGCAGCATTGTACCGAGACAAATTCCTAGTTTGTGTACTACATGAACAATGGCAATAAACCTGATTCTGATTCTGATTCTGATTCTGATTCTGATTCTGACTGACGGCGGTCGGTGACGGGGCCTAGCGGAAGAGCCACCCAGCCAGACGACAGCGAGCGACGGTGATCGGTGGATTAGAGCTACGCCGGCGGAGTGCGACATAACTGGCGGTGACGGGGCCCAGCGGAGGAGCCACCCAGCCAGACGGCGACGAGTGGCTGTGATCGGTGGATTCCGGCTGCGCCGGCGGTGTGCGACATAACTGGCCAGGTAGACGGAGGCAGGCGCCGGCGATAGCCTAGCCGGATTCTCTGTTTATTTCTATCCACAGGTCAGTAAAATGCCACCCAAAAAAGAGGAAATGGAAGAAATTAAAAAATCTCTGAACTTTGTGTTAGAAGAATTGGCCAAAATGACTAACCAACAGGCCAAAATAATAAACCTAATACAAGAGGTACAAGCCCTACATTCAATAATAAAAGAAAAAGACCAAAAAATTATGGACCTGGAGCAACACGGGCGTCTTTTGGAACAACGCGTCGAGGATCTTGAACAAGGTTCTCGCATTGATGACCTAGTTATAAGTGGACTAGACATCAGATATCAGTCCTACGCCCATGCCGCAACAGGACTGAGTGGTGAACATGCTTCCATAAGTGAATCAATGTCCCTAGAAAACCAAGTGCTTCAGTTCCTTAATGATAAAGACATTAAGGTAGAAGCCAATGCGATCTCAGCCTGTTATGCTTTACCGAAGAAAGATAACAAAACAAAGAAATCAATTGTGATGCGCTTTGTGAACAGGAGGGTGAAAAATGACATACTGAGGCAGGCCAAAAAACTAAAGGAAACTCAAGTTTACCTAAATGAACACCTGACAAAAAAAAACGCTGAATTAGCACGGCAGGCACGGATGCTAAAAAAACAAAATAGGATACAGTCAACCTGGACAAGAAATTGTAGAATTTGGATTAAACTAAATGGAACACCTGAGCAAGCAAAAAGTATAATGATCAGAGATGCTACTGACTTAGATAAATACAAATGAACACTGTCTATGAAACACAGAGTGAGGAAACTCAAACTCTAAAAATATGCCACTATGCTGAACATAAACCACAAGAGATGGAGAATGATATTGATCCTGATAACCACTTTTTCAATAATATTCATAACCACTGTGAATATTACACTGAAAAGCAATTCAAAAGTCAAGTGCAATTAGATGGTAAACTGTCAATAATACACTTCAATAGCAGAAGTCTTAACAAAAACTTCTCACAGATTCAGGACTATTTAAAACAGCTAAACAGAAAATTCACAGCCATTGCAGTCTCGGAAACCTGGCTTAATGAAGACCAGGCTCCCCTGATGGCAATAGAGGGATATCAGATGTTTAACATTAACAGATCTCAAAAAAAGGGTGGTGGTGTTGCACTGTATGTTGATGACCTATATAGATGTAAGCTTGTAAATGAAATGTCCTCAGCACTACCAGGGATTTTGGAATGTGTTACTGTTGAGATTGACCTAGACAAAACAAAAAATCTAATCATAAGCTGCATATACAGAACGCCGGGAACTTGCATTGAGACATTCAGAGATAAATTAGTCGAGCTGTACAATAATATTACTAGTAAGAAAATGGTAGCAATTTGTGGAGATTTCAATATTGACCTACTTAATCCACATCAACAAAATGTAGTTACAGAGTTCATGAACTCTATGTACAGCATGAGTCTATATCCCACAATAACACATCCCAGTAGAATCACAGTTCACTCTGCTACACTTATTGACAACCTGTTTGTCAATGTTCTCGATAAGAAAATAGAAAGTGGATTATTGATAAATGATATAAGCGACCACTTGCCAATCTTTGCACTTATCCATGGCCACACGGGGCCCAACCCAGAAAAAATCTCAAAATCGTTCAGACACAAATCACCAAACGCAATCAGTTCTTTTAAAGAGGACTTGCTGAAGCAAGACTGGACAGAAGTCTATGTATCAGATGTAAATGAAGCCTATGACACATTTATAAACATTGTAACCACTCTTTATGAAAAAAACTGCCCATTAGTTAAAAAAAAGCTTAAACACAAATTTGCTGACAAACCATGGTTAACCAAAGGACTACAAAAGGCGTGTAAAAAGAAAAATTTATTATATAAAGCTTTCATAAAGAAAAGGACAAAAGAAGCAGAGCAACGGTATAAAACATACAAAAATAAGTTAACATATATAATAAGATGCAGTAAAAGAGACTATTACAGTAAAGAACTGGAAAAAAACAAAGACAATATTAAAAATACATGGACAATAATCAACAGTATCCTTGGAAATAAAAGCAGAAATACTAGCTACCCAACTAATATTCCAAAAAATAATAAATCGACTCCGAATGTGAATATAGCTTCACCTGCAGATGAATTTAATAATTTTTTTGTCAACATTGGACCTAAACTGGCCCGAGAAATACCCACTACGGCGCCTACAGGTGATACAATATGCAATAACACTGCTCTAAAAGACACCATCTTCATAAAGAACACAGACGAAAGAGAGGTCATTGAAATTGTTAAATCGTTCAAAAGTAAAACATCTACTGACTGCGATGGTATTGACATGCTACTAGTCAAAACTGTTATCGAATGCATAGTGAAACCACTGACGTATATCTGTAACCTGTCTCTCCAATCAGGTATATTTCCCAATGCAATGAAAATAGTTAAAGTAATTCCGATTTACAAGACAGGCGACAGAGGGGAACTCTCCAACTACAGACCAATTTCACTATTACCGCAATTTTCCAAGATACTTGAAAAAATATTCTATGAGAGAATTGACAACTTCATACTGAAGAATGATTTATTGTGTGAGCAGCAATATGGGTTCAGACACAAAAGGACAACAGCATATGCCTTAATGGAATTTACAGAAAAAATATCAACAGCCATTGAAAATAAAGAGTATTCAGTTGGAGTATTCCTGGATCTTAAAAAAGCATTTGATACAGTAGATCACAATCTATTATTAAAGAAACTACAAAATTGTGGTATTAGAGGGGTAGCACTGTCCTGGTTAAGTAGTTACTTAAAGAATAGATATCAGTTTGCATGTGTTAACAGCAAAAACTCAGAGTTACTGAAGGTCACCTGTGGAGTCCCACAGGGTTCAGTTTTGGGACCATTATTATTCAATATGTATATAAATGATATATGTAAAGTTTCAGAAAAAATGGACTTAATATTGTTTGCTGATGACACTAATCTGCTATGCAGTGGAAACAATTTGGAACAACTTCTGGATACACTCGGAAAGGAATTAGGAAAGCTGAAACTGTGGTTTGATTCAAACAAATTAATGCTCAATTTAAGCAAGACAAAATTTATAGCCTTTAACAACCATCACAACTACCCAGTACCCAAACTCAGTGTAAATGGTGTAGAGATTGAAAGGGTATCCGAAACTAAATTCCTTGGAGTAATAATTGATAACAAACTGTGTTGGAAGCCACATATTAATTATATAAAAGGTAAAGTATCCAAATTAATTGCAATATTACACAGAGTGAAAAATTTGCTGAATCAACCCACACTATACACCTTGTACCATTCATTAATACTCCCATACATGACATATTGTAATGAAGTATGGGGAAATACATATAAAACAAACATATATCCACTCTTTATGCTTCAAAAGAGAGCTATTAGAATAATCAACAAAGCAGCTTACAGGGAACCAACAAACCCACTTTTTCTTAAACAAAAAACTCTCAAGTTGAAAGATCTGATTGACTTTAAAACCGCAATAATAATGTTCAAAGTGAAGAATCTATCACTGCCCGCAAATATCCAAAAGTTGTTCCAAACAAGGGAGAAATGATATCACTTCAGAGGAACATGTATATTTCAAAAGCCTACAGTGAGAACAACCACCAAGCAACACTGTATTTCAGTGCAAGGAGTCAGATTATGGAACGATTTTGGACCTGAATTAAAATCATGTACAAAGCTTGGACAATTTAAACAAAAACTAAAGGAAGAAATACTCCAAACATATTTACAAGACGACATGTAAACTCACATAAGGATTGACATTTCCAGCCTGTGTTGTGTTGTAGCTTAGTTTTTTCTTTTTTTCTTTTTTTCTCTGTGACACTATGTCTTAGATTTGTTTTTGAATAGTAACCGCTTAACTTAGACTAGCTCAGTTTTCTTTTTCTCTCAGTCACATTTTGTCTTAGCCTTGTTTTAAATTGTAATCACTCTTGTCTTGTTTTCTCTTTTTTCTCCTTTGAATTCTTGGATGGAATATGGGTGGGCAATATAAGCTGCGGCTTCAGCCATCACCCATTTCGGATAACTCACGTGGAATTGTATAGTAGAAGGAGTCTTTGTCTAATTTGACCTTGTTGTTATATTATACAGTTTCTTTTAACCTGTAATGTACTATCCGAAATAAATAAATAAATTCATTCATTCATTCATAAGCCACCGCTCAATTGGCTTAGAGCGTGGCGCCAGGGGTTGCTCCCGACGGTGGGAGGGATCATCAGATCTCACTGGACAGCTATCGCCCGCCTCAAGCTGGGCAGCCGACAGCCAATAAGGTGTTGTCCCGCCACAGCTTGCTTTCCTCATTGGGTGCATGGGGATGAGGAGAAGTCCGAACAGCAGGCTGAGAACCTTCGCACCAGACAAGACAAAAAAACAAAAGAGACCAACTCTAAAACTGGGAACTTGGAACGTCCGCACTATGATGACAGGACTTGCTGCTAACCTCAAGGACATCAACGACACCAGGAAGACTGCCATCATCAATAATGAGCTGAAGAGACTGGGAGTGGATATTGACACTCTCCAGGAAACATGGTTGGCTGACGCAGGCGCACTGAGAGAGAAGGACTACACGTTCTACTGGCAGGGAAAGGGCAGTGACGAACACAGGGAACACGGAGTGGGCTTCGCAGTGAAGAACACCTTGCTGAAGATGGTGGAACCGGGCAGCAATGGCTCTGCACGACTCCTCACCCTCCGCCTCAACACCACTCAAGGCCCAGTCACCCTCATCAGTGTGTATGCCCCAACACTGGCAGCCACACCAGAGGCAAAAGACGAGTTCTACGAGAATCTCGCAACAACTGTCAGGATCATCCCCAACTCTGAACAACTCATTCTCCTAGGAGACTTCAATGCCAGGGGTGGGTGCTGACCATGACTCCTGGCCCTCCTGTCTTGGACCATTTGGTGTGGGCAGAATGAATGACAATGGACAGCGGCTGCTCGAGTTCTGCACATATCACGATCTGTGCATCACAAACTCATTCTTCAAGACCAAGCCCCAACACAAGGTTTCCTGGCGACATCCACGCTCAAAGCACTGGCACCAGCTGGACTTGATCCTGACCAGGCACACCTCACTGAAGAACGTGCTAATCACCCGTTCGTTTCAGAGTGCAGATTGCGACACAGACCATTCATTGGTGTGTTGCAAGGTCAAGTTGCAGCTGAAGAAATTCCATCATGCTAGACAGCCTGGAAAGGCACGGATTGACACCAGCAAGATGGCCCAACCAGAACTTGTTGAGCAGTTTGCCTCCACTTTGAGAAGGAACTTGGTGTACCACAAGAAGGAGAATCTGCAAAGCAGAAGTGGGAAGAGCTGTGAAACACCATCCACCGCACAGCCTTGGCTACCTTTGGGAGGAAGACCTCGAAGTCACAGGACTGGTTTGATGCCAAGTTGACCGAGATGACCCCCGTCATTGAAGCCAAGCGCTCAGCACTTGCTGAGTACAAGAAGTACCCAAACGAGAAGAATCTCCAGATTCTCAGGGCTGCGAGAAGCAAAGTTCAGCAGACTGCTCGGCACTGTGCCAACGAGTACTGGACTCAGCTCAGCCAAGACATTCAAACCGCTGCCATAACAGGGAACATCCGTGGTATGTACGATGGCATCAAGAAAGCACTTGGTCCGGCTCAGAGCAAGACGCCCCCCCTCAAACCTTCCACTGGGGAGATGAAAAGAAAAGAACAAGCAGATGGAGAGATGGGTGGAACACTACTCCGACCTCTACTCCAGACAGAACACCGTGACACCGTCAGCCCTTGATGCAATCGACTGCCTGCCATCCATGGATGAACTTGACGCCGAGCCAACCATCGATGAACTCAGCAAGGCCACTGATAGCTTGGCCGCTGGCAAGGCACCCGGCAACGACGGCATACCCCCCGACCTGATCAAGCACTGCAAGACCGCCCTACTGCTGCCATTGCATGACGTCCTCTGCCAGTGCTGGAAGGAAGGTGCCATACCACAGGACATGAGGGACGTCAAGATCATCACCCTCTACAAAAACAAAGGGGAGAGAAGACTCAACAGGGGACTGCAACAACTACAGGGGCATCTCCTTCCTCAGCGTTGTTGGCAAAGTCTGCGCACGAGTTGTTCTCGTTCGTCTACAGAAGCTTGCCGAACGTGTCTACCCCGAGTCTCAGTGTGGCTTCCACGCTGAGCGATTGACGGTAGACATGATATTCTCCATCCGCCAACTCCAGGAGAAATACAGAGAACAGAACATGCCCCTGTACGTCGCCTTCATCGGCCTCACCAAAGCGTTCGATCTGGTCAGCAGAGAGGGCCTTTTCAAGATCCTGCCAAAGATAGGATGCCCACCAAAGTTGCAAAGCCTCATCGAATCGTTTCACACCAACATGCAGGGGATAGTGCAGCACGATGGCAACGTCTCAAAGCCATTCAACATACGCAGCGGAGTGAAACAGGGCTGTGTACTTGCGCCAACCCTCTTTGGGATTTTCTTTGCTATGCTCCTGAGGCATGCCTTCAGCACAGCAACAGAGGGAATCTACCTGCGCTCAAGATCTGGCAGCAAGCTTTTCAACCTCGCCCACCTGAAAGCCAGAACCAAAGTACACGAGGCTCTAATCAGAGACATGCTGTTCACAGATGACACTGCAGTCGCAACCCACACACAGCAGGAGCTTCAGACCCTATGGTCCGCTTCTCCCAGGCATGCAAGGACTTCGGGCTTACCATCAGCCTGAAGAAGACTAATGTCTTGGCGCAAGGCACGGAAGCACCACCAACCATCACCATCGACGACTACGAGCTGGAGGTCATGAATCAGTTCACGTACCTGGGGTCCACGATCAGCAACAACCTCTCCCTTGATACAGAGATCGACAAGATGATTGGAAAATCAGCCTTCACACTCGCTCGCCTCACCACACGAGTGTGGGAGAATCCCAAACTCTCTGTCAAGATGAAGATGGCAGTGTACAATGCCTGCATCATCAGCACACTGCTCTATGGGAGTGAGACGTGGACAACATACGCCCGGCAGGAAAAGAGACTGAACTCCTTCCACTTGCGCTGCATTCGCCACATCCTGGACATATCCTGGCAGGACAAAGTGCCCAACACAGAAGTTCTGGCCCGCGCCGGCCTTCCCTCCATGTTCACTCTACTCAGGCAGCGCAGGCTCCGCTGGCTAGGCCACGTTCACTGTATGGAGGATGGCAGAATCCCCAAAGACGTCCTCTACGGAGAACTGGCGACTGGCAGGAGAGACGTTGGCCGCCCACAGCTGCGCTTTAGAGACGTCTGCAAGAGAGACATGAAGGCCCTGGATATCAACACAGAGCACTGGGAGGACCTTGCAATGGACCGCTCCAAATGGAGAGGCACCCTGACCAGACAGCTCAAGGTGGGTGAAGAGAGACTGACTGCTGCAGCAGATGAAAAAAGGACTCGCAGGAAGAACCGCCACAGACCCAGCAGCACGGAGACCACCCACAAATGCAACCTGTGTGACAGGGACTGCCATTCGCGCATTGGCCTGTTCAGCCACAGGCAGTGCTGTTCCAGCAGAGTAGACGTTTATGATTCTCTTCCATGGTCATCATAGACTGATTGCTGGGGTCTTTCTGCAACTGTGGGGGTCCTCCCTACAGTTGATAGTGCTATGAGATGACTGTTGTTGTGAAATGGCGCTATATAAATAAAGTTGAATTGAATTGAATTGAATAGACCGACGGAGGCCGACAACCTTTCATACAACAAAGTGCAGCTCAAAGTGCTTTACTGTTTAAAACAATTCCAGATAAAACACAAACAAAACAATAAAAAGACGAGAGCCATCCCCAAGCCCTTCCCCTGCCCCCACTCTTATCCAAGGCTTACATCAACCTGACCCCTAACTCAACCCAGAGCCCTCCTCCTCCCACCCTGTTCCACCCCACCCACAAGTAATAATAGGCATAGTTAAAACATAGCTGAGGACTGAGGACCAGAGAGAGGACACACTGTCATGGGGGACTGTCAGCAGCAGGAGCCGGTCTCAGCCCACAGCTGCAGAGACACCGCCACAGGAGCCACCCCGACCCAGGCAGACAGAGGAGTCCATCCACACCACAACCAACAGGCTGTGACTGAACTTCCCCATCCCACCGAGCCAGGGCCACCACCACAGCAGCATCCCCACCGCCAGAGCCAATCACAGCTCCAAGTGCCAAGAGCCTCCCAATGAGGAAACACTAGAGCTACAAATACCATAAGATAAAACAGAATAGAACAAAATACAATAAGTAGAATAAGATCATAAATAAAAATAATTAAAGAGAATAAAATGGTTAAAGGAATAATAAATATACCCATACATATTTTGTAATGAAAAACTGGATTGAAATAATCTAAAAATATAGAGATATATAAAAAAATAAAATAGCCAAATAAGTATATAAATACAAATGATAAAATCTGTTAAAAGCTATACTAAAAAGGTGGGTCTAGAACTTCCTTTTAAAAACATCAACGCTCACTGCAGCCCTGAGGTCCTCTGGCAGGCCGTTCCACAGATGTGGGCCGAGAAAATGACTGATGCCTCACCGTGGGTTTTGTCCTAACTTTAGGAATAAGTATCTTGTCAGACAAAAAGCAAGCACATACTGTACAGCCTTAATTTATTTCATTTTACTTGTATTTGACTTTTTGCAGTGTAGTTGTGTTTTCTGTCTCACAGTTGCATTATCTCTCCAAGAGAAACAAAAATGAGGCTGTAGTGGCTCAAGGTTGCCCAATAACCAGAGGGTTGGTGGTTCAAATCCCACTCCCACCACTTTGCTGTTGTGTCCTCTGGCAAGACACTTTACCCACCTTGCCTCCAGTGTGATCATGGTTCATGACACTGGAGTATGAATGTGAATAATGTTCGGTGGTGGTTGGTGAGGCCATTGGCGTGGATTGGAAGCCATGTTTCCATCAGTCTGCCACAGGGCAGCTGTGGCTACAGAGGTAGCTTACCACTATCATTGTTTGAGGAGTGAATGAATAATGGACTCATTGTAAAGTGTCTTTGAGTGTTATGAAAACTGCTATATAATAGCAATCCATTATTAAAAACATAGCTATTACACATTTTTAAACGGAGATTCTGCTTGGAGGGGTGCCTACAAAACGTTTCAGGCTTAGGGCCTAATAGCAAGTTAAGGTGGCCCTGTGAGGCGCAAATCGTCACCTTAGAACATAGCAATAGGGCTTTAAGTATTGTTACACTCTAGAGTGGTAGCAGCAAATTTACAGTGGTGTGGAAAAAGTGTTTGCCTCTTCCTGATTTCCGATTTTTTTTGTATGTTTGTTACACTTAAATGTTTCAGATCATCAAACAAATTTAAATATTAGCCAAAGATAACACAAGTAAACATAATATGCAGTTTTTTAAAAATCCAAACCTACATGGCCCTGCATGAAAAAGTGATTGCCCCCTAAACCTAATAACTGGTTGGACCACCCTTAGCAGCAACAACTGCAATCAAGCATTTGCAATAACTGGCAATGAGTCTTTTACAGTGCTGTGGAGGAATTTTGGCCCACTCATCTTTGCAGAATTGTTGAAATTCACCTGCATGGGAGTGTTTTTGAGCATGAACCGCCTTTTTAAGGTCATGCCACAGCATTTCAGTCAAATTCAGGTCAGGACTTTGATTAGGCCACTCCAAAGTCTTCATTTTGTTTTTCTTAAGATATTTAGAGGTGAACTTGCTGGTGTGTTTTGGATCATTGTTCTGCTGCAGAAACCAAGTGCGCTTCAGCTTGAGGTCACAAACAGATGGCCGGACACTCTTCTTCAGGAATTTTTGGTAGACAGCAGAATTCATGGTTTTATTTACCACAGCAAGTCTTCCAGGTCCTGAAGCAGCAAAACAGCCCCAGACCATCACACTACCACCACCATATTTTACTGTTGGTATGATGTTCCTTTTCTGAAATGCTGTGTTACTTTTACACCGGATGTAATGCGACACACACCTTCCAAAAAGTTCAACTTTTGTCTTGTTCAGTCCACAGAGGATTTTCCCAAAAGTCTTGAGGATCATCAAGATGTTTTCTGGCAAAACTGCGACGAGCCTTTATGTTCTTTTTGCTTAGCGGTGGTTTTCATCTTGGAACTCTGCCATGTAGGCCATTTTTCTCTTTCTTATGGTGGAGTCATGAACACTGACCTTAACTGAGGCAAGTGAGGCCTGCAGTTTTTTGGATGTTGTTGTGGGGTCTTTTGTGACCTCTTGGATGAGTTGTTGCTGCACTCTTGGGGTAATTTTGGACAGCCAGCCACTCCTGGGAAGGTTCCCCACTGTTCCATGTTTTTACCATTTGTGGATGATGGCTCTCACTATGGTTCACTGGAGTCCCAAAGCTTTAGAAATGGCTAGAAAATTGAACTCAGCTTTCAAAGATGTGATAAACCACAGTTAATTTATGTTTTAACAGGGGGGCAATCACTTTTTCACACAGGGCCATGTAGGTTTGGATTGTTTTTAACCTTAATCGATAGATAGATAGATAGATAGATAGATAGATAGATAGATAGATAGATAGATAGATAGATAGATAGATAGATAGATAGATAGATAGATCCCAAACTGGGAAATTACAGTGTAACAGCAGCATGACAGTTGACAACCAAACAACAGAAGCACACACATGACAGACAAAGGGATTACCCATGGAAAGTAAAATCTAACACGACTATAAAACCTATATACATCATAGCTTAATATATGATGACCCGTATAAACACATGAATCATCCCATTGGACAAAGAAGGACTATCAGGAGCAGAGTGAAAAGTGATGTACCAGTTAGTCTGTAAGATGCAGTGTGGCAGCATAGCTATGCCAGAATACAACATCATAGTGAGTTATTGTACAGTGAAATTGCATGTGGCAGGAAAGATTTCCTGTACCTGGCTGTTCGACAACGAAGCTGTAGTAGTCTGCTGGAGAAAGTGCTCCGCTGTCTATCTAGTGTGTGGTGGAGGGGGTGATCAGGATTGTCCATGATGGATCGCAGTTTATTTAGAGTTCTCCTCTCCATCACTGTCTCAAAGGTCTCCGATCTGAGACCAATTACAGAGCCAGCCCTCTTGATAATCTTGTCAAATCTGTTGATATCTCTGGCCCTGATACTGCTACCCCAGCAGACCGCAGCAAAGAAGATGATGCTGGCGACAACAGTCTGGTAGAAAAGCTCCAGCATCCTGCTGCACACGTTGAAGGATCGCAGCTTTCTCAGGAAGTAGAGTCTTCTCATCCCCTTCTTGTGCGCAGCATCGGTGTTGGATCTGCAGTCCAACCTGCTGCTGATCCTGACACCCAGATATTTGTAGTCCTCAACCACCCCCCCCCCCCCAATCTGCAGTGGCTGAGAAGGAGCCTTCCTCTTCCTGAAGTCAATCACCATCTCTCTGGTCTTGCTGACATTCAACCTCAGGTGATTCTGCTCCGTCCACTCCACAAATCTGTCTACCAGTGCCCTGTACTCCCCCTCCTCTCTTTCTCTTATACACCCCACAACAGCTGAGTCATCAGAGAATTTTTGCAGGTGGCATGACTTAGTGTTGTACTTAAAGTCAGTGGTGTATAAGGTAAAAAGAAAAGGAGAGAGCACAGTCCCCTGTGGCGCTCCTGTATCACTAGCCACCACTCCAGACAAGACACTTCCCAGCCTGACAAACTATGGTCTGCCTGTCAGGTAGTCAGTAATCCAGGAGATCACAAAGCTGTCAACCCCCATCACCCGCAGCTTCTCACCCAGCAGCAATGGCTGGATGGCGTTAAAGGCACTGGAGAAATCAAAAAAAGTGATTCTCACAATATCTCCTCCACCATACCATCCAAGTGCAGATGGGCTTGTTGCAGCAGGTAGATGACAGCATCTTCATATATTATATTGCATATCTAACTCCCAAATGGGGCTGATATGCAAACTGCACAGGGTCCAGCCACGTCTTCACCTGCGGCCTCAGGTGGGCTAAGACCAGTCTCTCCATAATAATAAACACCTTCAATAAAAAAAAATGCATTTTGTGTTTACTTGTTTTATTTTTGTCTAATATTTAAATTTGTTTGATGATTTGAAACATTTAAGTCTGACAAACATACAAAAAAAGAGAAATCATGAAGGGGGCAAACACTTTTTCACACCATTTTGCATAGATGTTGTAGTGTGTGAACTGGTGGGGTGGGGCGTGGGGATTTGGACACTGGGGCTCACCCTAGCCGACGTCAGGCGTAAGGACGGATGACGTTGGGCGGCGGCGCCATCTTGTATATATAGTCCTGTGTGTGAATAATAAAGTGTTCCTTGTTCGTTGCAAGACGGCTCATGGTTCGATCATTTCAGATATAACATTTGGTGATGAGAGTCAAACCATGGTAGCGTGTTTGAGGCCACCACAACAGTTTTTGGAAACCCCAGGTGAGCCGCCCACCCCGTGGCACCGTTGGTTCAACATGTTTAAAGACTATGTTGACGCAGCTGGCCTGAGAGACGCAGACAATGAGAGACTGAGGATTGTACTGGTTCTTGGTCTAGGAGAAGAAGGACGGCGCGTGTTCCGTACTCTGGGTCAGGCAGACTCATTCGCCAACTGTGTGAGCCTAATGGAGAAATACTACAGTGTAAAGAGCAACTTGACAGCACAAAGATACAGGTTTTTCAACTGCTATCAAAGAGTGGGTAAGTAAACCTAACATTATGCCATAGAACGCCAAAGTTAAGCGAGCACATACACCTTCGGGCCTTTAGAAGATGATCTAATTCATGTAATAGCTCAAGTAGGTTCATTTTGTCTTCTTTTAATTATTTTTATTTTGTTCTTATTAAAGACAAGAATAGAAAACATGTTAAGAAGGTAAAGACATCTCCTTTCTATTCTTGTCTTTAATAAGAACAAAAGATAAATGATTTAATCCTTGACAAGCTAGTAGCTGGCACCAACAATGAGTGGCTAAAAGAAAAACTATTGCTAACTATGGATGATTTCAATCTAAGCCAAGTAATGAGAATAGCAAGCCAGATGGAGGCAGCCATCCAGCTAGCAGAACAGCTAACAGCAACTAGCCAATAGACCCCCCCCCCTTCCCCAACCAACCCCATGGGAGCAGGCCATTAACAACATCATTAGCCATTCTGAATGGATACATCCACAGGGCAGCTCGAAGAAGCAGGGCAAGATGCAGACAGAGGCAGGGGAGCGGCTGCCATGCACCGGCTGCGGCTCGTCTAAACACCGAACACGCTTGCCCACCTGCCCCGCTAGAGGGAAGAAATGCCACCGCTGCAAACTAGATAACCACCTGGTCAAGGTTTGCCACACAGTCCCCGCAAAGAACCAAGCCCACTCACTGGACTTAGCCATGGTATGCGTAGTGGGTGCTAGGAATTGGTTGCTCAAATGGCATGTCATCCAGCTGGATGGCGTTGACGTACCACTATTAGTGGATTCAGGTGCTTCATGATCCCTACTGAATGTAGCCATGGTCAGAAAGATCTTCCCAAAAAAGACCATTACTGTGAAGGGCTGTTTGTATATGGGCATGTCAAGATCGACATGGTAGGAACAATTGACTTCTCAGTAACTTGCAGCCCAAAGACAATCCCATCGTTCACCTTTCAGGTAACGTGCCTAGGGGCTAATCTACTGGGAATTGATCTGTTAGGCAAGTTGGGGTTTTCCATAACAGACCCAACAGGCTCTGCCGTGCTAACTGTCTCATCACCCTGGCAGTACCGCTGGCAAGCGCTCTTTACGAGTCTAGGGTGCATTGCTGCTTTTAACCACTGACTACTCATCAACCCAGAATTCCAGCCACCCAAAATTCAACCACTCCGCTGACTGCCCCTCGCCTTATGAGAGAACATTGCTATGAAGCTTAAGAAACTGCTGAACGCTGGCATCATTGAGAGGATCGACACATCCCCATGGATTTCTAATATCGTCGTGGTGAAGAAAAAGTCGGGCGGCATACGACCGTGCATCAACCTCCGGATGGTTAACAAGGCAATCACCCCTGACAAATATCCCCTGCCCATGATGACAGAGCTTACAGTGGCCTTCAGCGGTTCTAAAATTTTCTCGAAGCTGGACCTCCGCCAAGGCTACTTACAGGTACTGCTCCACCCCGACAGCTGCAACCTAACAGCTTTTGTTACACACATGGGGGTTTTCAGATACACACGCATGCCCTCCGGCCTTGGTTCTGCCCCAAGCTGCTTTGAGAAAATTAAGGCACCATCCTTGCCGACCTCAAGGGAATGGTGCTGTATCTGGATGACATTGTGGTGCATGGCGCGTCATCAGCCACCCACGACGCTCGCCTCGGGAAGGTCATGGAGGCACTGACAAACTATAGTGTCACACTCAACAAAGAAAAATGCATCTTTGTAGCAGAGTCTATCGAGTTTGTGGGGTTTGGACAGGCCGCTGAGGGCCTGAGCCCCCTGCATTTGAACGTGGAAGTGTTGCAGCTACTGGAACCTACAACCCCCGCACAGATCTCGTTTTTTTCTGGGCATTGGGAATTTCTACGGGCACTTTATCCCTCACTACTCCAAAAAGATAGAACCACTGTGCACTCTCCTGAAACAGGACACGCCATGGGAGTGAACTCCAGCATGCACATTCGTCCTTAATCGACTGAAGTCACAGCTCACTTCTCCGCCTGTGCTGTGCCCACTTCGACCCACAGAGTCCCACCTTCGTGATGTGTGAGGTGTCAGGCTCTGCAGTAGGAGGAGTCGTGCCACAACTTCAAGATGAAACGGAACGCCCAGTGGCATTTGCATCGAGGTCCCTCACACCAGCTGAACAGAAGTACACAGTGAGGGAGAGGGAGGCGCTGGCGTGCGTCTGGGCATCCGAACATTGGCACATACACCTCTACGGATGACACCATACACTTCGAATGGACCACAGAGCCCTCACAGCACTGCTGGAAGCATTCGGGTAGAGACACAAACCTCTGCGCATCTACAGGTTGACTGAAAGACTGCAAGCTTATAATTTCACCACCCAGATCACGCCGGGCAGGGAGAATGTAGTGGCGGACCTCTTGTCCTGAGCCACACCTTAAACCAACCTGGATGGTGACCGAGACCCCCTGGAGACGTAGGTGATTAACTTCTTTCACGAGCCCTTACAGAACACAATTTCTCTCCAGGAGCTCCAGGTGGTGTCAGAAAAGGACCTGACCCTAACGCAGCTGTGTTTGTTCATCCGTGAGGGATGGCCTGCAAAGGTACTGAGAGAGCTGGCACCTTTTCATACAGTCAAGGACGCTCTGGCCTGTTGGAACAATGTTTGCGTGGCAAGAGGACACTGCACAATAATTCCTGAAACACTAAAGGGCCGCATCTTAACCATGCTGCACGAGGGTCACCTGGGCATGGTCAGAGTGAAACAGCGATGCGGGAGCTCGGTCTGGTGGCCAGGCATCGACAGAGACATAGAGAAAATGGTAAAAGACTGTGTACCCTGCCTGGAAAGCGGAAAAAACAGGAGCACCCCCACCCCTGCCACTGCAACCGTGACCATATCCAGCAGCCCCCTTGAAACACATTCAACTGGACATATGTGGCGAACTACATGCTGCCCCCGCACATGAATGGTTTCTGCTGGTAGCTTATGATCTCCACTCGAAATGGCGAGAGGTGATGCCCACCGGTTTGATTACTACCGATGTGGTCACCAACTTCCTCACCTCCCTCTTTCTTGCCGGGGTGTGCCGGATGCCATTACAATGGACAATGGCCTGCAATTTATCTCGGCAGGTTTTGAAACGTTCATGAGTGAGAGAGACATCAAACACATAAAGACAGCATTCTACCATCCACAAGCAAATTGCGGGGAGGGCTGTAGAAAGATTCAACAAAACCCTAAAGAACAGGCTCAGAATGCATCTGGCAGAAGGACTCCAGTTCTCAGCCGCACTACAGAATACACTGCTGCACTATAAAGCAACACCTCACACCACGATGGGCTGCTCACTGCCGGTATTGATGTTGGGTCATGAAAGGTGCCTTCCTTCGGACCGCCTATGCCCCCCATAGGGGGCTACTTAGCAAGAGAGACCATCACCAAGGGGGAGGGTGGTCGAGCAGCAACGTTGAATGAAACTAAGGTTCAACAGAAAATGCTGAGTGAGGCGGCCCGGAGTCGCACTATGGGACTGGGTCAGGATCAGGCGCCCTAACCATGCACACAAGCTGCAATCGTTCTTTATATCGCCACTACAAAACACAGCCCATCTGGGGCCAGCCATGTTCCGTCTCTCTGATGGGTCACGATGGCATGCTAGCCACCTCCGAAAATCCCAACCAACCCCGACCCCTGATCAGAGGATGACCACAGATATGACAGACCCAGGTTGGGACTTTGCTGATGAGGAACCTAAGAACCCCCAGGGGTGTTTGCTGGGGCCAGCGGCGGCACTACAGCCTGTGCACCGGTCCAGAGTCTGGCAGAGACCTTGACACCTGAAAGACTTGGGTGAAGTGTTGGATCAAGAAAGTGGGAGAATGACCCACTCCAACACACGGGCATCCTGGCAGTCTACCCAAGTGCTCAGTTAGGCTTAAAGGTGGCCTTTTTTTTTGGGGGGGGGGGGGGGTTAAATACAGGTACATCTCAAAAAATTAGAATATCATGAAAAAGTTCAATATTTTTTGTCACTCATTTCAGAAAATGAAACCCATATATTATATACTGTAGATTCATTACACAGAGAGGGATATATTTCAAATGTTTATTTATTTTAATTTTGATGATTATGGCTTACAGCCCATGAAAACCCCAAATTCCATTTCTCAAAAAATTAGAATATTACATAAAATTAATTTTAAAAAATAGTTTTTTAAATAGAAATGTTGGGCGACTGAAAAGTATGTCCATGTACACACTCAATACTTGGTCAGGGCTCCTTTTGGATTAATTACTGTATCAGTGTGGCGTGGCATGGAGGTGATCAATCTGTGGCACTGCTGAGGTGTTATAGAGGCCCAGGTTGCTTTGATAGTGACCTTCAGCTCGTCTGCATTGTTGGGTCTGGTGTCTCTCATCTTCCTCTTGACAATACTCCATAGATTCTCTATGGGCTTTAGGTCAGGAGAGTTTGCTGGCCAATCTAACACAGTGATGCCATGGTCATTAAACCAGGTTTTGATACTTTTGGCAGTGTGGAGGGGAGTGCCAAGTCCTGCTGGAAAATGAAATCAGCTTCTCCATAAAGCTTGTCAGCAGAGGGAAACATGAAATGTTCCAAAATTTCCTGGTAGACAACTGCGCTGACTTTGGTCTTGATAAAACACAGTGGACAAACACCAGCAGATGACATGGTTCCTCAAATCATCACTGACTGTGGAAACTTCGCACTAAATCTCAAGCAACTTAGATTCTGTGCCTCTCCACTCTTTCTCCAGATTCCGGGACTTTGATTTCCAAAGCGAATGCAAAATTTACTTTTATCTGAACAGAGGTCATCTGCTGGACTACAGATATCTGGGTGTCAGGATCAGCATTGGGCTGGTCTGGAGATCCAACACTGATGCTGCACACAAGAAGGGGACGAGCAGAGTCTACTTCCTGAGGAAGCTGAGATCCTTCAACGTGTAGCAGGATACTGGAGCTTTTCTTCCAGACCATTGTCGCCAGCACCATCTTCTTTGCTGCTGTCTGTTGGGGTAGCAGTATCAAGGCCAGCAACACCAACAGACTTGACAAGATTATCAAGAGGGCTGGCTCTGTAATTGGTTTCAGACTGGAGACCTTTGAGACAGTGGTGGAGAGGAGAACTCTAAATAAACTGTGATCCATCATGGACAATCCTGATCACCCCCTCCACCACACACTGGGCAGACAGCGAAGCACTTTGTCCAGTAGATTACTACAGCTTTGCTGTCGAACGGCCAGGTATCGGAAATCTTTCCTGCCGCATGCCATTTCACTGTAGAATAACTTGCTATTATGTTGTATTCTGGTCATAATTATGCTGCCATCCTGCACCTTACAGTCTAACTGGTACCTCACATTTCACTCTGCTCCTGATAGTCCTGCATTGTGCAGCAGGTATGATTTATGTGTTATATGGGTCACCATGTATTCAGCTATGATGTATATAGGCTTTTATAGTTGGGTTGTGGAAAAAGGAATAACCAGAGCAAGGTTTCCGAGCAGATGAACTTTATTCACTCTTTCACATCTTCCAGAATCAGAAACATTAACCTCATGTAGTAAGGACTCTCTTTTATAACACAACACTCACACGTCCCTGCTACCTGAGGTCTTGCATTACAATTCACTCCCCCATGACAATCCCTTTTGTCCCCCAGCCCTTTAATCCCCATGCTCTTCCATCAGAGGAAACTACTGCATCTCCATGTCTTTCAGTCTGAGATGAACACCACAGCATGGGTCCCCCCCCCCACCCCCAGAGTCTCAGACTGAGTGTTAACCCTCACGTCCTCTCAGCTTCAGCCTCCGCCCATAGCTGCTGTAACGGGGGTCTTCGGCTCTGTGGCGCTGCTGTGCCAGTAGGGGGGTCCTGAGAGTATGTCCGTCTGTGGGGAGACAATGGGAGGGGGGGCATTCAGCATGCTCGTGTGACTGCTCTGATGAATTGTTTACGTGGGGAGTTCTCAGGGGGGGGGGGGGTCTTCCGCGCCGAGGAGCTCGGGCAAACACCACCTGCTCATCTGCCACAACAAAGGCGGGCTTAAACCTGTCTATACAGATTCTCTCCAGCGACCCCCCAAGTCTAACACAAAATGTTTGTCCCCGGGTTCCAGCACTCTCTAAACGGGCCATCATAGGGTGGGCGCAATGGGGGCCAGTGGGCATTGTGCCTGACAAACACGAACGCCGCGTCTTTCAAGGTTTTTGGCACAAAAGCGCGGGGAAAACAGTGATGGGCCAGGCCAGGTAGCATCCCTGCATCTGCGCAATGCCGTGAACGCGGGGATGGATGGGTGTTCGGAGCAGCGTTATCTGGTAAAAATTCCCCGGGGAGCTGGAGCGGCTGAGAAAAAAACAGCTCTGCTGGGGAAGCCATCAAATCCTCTTTCGGTGCGGAACGCAACCCTAGTAGAACCCACGGCAACCGGTCCACCCAATTTGCATCCGTAAGCGAAGCCCTGAGCACTGCTTTCAGTGACCTATGGAAACGCTCACATAACCCATTGGCCTGTGGGTTGTACACGGTCGTGCGATGAATTGAGACGCCCAGGCTCCGGGCCATCGTGGACCAGAGGTTGGAAACAAACTGAGGGCCCCGATCGGACGTGATGTTTGAAAGGGTGCCAAAATGTGCCACCCATGTTGTCAAAAAAGCGCGTGCCACGTCTGCGGATGCGGTGGAAGCTAGTGGGACTGCTTCTGGCCATTGTGTGGTGCGGTCCACCACTGTCAGGAGGTGCGTGAACTCCTGTGATGGCAGGAGGGGGCCCACGAGGTCCACATGAACGTGGTCGAACCTCTTAGCCGGGATATGGAACGGTTCCAAGGGGGCCTTTGTGTGCCTGTACACTTTGGCTCGTTGGCACGCTATGCAGGCTGCTGCCCACTCTTTCACCTGTTTGCACAGGCTCGGCCAGACGAACCTCGCTCCCACCATTTTGACTGACGCGCGCACTCCTGGGTGCGCCAGGGAGTTAACCGACTCAAAAACGCGGCGGCGCCAAACGCGTGGGACCACCACTCGTGGGCGTCCTGTGGAGACGTCACAGATTGGGGGGGGGGGGCGTCTTGAAGTGCTCTGGTCTCCAGCCTTAACCCTTTTGGTCCAGACTGGAGCGCGCACACGTTCAGTTTAGTTTAGTTTAGTTTAGTTTATTTGAAAAGGGACAATGCAATTTCATAAAACACATGATTACACATGGTTAAAAAAGCCAGAATTAGCCAAAAAGTTAGTTTTCTTCTGTAGTCCCCTGGCCAAGATGTAAAAAGCAGTAAAATGCATCTACAAGAAAAAAAACATGGTTAGACATTTAAGAGGGCACTAATATAACAAATAACATATACATAACAAACCGTACATTTAATCACAACATCAAACATCACAACAGACTTATCTTTTAGTGTTGGCAGCTGTAGGTGTTTATAAGCCGCATTTTCAATTTTTTTGTGAAGGCCTTGTATGTTGTAAGCAGTTTAACCTCCTCATGTACTGAGTTCCACTCACTAGCACTCCTCACTGACCAGGCCGACTTACTGAAAGTACTCCTGCGCAGAGGAATGAAACAGTCACCTCTGACAGAGCCTCGAGTGACACGCTCAGAGCTGTTTCTTTGACTGATGAACTCTGCCAGTGGATCTGGAGCCAAATCATGCAGTACTTTATAAATCAAATTTAAATTTGCAAATGTATGAAGACTATCCCAGTTTAAAAGACTGTATTTTTTTAAAATTGCACAATGATGATAATGCCTAGGTTTTTTATCCATAACTTTAACTGCTTGTTTGTACAAAACTTCCAATGGGTTTTTTGCACTCAAACCCGCCTGGGACCAGCTAGTGAGGCAATAGTTGAAGTGACTGAGAATCAATGAATGCAAGTATATTTTTGCAGCTTCAGTTGACATTTCATTTCGAATTGCATGAAAATTTGCAAGATTTAACTTAATTTTTTTACACAATTTAGCAATATGGGCTTTAAAGGAAAGCTGTGAATCTATTCGTCGGCCTCCGTCAGTCTATGATGACCATGGAAGAGAATCATAAACGTCTACTCTGCTGGAACAGCGCCGCCTGTGGCTGAACAGGCCGATGCGCGAATGGCAGTCCCTGTCACACAGGTCGCATTTGTGGGTGGTCTCCGTGCTGCTGGGTCTGTGGCGGTTCTTCCTGCGAGTCTTTTTTTCATCTGCTGCAGCAGTCAGTCTCTCTTCACCTACCTTGAGCTGTCTGATCAGGGTGCCTCTCCATTTGGAGCGGTCCGTTGCAAAGTCCTCCCAGCGCTCTGTGTTGATCTCCAGGGCCTTCATTTCTCTCTTGCAGACGTCTCTAAAGCGCAGCTGTGGGCGGCCAACGTCTCTCCTGCCAGTCGCCAGTTCTCCGTAGAGGACGTCTTTGGGGATTCTGCCATCCTCCATACGGTGAACGTGGACTAGTCAGCGGAGCCTGCACTGCCTGAGTAGAGTGAACATGGAGGGAAGGCCGGCGCGGGACAGAACTTCTGTGTTGGGCACTTTGTCCTGCCAGGATATGTCCAGGATGTGGCAAATGCAGCGCAAGTGGAAGGAGTTCAGTCTCTTTTCCTGCCGGGCGTATGTTGTCCACGTCTCACTCCCATAGAGCAGTGCGCTGATGATGCAGGCATTGTACACTGCCATCTTCGTCTTGACAGAGAGTTTGGGATTCTCCCACACTCGTGTGGTGAGGCGAGCGAGTGTGAAGGCTGATTTTCCAATCCTCTTGTCGATCTCTGTATCAAGGGAGAGGTTGTTGCTGATCGTGGACCCCAGGTACGTGAACTGATTCACGACCTCCAGCTCGTAGTCGTCGATGGTGATGGTTGGTGGTGCTTCCGTGCCTTGCGCCAAGACGTTAGTCTTCTTCAGGCTGATGGTAAGCCCGAAGTCCTTGCATGCCTGGGAGAAGCGGTCCATCAGGGTCTGAAGCTCCTGCTGTGTGTGGGTTGTGACTGCAGTGTCGTCGGCGAACAGCGTGTCTCTGATTAGAGCCTCGCGTACTTTGGTTGTTGCAAACTTTTGGTTGTTTCGGATGTTCCCTGTTATGGCAGCGGTTTGAATGTCTTGGCTGAGCTGAGTCCAGTACTTGTTGGCACAGCGCCGAGCAGTCTGCTGAACTTTGCTTCTCACAGCCCTGAGAATCTGGAGATTCTTCTCGTTTGGGTACTTCTTGTACTCAGCAAGTGCTGAGCGCTTGGCTTCAATGACGGGGGTCATCTTGGTCAACTTGGCATCAAATCAGTCCTGTGACTTCGAGGTCTTCCTCCCAAAGGTAGCCAAGACTGTGTGGTGGATGGTGTTTCGCAGCTCTTCCCACTTCTGCTTTGCAGATTCTCCTTCTTGTGGTACACCAAGTTCCTTCTCAAAGGTGGAGGCAAACTGCTCAACAAGTTCTGGTTGGGCCATCTTGCTGGTGTCAATCCGTGCCTTTCCAGGCTGTCTAGCACGATGGAATTTCTTCAGCTGCAGCTTGACCTTGCAACACACCAATGAATAGTCTGTGTCGCAATCTGCACTCTGGAACGAACGGGGGATTAGCACGTTCTTCAGTGAGGTGCGCCTGGTCAGGATCAAGTCCAGCTGGTGCCAGTGCTTTGAGCACGGATGTCGCCAGGAAACCTTGTGTTGGGGCTTGGTCTTGAAGAACGAGTTTGTGATGCACAGATCGTGATATGTGCAGAACTCGAGCAGCCGCTGTCCGTTGTCGTTCATTCTGCCCACGCCAAATGATCCAAGATAGGAGGGCCAGGAGTCGTGGTCAGCGCCCACTCTGGCATTGAAGTCTCCTAGGAGAATGAGTTATTCAGAGTTGGGGATGATCCTGACAGTTGTTGCGAGATTCTCGTAGAACTCGTCTTTTGCCTCTGGTGTGGCTGTCAGTGTTGGGGCATACACACTGACGAGGGTGACTGGGCCTTGAGTGGTGTTGAGGCGGAGGGTGAGGAGTCGTGCAGAGCCATTGCTGCCCGGTTCCACCATCTTCAGCAAGGTGTTCTTCACTGCGAAGCCCACTCCGTGTTCCCTGTGTTCGTCACTGTCCTTTCCCTGCCAGTAGAACGTGTAGTCCTTCTCTCTCAGTGTGCCTGCGTCAGCCAACCATGTTTCCTGGAGAGTAGTGATATCCACTCCCAGTCTCTTCAGCTCATTATTGATGATGGCAGTCTTCCTGGTGTCGTTGATGTCCTTGAGGTTAGCAGCGAGTCCTGTCATCATAGTGCGGACGTTCCAAGTTCCCAGTTTTAGAGTTGGTCTCTTTTATTTTTTTGTCTTGCCTGGTGCGAAGGTTCTCAGCCTGCTGTTCGGACTTCTCCTCATCCCCATGCACCCAATGAGGAAAGCAAGCTGTGGCGGGACAACATCTTATTGGCTGGGGGCTGCCCAGCTTGAGGCGGGCGGTAGCTGTCCAGCGAGATCCGATGATCCCTCCCACCGTCAGGAACAACCCCTGGCACCGCGCTCTATGCCAATTGAGCGATGGCTTATAACCGGTTTCCCCGTGTTTTGTCTACGCCAAAGGCAAAGCTGGAGTGTCCTCTCCAGTGATCCGGTGTTCTACCTTCCAGCGTTGGGCGTTGGTAAGATTCAAGCCTGGGCAGGAAGATATGGAGGACAAGATGTTGCAGCATTTTCCCCCCTCCACGTCACTGATGAATCCAAAGGAACAGCAGGGCTGCTACAGTTTGGCACCAGCGCTGTCGCAGGAGCTGCCAGAACGATGTTGAGCACAACAGAGAACTGCCTTAGGGGCTCCGACTCCGGATTTTTCCTCAGGGTTGACTCCCGAAGCCTTTCCCGTGACTGGGTATGCCGCAAGGCAGCGGAGGTTTGAAATCAGAGTTTATCTTCCCCTAGATGGGCTACCTTTCCAGGTTTACGAGCCACCATCTACCCGAAGCATCTGGTTTTAAGGTGCCAGAGATCCACCCTCACCCCTTCTCCTATTAGTAAAAGCAGTTCTGCCGGGCTTAGAGACTAAACCACATGGGCAGTCTAGGAGTTGGACTTAGTTGTTAGAGGCTTTTAGAGATGCACGCCATAAGGAGCATTTTATGAGCACTGGGCGCTTAACCCCAGTGCCGCTCCTGACTAGGACAACCTTGGAACCAATGATTTGGAACCAATTATTAACCCAAGATATTTATATTGGCTAACAATTTGTATTTTTCCTCCATTAACATGTGTGTCAGGGTCAGGTGACACTCTATTTATTTTAGTGAAATACATGCCTACAGTTTTAGAAACATTTAACTGTAGACAGCTCTCCTGCAACCAAGTTGTGACACAGGACATTGTTTTACTAAGTTTAGCAGCAACAGTGTCTTTGGAGCGACCATGAACAAAAAAAAATCGTGTCGTCTGCATACATTAAGCATTCAGCTTCAGGACAAACAGTGGGCAAATCATTAATATAAAGACTAAATAAAAGGGGGCCTAATATTGATCCCTGAGGGACTCCAGAAGTTAGCCTAAGAGAATCAGATCTGCAGTTGTTAACTGATACAGATTGTGTTCGATCATGCAGATATGATTCAATCCAGCTCATAGCGTTGTGAGAAAAGTTAAATTTAAAGAGCTTGGTAAGAAGAACAGAGTGATTTACTGTATCGAATGCTTTCCTGAGGTCCAAAAACACCGCCCTTACAACTCCACCCTTATCAAGAAAAGATTTATTTTGTCAGTGAAGAGGCATGTAGCCATTTCAGTGGAATGCTTGGATCTGAAACCAAACTGCATGGCGTGGAGAGAGGGGGAACTACTGTTTAAATAATGGACAATCTGCTCTGCCACCCATTTTTCTGTAATTTTGGAAATGGCCGGAAGAATGCTTATTGGTCGGTAGTTATGCAGAAAAGTTGAGTCACCGGATTTAAAAACAGGAGTAACAATAGCAGATTTCCAGGCCTTTTGAAAATGGCCAGATGAAATTGAAAGATTAATGACTGAGGCAATAGGAGTGGCGAGAGCTGAACCTAAATCTTTGAGCATGTTCATGTCCATTCCAAAAACATCCTTTGCTTTAGATGGTTTGAGTGATTGAATTAAATCGATAACTTTGGTCTCAGTAATATCTGTAACAGTAAAATACTGCGTTGCAGACAATGCAGGGTATTCCTTCGTTTTACTATAAACTTGTCAGAGATTTCTGACACAGATTCAATGAGGTAGTTGTTAAAAGCATCAGCCATCACTTGAGGTTCCGTCAAGATGTTTCAATCTAATTGAATTTGCATTAGTTTTGTTTTGGTTTTTTTGGGAATCACCCAATAGTTTTTTAATATAATTCCACGTTATTTTAGAATTTCCTCTTGCACTGTTCAAAACAGTAATGAAAAAGTCAGCTTTAGATTTTCTTATTTCTTTCACTACCCTATTTCTCAATGAAATAAATTGGTGCCTGTTGTGTCCTGATTTAACTGACAACTTCAAAAAATGATCTCGTTCTTTCATCAATTTCAGAATAAATTTGTTTAATCAAGGAAGGCCATTCTTTCTAGCTTTTAGTTTAATTATCTGTGTAAATTGTATAATAATTGGTTATATTTTGTTGACAAATTTAGAACAATCCTCTTCTAAATTTTTGCCAACGAGTAATTCATCCCAATTTACTTCTTGAATTGAATCTTGAAAATTTTGTTGTTCCTGTTTTGGTATCCTATAGAATTCAGCGGCAGCCAAGGATTTGAAGCGCTTTTTATTTAATTTTCTTGTGACCATTATAAGATTGTGATCAGAAAATCCTGTGAGCATATTGTATGACCTCAAGATCCTTTCTGGCCTATTACTAAAAGCTAGATCAATCTGAATGCTAGTGGAGTTTGTGATTCTTGTAGGGCAATTAATTACCTGAGTCATATCCATGTCACCCATAACCTTTTTCAGATTTCTCCTAACTTTGTTGACTTCCCAATTAACATTTAGGTCATCCATTATTATTACCTCTTTTGCAAAATTAAGTTGTTTCAATAAAATTTCCAGCTTTTCATAAAAATCTACATTTGATGAAGGAGGCCTATAAATAACTACAAGAATTAAAGACATTTGCTGTGACAAAGAAACAGCTAGTCCAAAAAATTCCAGTCCATTCTCATCTGTAACATGTATCTCATTACAATTGAAAGTATCCTTGGCATAAATCATAACGCCTCCTCCCTTAGAACCCTGTCTGTCTTTTCTAAACATTTTATAACCAGGTACAGATAGTATTGCTGAGGGCAAAGATTCACGGAGCCATGTCTCAGATAGGCAAAGAAAGTCAATATTTGAATCAATGAGAAGATGATGAACCTGATCACTTTTTGTTAGAATACTTTGTATATTTAAGTGTGTACAAAGAATGCCTTTTGGTTTATGTGCTGAGTCCCATATTAATTTAGAGTTATTAACAGTTTGAAACCTGGAATTTCCCCGTTGTGGGACTAATAAAGGCTTATCTTATCTTATCTTATCTTAAACACCCTGAATTTCCGGTGTTTTAATATTGCAGGATTTGGCAGCCTCCTATTTCTTTTATTGGCAATGTTTGCACATAGTGAAGGCCTGGCTGGTGCTGGTAAAGATTCAGTTAGAGGTGATGATGACTCAAATATCAACGGAAGTGGCCCGGTTATTGTTGAAGGTGACTCGACAGGCTGCAATGTAAGTCCAGCTGGCCGTGTTGTTAGCCCAGGTCCAAACCCAGCTGGCAGGGGTGAGAACCCAGCTAGCAAAGTTGGAAGCCCAGTTGGCAGAGGTGGAGATCCAGCTAGCAGAGGTGGAGGCCCAGCTAGCAAAGTTGGAAGCCCAGTTGGCAGAGGTGGAGATCCAGCTAGCAGAGGTGGAGGCCCAGCTAGCAATGGTGTTAGCCCAGCCAGCAGAGGTGGAAGCCCAGCTTGCAATGATGTTAGCCCAGCTAGCAGAGGTGGAGGCACAGCTAATGATGGTGTTGGCCCAGGTAGCAATAGTAAAGGCCCAGATAGCAGAGGTGGAGACCCAGCTAGCAAAGGTGGAGGCCCAGCTGGCACTGGCCCAGGGTTTAATTCAACATCAAAAGCCAAAAGAAGTATCAGCAAGAGATTAAAAACACCCAGGAGTGGTTTGCCTGTAACAGCCTGTTCCTGCTCACCTGGGGGTGGCCTGGCATGGCCATAGTCCAATACCCTTGTGAATAGCATGTGCTGACTCCATCTGGCTGGATACAAGGTTAGAGTGTCCCTTTTTCTTGGACAGGTTGAACTTAGCAGAAGAAAGAGAATTATCCAAACAACAGAGGAGTACATTGATATCACAATCCACAGTCCAATTTGCTCTTTAGATGACTTTTTAAGCAAACACACAGGACTTGCCAAACTGCGTGTCTGCACTCCGGCAGCCATTTTCATCTGCATCGCTGATCTGCTCCACGGCCATGGCTGTGTAATCTATCCCTACATAGACTGGGGCTACTAATGCGCGCGAGAGGCAGTCTGCCACCACGTTGAGTTTACCGGCCACATGCTGAATGTCGGTCGTAAACTCAGAGATCGCGGCCAGCTGTCTCTGCTGCCGACCCGACCATGATTCCAAAACCGTGGCCATCGCGTGAAGGTGCGCCCTTCCAGCCAGAACTGGAAGTGGTGTATGGCCAGGTGGAGAGCCAGTAACTCTCTGTCGAACGCGCTGTATTTACGCTCACTGTCACGCAAAGACCTGCTAAAAAAGGCGAGCGGCTGACAAGAACCGGCGACACGTTGCTCCACAACAGCCCCTATGGCCGCGTCCGAGGCGTCGGCAGTGAGCACTATCCGAGCCGCCGGGTTCGGGTGTGCCAATAGTGCGGCGTTCGCCAGGGCTGTTTTAACCTCAGAGAACACCTGCTCCCGTCAGGAGTCCAGTCAACTCTGTCCGACGGTTTCCGTTTCTTGAGCATGGCGTACAATGGCTGTATGAGCTGGGCTGCGCGGGGGAGGGAACGGTTATAAAAGTTAACCATCCCCAAAAACTCTTGCAGCAACCTGACCGTCTGAGGCCAGGGAAAATTTGCCACTGCGCACACCTTGTCCGGCAAGGGTATCGCTCCCTCCGGTGAGATGCGGTGTCCCAAAAAATCGATCCCCATCACCCCAAACTGGCATTTCGCCGGGTTGATTATTAGCCCGTACTCCTCTAACCCCCCGAAAACCGTCCTGAGGTGGGTTACGTGTTCATCCTTGGACGTGCTGGCCACCAGGATGTCACCCAGGTAGACGAATACAAATGGCAGATCGCGCAACACCGCATCCATCATGCGTTGGAAAGTCTGTGCCGCGCCTTTCAACCCGAAAGGCATGCGTAAAAACTCAAACAGACCAAACGGGGTTATTACTGCCGTTTTAGGTATGTCCTCCACACGTACCGGGACCTGGTGGTAACCACGGACCAGGTCTATCTTAGAAAAAATACGTGCCCCGGCGAGGTGGATGGAAAAATCCTGAATATGGGGGATTGGGTAGCGGTCGTACATTGTGGCATTGTTTAATCTGCGGAAATCTCTGCAAGGTCACCACGATCCTTCAGCCTTAGGAACCATATGTAGTGGGGATGCCCATGGGCTGTTTGATCATCTGATGATGCCCAGCCTTTCCAAGTTGGCAAACTCCTCGCACGCTATTGCCAGTTTAGCTATGTCCAGGCACCGAGGTCGTGCGAAAACGGGCGGCCCGGTGGTGGTAATAAAGTGCTCCAACCCGTGTTTAGTGATGGCCGCCGAAAACGTAGTAGGGCGTGCATGTGTTCTGTAGGGCCTACAGAACACATGCACAACAATGGCAAAGTATTTGCATTTCTTGTACCAATTAAGAAGTGAAATTAGATAATTTCCCACAAAAACCTGAATGCACCAGGGCACACTGGTTGAAAAACACATTACAACCGGGCTACTCGTGCTGAAAGGCAGGCAACCGACAAACTAGCCCCATTCCGGGATTTTTGGATCATGTTTCAAGCACAACTCTTTGTTTTAACCAAATAAAACATTTTAAGTGAAAAAAATACTTTGGTATTGCTTAATAATCCAATTAACAGTTAAATTTTGTGTGGGGTCCAAACGGACCCCAGTTGGTACTATTTGTATGTAAAATATGTTGGTAGGATGAGGGTTAACAACATCAACTAGTAGTCCATGTGCACACAAAAAATCAGCTCCTAAGATTGGGAAACTGCATTACGCTATGACGAATGTCCATTGGTGCGTACGGCCGTGCAGGGATACAGTCAGTGTCCTCTCACCAAAAGTCCTAATGTCTGAGCCGTTTGAGGCCGTCAGCTCGGGGCCGCTAGTTCCCGCTAACCGGTCAGCGTAGGACAGCAGGATGAGACTCTTTTGGGAGCCGGAGTCCACGAGGAACCGTCTCCCCGAGCGTGAGTCTGTCACGTAGAGCAGCTTGCTTTCTTCACCGGCAGTTGCAGCCACTACTGACTGCAGGTCCTGGCATTTCCTGAACACTTGATTTGGCACGGTGACACGCATCGGCGTCCGTCCTCTCCAAAACGGCGGTGGTAGGAGCAGAGCATGTCTCTCTAGCGCTTCCTGGCCCCCGCTGCCGCTACCATCGCTGGCTCCTCACTTCCGCTGGCCGTCTCGCTGGGTTCCGACGCTGCTGCGTTCAATGTGAGGGCTCTGGTGGTGAGGATGATCCGCTCTGCCTCCTGGACTAGTGCACGGTAGTCACGCGTGGCCAGCAGCGGTGAGTTGGCAAGGACTGCTCTAGCCACTGTTGGGAGGTTCCAGAGGAAAAGGTGGGCAAATAGAAAATGCCTGTCATCCGTGCCCATCAACGCCAACATCTTCTCCATCAATTCGACCGCCGACCCGTCTCCTAACCCGGAGCGCGTCAGGAGCCTCTCCGCTCTCTCACAGTCCGAGAGCGTGTAGCGCTGGGTCAGCGTGGTTTTGAGAGCCCCATATTTGTCGCAGGCTGGGGGCTGTTGGAGCAGGCTCGCTACCTGCTGAGTCGTGCGAGCGTCCAGCGCTGCGACCACGTAGTAATATCTGGCGTCATCTGCCATTATTCCCCGGAGTGCAGACTGGGCCTCGGTGTGGTGGAACCAAGACTTCGGGTCGTGCAGCCAAAAGTCTGGTAGTTTGACCGAAACGGCGCATGCATTGCTGGGCTTCCCGTCCGGGTCATCTCTGGGGTGTTCGCCTCGTGTTCCATTATTCGTCAAGGGTCACCAGTGTGGAGAAAGGAATAACCAGACCGAGCTTTCCAAGCAGATGAACTTTATTCACTGTCTCACATCTTCCAGAATCAGAAACATTAACCTCATGTAGTAGGGACTCTCTTTTATAACACAACACTCACACGTTCCTGCTACCTGAGGTCTTGCATTACAATTCACTCCCCCATGACAATTACTTTTGTCCCCCAGCCCTTTCATCTCCATGCTCTTCCGTCAGAGGAAACTACTGCATCTCCATGCCTTACAGTCTGAGATGAATACCACAGCATGGGTCCCCCACAGTGTCAGTTTTACTTTGTATGGGTAATGTCTTTGTCTATCATGCGTGTGCTTCTGTCGTTTGGTTGTCTCCTGTCATGCGGCTGTTACACTGCAATTTCGCAGTTTGGGATAAATAAAGTACATCTATCTATCTATCTATCTATCTATCTATCTATCTATCTATCTATCTATCTATCTATCTATCTATCTATCTAAATCTGGGAAGCATGGGCTCAATGCAGGGTCAATCAGGTTGTGAAATTGCAAATTTTGGCTAAAATCAGCAAATACTGAGTGGTGGAAGAGAGGCATTGAGACAGAAATTCCGCAGTGAGTGCTTCATTACTGAGCGGAGGAAGAGATGAATCTATTGTGTTTTTGTAGACATACACAGTGTCGATTGAGTCCTACTGCAATCTTCAGAAGTGCCTGAAAACAACAACAATGTTAGGGCTAAGTAACTGCTAGCTATGCTAACAGCTACACCGTGAAGTGGATCCCACAGCAGGATGTAAAGTGAAAATACTCTTATCTGAACACCCAAAGCTGGATTTAAATCACAGGTATACATCTGGACAGTTTGTGACACATCAAGAATTAAACTGGCTGCCAGATATGTCATTTACAGAATGAAGACGTGATATCAACAGTGACTTTCCATCAGACAGCTGAACTGTGATCCACTAAAGTTAAAACACATTTACCTGCTACCTGGATAAAGATCATTCAAAAAATGGACTTTGATCTCCAAAAGGCATTTGAGACACTGGATCATGTCTCTGTCAAAGCAAATGCTTGAACTGTGGAAAATGAATTTTTTCTTTGGATCACTGCACATCGGATTAATCCATAACATAAAGGTAAGATAAACATGGACAGCTTTCATGTTCCACATACTGACACATGTGCAGCAACACCAACATTAAAAACTGGGAGTGAGTTTCAAATCTCCACTTTCCATGCAAGTTGAAACGGTGGCGCTGGACAGCTGATTTCTCCCCCTTCACGTGATGCTGATGCGGATGTGCATCCTCTGCTTTTGGCGCTGCGTGCTCACAATGTTTTCGCGCGCCATCCATGCCACCACGTTGCCATGTCATCACCTCACTACCCCCACATTAGGTTATGTCATCATCAGCTGATCAGGGAACTTTTTTCCCGAATAGAACAATAATATCAACACCCATCTCAGCTAAATAAGATTATAAATTTACTAAAATGACCAAAGGTGCAGTAATTTCTAGTGAGACTAATCAGTCATTTTAAACAGGCACATTTCTAATCAGTTTTCAAATCAGTGAAACTAAAATTTAGTGACTGTGACCAAAGGTATTTGAGTAAAAGTAGTTTTATCCTCACATGTACTTGAGTAGAAAGTATCCTGCAATAAAGTTACTCATCTAAGTACTATTTTGTCAAAGTATATACAAGTACAAGAACCTTTTCTGGCGGCATGTTTATGCATCACTGTCAATGTCTGATTATTCTGAACAAATATAATTTGTATTTTACCCAAGCCTGCAGTAAATATTAATGATTATAAATAAGTGAATACAGATAAAGTACTTGAGATAAACCTTTTATTTAATAATTTAAAAAAACGTTTTTTTTCGAAAAACCAGATTATGTCTTGTCATAAATAAATGCATAAAGAATGCATGAACTGAGGTGCCGCTCACAGTTGTGTAAACATGTGAATAACTGGTTATTTTAAAAGGTTAACACAGTTAAATTAGACTTTTTTATGTATTCAAATTGTAAACATGTAAAACATCAATGTCAAAGTCAAAGTGCCTTTATTGTCATTCCATTGTTAAAAAACAATACAACGAAATTGAGATGCTGCTCCCTAAAACAAACTATCACACTCACATTCATGAATTTAACATTCTCATAATTACAACAATAATGCCTAAAACAATGATACCTAAAGAAGTTAAATACAATATGTACATAACAATAATAAAAACATACTGAGCAATAAATAAATAAGACCAGCTTATACACAAGGTTATTGCCACAGAATAACCTACAATAACATCAGCAGTCTGTATGTGTTACATAAATCTGTTCAAAATACGTACTGCTGTTGGGAAAAAACTATGATTAAACCTGGTAGTCTGGGTTTTATGAGATCTGTACCGCTTTCCTGAGGGGAGCAAGTGAAAGAAATCATGACCTTGATGAGTGCAATCCTTAATAATGGCAGTAGCTCTGCTGAGGTACCGAGACCTGGAAATCTCTTCCAGAGAAGGGAGAGAACAGCCATTGATTTTTGCGCAGTCTCGACCACTCTCTGCAAGGCTTTGCAGTCTGCTGCTGAACCATACCAAACCGTGATGCCATATGACAAAATGCTCTCAATAGCAGAGCGAAAAAATAAAACCAGCAACTGTGCATGCAGGCTATTCCTCTTGAGGAGCCTCAAAAAGTGTAAACGTTGCTGAGCCTTCTTTATTGCAGCTATGGTGTTGACTGCCCAGGTAAGGTTGTGAGAAATATGAACACCCAGAAACTTAAAAGCCTCCACTATCTCCACACACTCCTTGCCTATATATAGAGGAGGCAGCTCACTACTATGCTTCCTAAAATCAATAATGAGTTCTTTTGTTTTTTTGTATTCAATAGCAGATTATTATCTGAGCACCATCTCACCAGTTTCTGGACCTCATCTCTGTATGCGGACTCATCTCCTCCTGATATAAGCCCCACCACTGTTGTATCATCCGCAAACTTCACTATAATGTTTGTGGGATGAACAAGTATGCAGTCATATGTGTACAATGAATACAAAGTGTGGCTCAACACAGCCCTGTGGCGAGCCTGTGTTAAGCATGACTGTAGAGGAGGAATAGGGTCCGAGTCTAACAGTCTGTGTTCGATTTGTTAGAAAGTCCTTAATCCAGCTGCAAGTGTGAGTAGGCAGAGCAAGCTGGAGCGATTTAGTGATGAGAATATTGGGAATAATTGTATTGAATGCCGAGCTATAGTCCACAAACAACATTCTTACATAGCTCCCCTTGTCTTCAAAATGGCTGAATGCTGAGTGGAGAGCTATAGCAATAGCATCTTCAGTGGATCTGCTCTGCCTGTAGGCAAACTGGCACCGATCAAAGGCTGGGGGGGTGACTAGACAAAAGATGTTTCAGTACCATTTTCTCAAAGCACTTCATAACAATGGGTGTTAATGCTACCGATCGCTAGTCATTCAGACTGCTGATATGTTTTTTAGGCACAGGAATAATGACTGCAGATTTTAAACACTGTGGAACAATGGCTGCCTTAAGAGACAAATTAAAAATGTCAGTCAAAACAGAGCATAGCTGATCTGCACATGTTCTGAGCACCTTTCCTGGCACTCCATTGGGACCAGTAGCCTTTCTCGGGTGAACTGCTCTAAGTGTATGTCTCACCTCACGATCCTGCAGGATAAGCACATCGGAGCTGGCATTCAATAACGTCAATGGGTCCGGGCGAGGTGTATTTGCCTCAAACTGTGCAAAAAAGCAGTTCAATTCTTCTGCCAGTGAGGCGTTGATGTCACTAGAAATAATGCTGTTGCCCTTATAGTTTGTAATATATGTAGATCTTAAAGAAGAAAGGAGAAGGTGCTTTGATCTCAGAACCAGTGGATGTGGACACCATTCAAACCAGACTGGTCCCCTGGTCTCTGCTGAACACACTCAGACTGGTCCCCTGGTCTCTGCAGCTCTCAGCTCCACATCAGATGTAGTTGTCATGGATCACACAGACATTTAAAAAAAATTCACAGTGATCAATGTACATTACCTCCTCTGCTCAG
Organism: Pholidichthys leucotaenia; assembly: GCA_020510985.1. Classification (NCBI taxonomy): domain Eukaryota; kingdom Metazoa; phylum Chordata; class Actinopteri; order Cichliformes; family Pholidichthyidae; genus Pholidichthys; species Pholidichthys leucotaenia. The sequence continues at coordinate 188,898,217 of CM035845.1, read as the reverse complement.
CTGAATGTTTACAATAGAAAATCACCTTTACTGACTTGTGTGGCTGTTGGATAGTGAAGGACTTCAAAATTTTCATTTATTGGTTTATTATTTTTTGATAAATATTTAAACTCATTGCTCATCAATAATAGAAACACAATTCAGTAAATTAGTGACAGTTTTATACTAATAATAGAAATCATAATTTGGGTGACTAGTCAATATTCTGAAGGCTCATTGGTCCTAAAGTCTAATTGTTAAAAATGGCTATATGCAGTTCAAACCAGCCTTCAAATGAATGTTTACTACAACTCAACCATCCAACATGACATCCTCTCTTCTCATCCACCACGCCACATACAGTATGTACACACTTTGCATTTAGTATATTAATGTATATATACTTAATAATATGGTCAATAAAAATTAAACTGTTATGTCTGTCACAAATAGCATGTTTAATTAACTAATTTATCCCTATGATGGGTGAGACATAAATGTAACCTTAATTTTCAAAGAAAAATAGTTATTAATTTAGGCCTAATTAATTTGGTCCTAATTTTTGGATCAATGGACCTTAATAATATGTCTCCCAGTAGACCTACCAGAGGTTGGTCATGTCAACCTTTCATAACTCCAGAGGCCTTTGGTATCCACTTGTTCAGAACGTCCTCCTTTGCTGGCTGATGGGAATTCTATAAACGTATATTTCTGGCAGTCCTTCTCATCTTTTCATCAGATGGTGATGTCTGCATGAGTCTATGCTGCAACTTTGGGCATTTTCCCGATTTTAAAGTGAGATTTAGCAGCTAGTCTTTCAGGCTTATTTGAAAATGGTGGCGCCCTGCGTCTGCTATCACCACTTCCGGCTGTGACCGACAAAATAAAAATAAAATGACATCTAACGTAATCAGACCCATTATGTTGTTTTTGCTCAATTTCGATTTTATTTTGACAAGGCAAGAACGATATAACAGCTACTTTCGGTAGTTCTGTTTTCACTTCACAAATGAAATATTAAAACAGCGAAGAGTACACGGATTACACTGGACCTCTAGCAACTTGGATTCTGTGCCTCTCCACTCTTCAGACTCCAGACTCTGGGATCTTGATTTCCAAATGAAATGGAAAATTCACTTTCATCGGAAAAGAGGTAATCTTCTAGTGTTGGTCCACTGTGTTTTATCAAGTCCTAAGTCAATTCAGTTAGTTATCAACCAGGAAATTTTAGAGCACTTCGTGCTTCCTTCTGCTGACAAGCTTTATTGAGATGCTGATTTCATTTTCCAGCAGGATTTGGCACCTGATCACACTACCCAAAGTACCAAAACCTGGTTTAATGACCATGGTATCACTGTGCTTGAATGGCCAGCAAACTCAAACTATGCAGCTGTGACTCAAGTGCTTCTCAAAACCAACGATTAAAGTAAAACGGTACTACTTATATAGTCCAACACATCGTTGAACAACACAAGTGTTTTCCAAAACCATAGTTCCAGTGAATGTTTGCAAAGTCATAGAGCTATGCCGTTGCTACGACAGTTCAGGAACTGCAGTAGAAGCAATGTAGCTGGAGAAAACAGTAAATGTTGACAGAGGACACAGCTGACAGTAATGACATAATTAGTTGTGAGCATTATGTGAGTGATTCTACAATTTGATGGCAATTTTGGCTTCAACAAGTGAAAAAAAACAACTTTATTTTATACATTTCTATTATGTATTTTAAAAGAAGTAAACCATCAAATAATTTAATTTGCGCAGCCCATCAAAAATACACTTTTTATAATGTATGTTAGTTGTTGTGTGATACATTTTAAGCAGCCCTGTCACCAAAAAATTTTGCTTAAATATTTGGCTATTATAATAGTCTCATAAACACTGAATACTCATTTATTTTCATATTAGACATGACATAGCACTTTAAACAACTTTTGAAACCTCCCTACCCACTTGTTTTTTGTAATTTCAGTATATACAGTGGTGTGAAAAAGTGTTTGCCTCCTTCCTGATTTCTTATTTTTTGTAAATTTGTCACACTTAAATGTTTCAGATCATCAAACAAATTTAAATATTAGACAAAGATAACACACAACATGCAGTTTTTAAATGAAGGTGTTTATTATTAAGGGGGAAAAAAAATCCAAACCTACATGGCCCTGTGTGAAAATTGACCCCCCCCCTCCCCCATTAAAACGTAAACTAGCCGTGGTTTATGACATCTTTGGAAAGCTGAGTTCACTTTCTCTGGTCACACCCAGGCCTGATTTATGCCGGTGCACCTCCCCATCATTTCAACCTGTGGTCATCACCCCAGCAGCAGGAGACCAGGAGTTAAGGCAAGTACTTTTTTCCCTTATTTTCAACATCTATTTTAGAAATTACTTACCTGTCACGTGCTTAGTCTGTTGTTCTGCTGGACTCAGTCTCGTGGCTCCTTCTTTGTATGTACATTTATTTATCTTTTGTATTATTGGTATCCTTTTGTGTTTTCACTGCCTTTTATTTATCTGTTGATGTCCCAGTTCACTTTGATTGTTTCATTTGTAATCTTTGTCTGGTTTGTATTTGGGTTTGTTTACATTTCTGTCTCTGGGTTGACAGGTGGCTTTTCCGGGTCTGTTCGGCGCCGCCTGTCAAGCTGCCAGCTGCCCCTCCCTCACCTGTCATTACTGTCAGCCACTCTCCCTCATGATTACTATCAGCTGTCTCCTATTATTAGTTTTTGCTTTCTCCTTCCCTGCTCATGTGCGCTCACACTGGTCATTTATCTAGTAATCAGATTGATCCCTATTTTAGGAAGATTGTTTTTTTTTTTATTTTCATTGTTGCTGTCTCATCTCTGAGAAGGGTTATTCATCCTTGTCTCTGCCAGAGCCCAATCCCACTCTGGCGTGCCACCTTTGTAAGTTGACTCCTCTTTGTTATTTCGTAGTTTGCTTACTTTTGGATGTTGTTGCTGTTTTGTTAATAAAAACTCACAAACTCACAGTCCAGCTCCTGAGTTGTTTTTCCCTCCGTGCGCCGTTTAGAGGTGCACATATGACAGTACCTTGCTTGTGGTGGGGGACCCAAGCACAGATTCCACATGCTTCAGGTTCCTCCCCACCAGTCTGTGCTGCTGATGACTGTGGTGTCACCTCACTGACCCCCTGTTCTCCTCTGTTGTCTGGGGTGGCCATGTCGAGGGTGGAGTTACAGGATGACTCCACTCCACCTGGTTTGTCCAAGCAGTCTGCTCCACCCTGATCACCGTTGGAGCAGTGCGCTCCACGTGGTTCGTCGGAACAGTCCGCTCCGCCGTTGCTGCTTGAGGTCGCCGATCTTCAGCTGCTGGCCCCTGGACTCAACGTCCCTGAAGGACTGTTCCTTCACATAAATGTGTCCAAGATTACACCACCTTTCATTCACAAGAAGTGCCAATCCCCCTCACCTCTTTTTTCCTTCTACTTATAATGTCCCTGTCCCACTGGATAGTCTTAAAGCCGGGTATCGTTACGTTGATATCCAAGATCTGTGAATGTAACCATGTCTCTGTAAAACACATGATACTACACTCACGATATTCCCTTTGTGTCTTGACCTGCACTGTGCGCTCATCCGCCTTGTTTCCCAGCTACCTCACGTTACCGGTGATGAACATTGGTACGGCCGGTTTATGCTTTCTCCTCCTCATTCTTACTTTAGTTCCAGCCCTTCTTCTGCTGTGTTTCCTCCTGAGTTCATGTGGGATGATGGGCTTCGCTCCGGGCAGCGGCAGTGGCCTCCTCATCATGATCAGCTGGTTGTGTGTATAAACACTGCATTCGCCCCCACCTCCATTGCCCTGAGGAAGAAAAAATAAGAGAAAGACCGAGGCTAAAATAGAAAAAACTTGGTCCAGTTGTTAATCCGAGTCTTTCTACCGAGCGCTGGTGAAGAGAGACATACTATATACTAAAAGGAGATTAAAATACAACAACATGAGAGAGCTGATGCTGATACGGCCGCCTCTTCTTACGGCTTCTTAAAAAACATATATATATATTAGAATTGTTTAGATTAGAATTATTAGAATTGTTCATTAGATTTTTGATTTTGATTACATGATTGATTGATTAGAATTAGATTAGAATTGTTCATGTAAATTTGAGACATTTTTCTCCATAAGATGAGACGTTTTTCTCATCAGTTTTCGTTTTCTTCTTTTTTCTGGTAAAAACAAGGGGCCTTTGATTTTAAGGGCCAAGGGGTAGGTGAAGGAGAAGGGATACAAATGAGAATTGGGACGGACCCCAAATCTACCTGTACTTCACTCTTACATTTCAAACATTTTTCTCGACTGTTTTACAGTATTTACATACTGCTGTTAATAAATGATTAGGTAGTGTTTCTCTTGCTATTTTTATGCATGTATAAGGGTCATTTACATTTAAAAGGTTGTAAATTTAATTCCACTAAATTTTAGCATGTGATTGTCAAATTTGATCATAACATAACATAACATCACATAATTTTTCAACCACAAAATTGTAGCTAGTGAAAAAGCTGAGTGGCTAGTAACTGGAAAATCACTAGCCACAGTGGCTGGCAAGCAAAAAAGTTAAAGTCCTGTTCATAACTGTACATCACTATGTTTGTTTGTTCATCTCTTCTGCAAAACAAACATGAGATGGGTGAGCTAATCAAAACAGGTGCTAGAGAATACAGAGGAGAGGTGTGGGTTTGCAGCTCTGTTGAGTGCAGTTCTAACTCAGCTTGCACTGTAAATATTGTGGTGGCTAACAAGTTGACATTTTTTTCTTTTTAGTAGACTTAATTCCAAACACAAACAAAAACTAGTTGTTCTGTAGAGCAACTGCCCATTGAGCAAAGGTTTCAGTGATTTACCTCTGCGTATTTCCCCTGCCTGTTTAAAAAAAAAAAAAAACAGTTCTGGAAACCATCCTAGGCAAAAACAACGTCACGCCCTTCTCAGCTTGTGCCAAACATGTGAGTTTACAGAAAAAGCCTGTCAGATATAATGCAGTGTCCTGATTATAAACTCTTCTGTACCCTTGCACTCCTTGTTATTAACAGAAAATTTAGTATCTAATGAACACACAATATAGATATGAAGAGTCCTTTTGCAAAAACAATTAAGTTCAATTGGTTTAATATGGAGAAAAACAGCATTTTCATCTGTTGGTTTATAGGTGTTCGTATTTCCAATTCAGCTTCTGAGACAAGGTCACTTGAAATATAAGTATCTCAGACATAATAAAGCAAAAAATCAAACATCAACTCATAGTTACTTTTTGGTAATTTATTATTACTTTTTTCGCAAAAACAGATAAGTCCACAAGCCCTTCTTTTGCAAAAACAGACATGTCCCAAAAATCATGCTAGTTTGTCTGGAACATACCTGAATGTCCATAAGCATCAATGTAGTATAATTGACACACTGATGTAGTGTTTTATCATTTATAATTATGATCAGGTATAAAGATTATTTAATTCAGACTTAAAAGTGTATGTGTGTGGGGACAGATGTTTGATCCATCACCACAAACACTCATACCTAGAGAGTAACGCACTCATTTGGGGCACCAGCTCACGACTGTGAACAATTAATTATTAATTAAACTTTATACCTGGTAAACAATTAGTCAGTCTCAAATTATTGTCATATGCTGGTAAGTGCTCACCCCCTCCTTCCTGTTCACCGACTTCCTCATCAGACGCACCTGCTGATCCCTGCTTGGCCAGCGTTTATAAGGAAGGAATGTTCAGTGATTCAACGCTGCCTTGTTTGGGTATACTGCTCAGTAGACAACTCCTATAGTAACCGGTTGTGTTGTTTATGACCTGGTCTTACGTTCTCAATATTGACATTGCAGCACTGCAAGAGACGCGACTCCCGGGCAGCGGCAGCTTGAAGGAGAAGAACTATACGTTTTTCTGGCAAGGACAGGAGCCTGACGAGCATCGCCTGTACGGTGTTGGATTCGCTGTTCAAAACTCCCTTCTGTCCTTTATTGAACCGCCATCTTCAGGCACTCTGCGAGTCCTCTCTCTCCGTCTCATAACCTCCTCTGGACCAGCTAATATCCTTAGCGCCTATGCTCCAACGCTCTGCTCTTCAACTGAGGTGAAAGATGTATTCTACGAGGCGCTCGAAATCAGGATCCAGCAGATCCCTGCCAAGGAGCACCTGTTTCTGCTCGGTGACTTTAACACACAGATAGGGGCAGATCATGACTCCTGGCCCCGCTGCATTGGCCGCTTCGGCATCGGCAAGCTCAACGAGAACGGTCAACACCTTCTTGAACTCTGTTCCTTTCATGACCTCTGTCTGACCAACACATTCTTCTCCACCAAGCCCTGTCACCGAGTGTCCTGGAGACATCCAAGGTCTCACCACTGGCATCAGCTGGACTTTGCCATCACCAGAAGATCCCTGCTGAACCGAGTGCTGGTTATGCGCAGTTTCCACAGCGCTGACTGTGACACCGACCATTCCCTGGTCGCCACCAAGGTACGTCTCTGCCTCAGACATGTTAACCGCTCCAAGCAGAAACCCCAACCCCTCATCAACACAGCTATGATTACAGTACCTGAACTGCGGGAACGCTATGCTAAAGTCATAAATGAAGCCCTGGCGGACTGTCCCACCGACTGTGCTTCTGCAACGTGGAACCACATCCGTGAGGCTGTGTTTGAGACCGCCATAGGTACCTTTGGGAAAAAGGTGGGGAAGAGTGCGGATTGGTTTGAAGATGGAGCCGCTGAGATGGAACTTGCAATCGCCGCCAAACGTGCAGCCCTAATTGCCCACAAGAAGGAGCCCTCTGTGCAGACGCTTGCTACACTGCGCGCTGTGAGGAACAATGCACAAAAGATTGCAAGGCGATGTGCCAATGACTACTGGCTTAACCTCTGCCAGGACATACAGCTTTCTGCAGATCACGGAATCGTGCACAAAATGTACGAAGGCATGAAGAAGGCTTTCGGTCCCAGTGTCATCAAGACCGCCCAACTTAAATCAGCTGCAGGAGATGTCATCAAGGATTGCGGTAAACAAATGGAGAGATGGGCTGAGCACTACCAAGAGCTCTACTCGAGAGTAACCACCATCTCGAACATGGCCCTTGAGAACACCCCTCTACTGTCAGTCATGGATGAGCTTGACGCTCCACCCACCATCGAGGAGCTCAGCAAGGCGATAGACTCCATCTCAAATGGCAAGGCTGCAGGCAGTGACAACATCCCCCCTGAAATCGTCAAAACCGCAAAGTAGAGCTCGCTCTTGAAACACCTCCATGAGCTCCTGCTGCAGTGCTGGGAGGAAGGGGTTGTGCCCCAAGATATGCATGATGTCAAAATCATCACTCTACAAGAACAAGGGGGAGCGGAGCGATTGTAACAACTATCGTGGTATCTCACTCCTAAGCATAGTTGGCAAAGCCTTTGCCCGTGTCGTCCTCAACAGACTACAACTACTTGCCGAACGTGTGTATCTAGAGGCGCAGTGTGGATTCAGAGCAACCAGGTCAACCATAGATTTTTTTTTTTTTTTCGTCGGCCTCCGTCGGTCTATGATGACCATGGAAGAGAATCCTAAATGTGTACTCTGCTGGAACAGCACCGCCTGTGGCTGAACAGGCCGATGCACACCGGTGTTCTACCTTCCAGCGTTGGGCATTGGTAGGATTCAAGCCTGGGCAGGAAGATATGGAGGACAAGATGTTACCCATTCAGCATGTCCCCCCTCTCCACGTCACTGATGAATCCAAAGGAACAGCAGGGCTGCTATAGTTTGGCACCAGCGCCGTCGCAGGAGCTGCCAGAATGATGTTGAGCACAACAGAGAACTGCCATAGGGGCTCCGACTCCAGATTTTTCCTCAGGGTTGACTCCCGAAGCCTTTCCTGTGACCGGGTGTGCCGCAAGGCAGCGGAGGTTTGAAATCAGGGTTTACCTTCCCCTAGATGGGCTACCTTCCCAGGTTGATGAGCCACCATCTACCCAAAGCATCTGGTTTTAAGGCGCCAGAGATCCGCCCTCACCCCTTCTCCTATTAGTAAAAGCAGTTCCACCGGGCTTAGAGACTAAACCACACAGGCAGGCTAGGAGTTGGACTTAGTTGTCAGAGGCTTTTCGAGACGCACGCCGTAAGGAGCATTTTATGAGCACTGGGAGCTTAACCCCAGTGCTGCTCCTGGCTATGACAACCTTGGGACCAAGATATGGTCTTCTCCATGAGGCAGCTGCAAGAAAAGTGCCGGGAGCAGAGACAACCCCTCTTTTTGGCCTTCATCGACCTGACCAAGGCTTTTGACTTGGTCAGCAGGGATGGACTGTTTGCCCTCCTCCAACGAATTGGATGTCCCCCCAAGCTTTTGAGCATGATCACATCGTTCCACCAGGGCATGAACGGCATTGTCCAGTTTGATCGATTATCCTCAGACCCTTTCCCGATCAAGAGCGGTGTGAAACAGGGTTGTGTTCTGGCTCCTACCCTATTTGGCATCTTTTTCTCCCTGCTTCTGTGCTACGCCTTCCGGGACTCTGAAGACGGTGTCTTCCTCCACACCAGGATCGACGGAGGCCTCTTCAACATGGCACGCCTCAGATCAAAGACCAAGGTGCGGAGTGTTCTAATCAGGGAGCTGCTCTTTGCTGATGATGCTGGTCTTGTTGCCCACACCGTGGAAGCGCTCCAGCGTCTCATCAACTGCTTTGCTCGTGCCTGCTCTGAGTTTGGCCTCACCATCAACCTTAAAAAGACCGAGGTCATGGGCCAGGATGTCAGCAGTGCTCCCAGTATCAACATCGGCGACCACACACTTGCGGTGGTGGACAAGTTCACCTACCTTGGGTCGATCATCTCCAGCAATCTCTCCCTAGACGCCGAACTGAACGCCCGTATCGGCAAGGCATCGACGGTGATGGCCCGTCTGGTGAAGCGAGTCTGGGACAACTCTATGCTAACCACCAACACCAAGATAAGAGTCTACATGGCCTGCGTACTGAATACTCTCCTATACGGCAGTGAAGCATGGACCCTCTACTCCTGCCAGGAATGCCAGCTGAACGCCTTCCACCAACGCTGCCTTCGCAGACTACTGCGCATCACTTGGCAGGACCGTGTCTCCAACATTGACGTCCTGGCCAGAGCAGATGTGCCCAGTATGTTTGCCATCCTGACAAAGAGACGCTTGCGATGGCTTGGCCACATCAACCAAATGGAGGTTGGCCGCATCCCCAAAGTCTTACTGTATGGGGAGCTGGCTACTGGAACTAGATCAAAGGGATGCCCAACTCTCAGATTCAAGGATGTTTGCAAGTGCGACCTCAAGGCTTGAGGCTTCAACCCCTCCGACCTGGAGTCAGCCGCCTCCGTCCGCTCCAACTGGCGGACCACCACCCAGGAAGTCATCCGAATAGCAGAGGAGAGAAGAGACACTCACTGGGGGGAGAAGAGACTCCGCAGACAGAGGAGACTGTCGAGACCCCCACTACACTGTGAAGAATTTATCTGCAGTGGCTGCGGCAGGATCTGCAGATCCCTTATCGGCCTCTACAGCCACGCCCGACGGTGCAGCTCCCTGAATGATGACCCAAGGAACAACCCCCCCCCCCCCCCCATGATCTTTCGAGATCGATGGAGCCAATGAATGAATGTTTATTACCCGGTCTTACGTTCTCCTCTCCTCCACCTTTTTCAGGTTGCTGCAGATGAAGTGGTGCGTCTTCGGGGGATTTGTTGCGCTCACCAGCCCGTTGCTCCACCTCAAGTCAGCCTACCTTCTTCGCCCGGTCAGACCTCATCTCATTCCCGACCAGCAGTTCCACCTGCTGGTTCCTCTCTTTCGCTGGGTTCTGTTTCAGTCTCTTTCTCCCTCTCACGTGAGTGGTACTAATTTGTTTCCCATTCATTCTCCATTCCTCCCTAACCAGTCTCATCTGTCCTCCACAGGGCCCCTGCTTTTCTGGCGAGTGACTGGCGTTTTCCTCAAGAAAGTGTTTTTTAAAAATTCTAATAAAAGGTCAAACATTCTTTGTCTGTTCTCTCGGTGATTGCACGCTGCACTCAGGTTGCTTGTCCAGCCAATATGACAGAACAAGCCAGCCAGAGTCACAACCTGGCAGGTGCATCATCATCACCTTTTTGATGATGGTGATGATGGTGCACCATCATCACCTTTTTTTTTTTTTTTTTTTTTTTTTTTTTTTTTTTTCTCTCGGCGCCACACGAGTAGGCTGCCTTTTGCAACAGCGGCTCGATTCCGAGTCTTTTTCCCTTCCTCTCTCTTTTGATCCGTCTTTTTTTTTCACCCCACTTATATCACGGACACACAGATCGTCCTAAATGTCTCCTGAGCCGGTGGACGGAGCCACTGTTTATAGCAGGATACGATACAGCAGAGAACAGCTGCTAGCATTCAACCGCCACCCGGTCCCATTGGAAAAACTCGACATACCGAGAGAACTGAGGCGAAAACGCCGCGGCTGCCGGGCTGGAGTAAGGCGGAGGACAAAAAATATAAGGTACAGACCCTCCCTTCCATCTGTTGTCATGGGAAATGTACGGTCGATACTGGGAAAGTTAGATGAGCTAGCAGCTATCTCCCGTTATGATAGCACATACCGGGAGTGCTCTCTCCTTTTGTTTACTGAGACGTGGCTAACTGAACTAGCAGCAGATGCTAACATTGAGCTGGAGGGTTTTCACATGATACGAGCTGACCGAACACCAGACAGTGGCAAGGCTAGGGGCGGTGGAGTGATAATGTATGTTAACAACAACTGGTGCAGACCGGGACATATCACTGTTAAACAACGACACTGCAGCAAAGACATTGAGTTGCTAGCTGTTAGCATGAGGCCTACATATCTCCCAAGAGAACACTCACACGTGATCTGCATTGTTGTTTATGCAAATCCGACGGCGAACGCTGGGACAGCACGTGACGTCATCCATTCAGTAACCAGCAGGCTGCAGACAGAACACCCAGATGCTCTTCTCCTCATCTCAGGCGATTTCAACCATGTTTCACTGTCTCCCATTCTACCCACGTTCACCCAGTATGTCACATGCCACACTAGAGACAATAAAACACTGGATTTATTCTACGCAAACACTAAGGAGGCGTACACCTCATCACAACTCCCCCCACTCGGGAGATCGGATCACAACTTGGTTCATCTCCGGCCGGTGTACAAACCCCTAGTGCACAGACAACCTCCGGCCATGCACACTGTGGAGTTATGGTCTGAGGAGACAATGGACACCCTAAAGGGCTGTTTTGAAGCCACCGCCTGGAAGCAGCTCTGCGATCCACATGGTGAGGACATCGATGGCCTCATTCACACCTTCACGGGCTACCTCAGCTTCTGTGTGGACAAATCCGTTCCCACCAAGACCATACGGCGTCACTCAAACAACAAACCCTGGATCAACCCTGAGATAAAAACACTTCTGAGAGAGAAGAAGAGGATCTTCAGGTCAGGGAACAGGGAGATGCTGAAGTCCGTACAGAGGGAGCTGAGGAGAAAGATCAGAGAAGGCAAGGACAGCTTCAGGAAGAAGATGGAGGACAAGCTGCAACAGAGCGACATCAGCGGGGTCTGGAGAAACCTCAAAACCATCTCGGGGCTCCAGAATACCTCCCCCCAGGCCACAGGGGGCAGGGAGTGGGCGAACAACCTGAATCTGTTTTTCAATAGATTTGACCAACCGCCCTCCCCCCTGACTGCACAACAACCACTGCTGCCTCTAAAGAAATCAAGTCCTGCTGCCCACTCCCCACTCCACCAACACCCCCCCACTCCCAACACACGGCCCCCCATCCTGACCCTGACCAGGACCCAGGTGAGGACGGAGCTGAGGAAGATCAAGGCGAGGAAGGCGCCGGGACCGGACGGCATCAGCGCAAAGCTCCTCAAGTCCTGTGCAGACCAGCTGTGTGGGATTGTGACGTATATCTTCAACATGAGCCTGAAACTGGGGAGGGTACCACAGCTGTGGAAAACATCTTGTGTGGTACCTGTACCAAAAACTTCCCACCCCAAAGACCTGAACAGCTACAGACCGGTGGCCTTGACGTCCCACTTGATGAAGACCCTGGAGAGACTGCTCCTTGCTCACCTCCACCCCCTGGTGGAACCAGCGATGGATCCACTCCAGTTCGCCTACCAGCATGGCATTGGGGTGGAGGATGCGGTGATCTTCCTCCTTCACCGTTCTCTGTCCCACCTGGAGAAGCCCGGGAATATGGTGAGGATCATGTTCTTTGACTTCTCCAGTGCTTTCAACACCATCCAACCGATGATCCTGAAGGACAAGCTGCTGCGCGCAGGGGTGGACCAGCACCTGTCATCATGGATCCTGGACTACCTCACGAACCGGCCTCAGTTTGTGAGAACCCGGGACTGTGTGTCCGACACGATCATCAGTAGCACGGGGGCCCCCCAGGGAACGGTGCTGGCTCCCTTCCTGTTCACTCTTTATACTGCGGACTTCTCACACAACACAACACACTGCCATCTACAGAAGTTCTCTGATGACTCTGCGATCGTTGGCCTCATCTCCAATGGAGATGAAGCTGAGTACAGAGGGCTTATCCAGGACTTCGTGGACTGGTGCCATCGGAACTGCCTCCAGATCAACGCGAGGAAAACTAAGGAGCTGGTGGTGGACTGCCGCAGGCATGGGCAGCCCCTCACAGTACCAGTAAATATACAGGGAACAGACATCGAGATGGTGACATCCTATAAGTACCTGGGTATTCATCTGAACAATAAACTAGACTGGTCACACAATACTGATGCACTCTACAAGAAGGGACAGCGCAGGCTGTTTCTGCTGAGGAGACTCAGGTCTTTTGGTGTACAAGGGGCGCTGCTGAAGTCATTCTATGACACGGTGGTGGCATCAGCCATCACTTTTGGAGTGGTCTGCTGGGGCAGTGGCATTACTGCAGCCGATAAGAAGAGACTGAACAAACTGATTAAGAAAGCTAGCTCTGTCCTGGGGCAGCGCCTTGATCCGATGGAGGAGATAGGAGAGAGAAGGACGGTGGCTAAACTGTCATCTCTGCTGGAGTCCGAGTTCCACCCTATGCACGACATACTGAATGCACTGAGGAGCTCATTTAGCAGCAGACTACATCATCCCAGGTGCACAACCGAGAGGTTTCGTAGGTCCTTCCTACCAACGGCTGTCAGACTGTACAACCTAAGCAGGGCTGCTCGCAGAGATAGCAAAAAGACGTAACAAACTAATAGTTTTTTGAATGCAAAAGATGCAATAGACTTACACAATGGTCCCCTCCGGCATACAACTAGGAACTTACCGGTCGCTATGGAGGGTGAGAATATGTATGGGCACATAATCATACCATGTAGGATAACTAAGTAGACGGTTATGCTGTTTCATTCCATCTAGCAACAATGCTCTGCACTGTGTGTGTTTATATATTTACATATTTATTCCATCTAGCTACAATGCTCAGCACTGGGTGTGTTTATATATTTATATATCTACATATTATTCCATCTAGCTACATTGCTCCGCACTGTGTGTGTTTATATACTTGCATATTTATTCCACCTAGCTGCAATGCTCCGTACTGTGGGTGTTTATATATTTACATATTTATTCCATCTAGCTACAATGCTCTGCACTGTGTGTTCATATATTCATATATTTATTCCATCCAGCTACAATGCTCTGCACTGTGTGTCTGTGTGTGTGTGTATATATATATATTTTATAGTAATACGTACATATGTATATTAGCTGCTCTTGCTTGCTTGTTTTTTTCTTGCCTTCTGATTGTTGCTCTGAGTGTTGCTATCCCTGTGCTGTTGCAATCCTGGAATTTCCCCGTTGTGGGACTAATAAAGGCTTATCTTATCTTATCTTATCTTATCAACAGAGCACTCCGCGCTTCACCGCCTCAACTCTACAGACAGGTAGGTGGCTGAGCACACTCAGCTGCTGCAGGCCATTGCGCATGCAAGGATTTCTTACGTCAGCTTCGATTTTATTTTGAGCAGGTGCAGGGAGAATTTCCGCATGACATTTCTAGAATTCATCAGTTTAATCTTCTGCTTCGGGACCGTGCCCTTATTTGGGTGCAGGCTGTTATCAACCATCAGAGAGCTTCGCCACCTACGTTTGATCAATTTGTGTCTGAGTTTTCCAGCACTTTTGACCGCACTGAGAGTGAAGGGAATATTATGAGCCACCTGATGTCACTCCGCAAGGGCAGCCGGTCTGTGGCCGACTTCTCAGTGGAGTTCCGGGTTGAAGCAGCAGATTCAGGGTGGAACAAAGTTGCGTTACACAGCGCGTTCCTCCACAGACTGAATCCTCGGCTCCGTGATGACTTGGCGGTTCATGCTGTTCCTGCCACCTTGGACGGCCTGATAGATCAGGCAGTTGGGCTTGATAATTGATACCGTGAACGTGCCCGGGAGCGCGGTGCCCGCTCTCGCTCGCCTGTCACTCGCTCTATCCCAGCTTCTACTGACTGAGGTGAGTCTGACTCCACCTCTGAGCCTATGGAGCTCAGCTCTGCTCATCTTCCATGAGCAGAGGTTGAGCGGCAGTGGCGGATCGGGGCGTGTGCCTGCTGTGGTTCTTTGAAGCACCAGTTGGACACATGCCCCCTACAGCCAAAAGGAATCGTCCCGTCAGTAGCCGTGGGGGGTCTGGCGGGCAGGACTCAATCCGATACCCCTGTAATTTCTCCATTTCTGCCCTCATTCAGCTACCGGGGATCGAGACGAAGGTCGCCGCCCTTATCGACTCCGGGGCAGAGGGTAATTTTGTCTCCTCCAGGCTGGTGCACGAGATGGGGATTCCGACGGTAAAGCTGCCGGCTCCCCATTCCGTGCGTACCCTTTCTGGCCAGACAGTGGCATCCGTTACCCACTGCACGGTGCAGATATCTGTCCTATTGTCCGGTAACCACAGGGAGAAGCAGATTTTTTACGTGTTTCCAAGAGCTTCTCACATGGTGGCACTCGGTTACCTGTGGCTCTGGAGGCATAATTCAAATTATTAATTGGGCACACAATTCCATTACCTCCCAGATCCCCAACTGTTTGGCAATGTGTTTAAATTCAGCCGAGTGTTCCCCGTCCCTTCCCGTCTCTTCGCCTCAGGTTGAGCTGCCGGACCTCAGCCTCGTACCCAAGGTCTAACATGACCTCGGGGAGGTCTTTAGCAAGTCACAAGCATTAGCGCTTCCCCCGCATCGCTCGTATGACTGTGCCATCAACCTCCTTCCGGGTGTGAGGTTGCCGTCCAGCAAACTCTATAGTGTTTCTGGGCCTGAGAGGGAGGCGATGGAAAGGTACATTAAAGACTCATTGAACACCAGCCTCATTCAGCCATCCACGGCTCTCCTTGGGGTGGGGCTTTTCTTTGTGGGCAAGAAGGATGGGTCTCTGCTTCAGTGCATTGACTACCGGGAACTTAACGCCATCACTGTCAAGGATAAATACCCTTTGCCCCTGATGAACTCCGCTTTCGAGCTCCTGCGGCATTCACGCGTATTCTCTAAGCTCGACCTACGTAACGCTTAGCATCTAGTTAGAATATGTGAGGGGGACTAGTGGAAAACAACGTTCAAAACACATCTGGGGCATTTTGAGTATTTGGTTATGCTATTTGGTTTAACTAATGCCCCCACTGTTTTCCAGCATTTAATCAACAACATCCTCCACAATATGTTTAATCGGTTTGTTTTCGTCTATTGAGACGACATCCTGATTTTTTTCTCACAAGCCAGAGAAACACGAGACTCATGTTAGGGCCGTGTTACAATGGCTCTTAGAGATCCAGCTTTATGTCAAGGCTGAGAAGTGTGAATTTTCTACATCTTCCACTTCTTTCCTTGGCTTTATCATAGCGGAGGGAGAGCTGAGGGCTGACCCAGCCAAGGTGAAGGCTGAGCTACCACTCCCACAAGGGGCTGCAATGCTTCTTGGGGTTTGTGAATTTTTGTAGCAGGTTTATTCGAAACTATAGTGGGATAGCACAGCCTTTAACTAAGCTGACCTCAGTTAAGGTGCCATTTGTATGGACCGAGGCAGCTGAGCAGGCCTTTAACAAATTAAAGGGCCTGTTCACTGACAAACAAGTCTTGGCTCAGGTCGACCCTCAGCTCCAATTCACCCTGGAGGTGGATGCTTCAGAAACAGGGGTGGGCACTGTCTTATCCCAGTGTTCTCCCCCGGACTTGAAGCTCCACCTGTGTGCATATTTCTCTCGGCGGCTCACCCCATCCGAGAGAAATTACAACGTTTGGGATCACGAGCTGTTGGCCTTTAAATTGGTGTTTGAGGAATGGAGACACTGGCTGGAGGGAGCTGCTCACCCGGTAGTCGTGTGGACCTACCACAAGAACTTAGAGTATCTGCGGTCAGCCCACCAGCTTAATCCTAGGCAGGCTCACTGGGCCCTATTTTTCCAGTGCTTTAACTTTACTGTCACTTATAGGCCCGGCTCCCGTAACGGGAAGCCAGATGATCTCTCCAGACAGTTCAGACAGGACATGGCTGACCCCCTTCCCGCCCCCAGTCCATTCTCCCGCCTTTGTGCGTCCTGGGAGCCTTCACCTGGGAGATCGAGAATAGGGTCCGCCAGGCCCAGTCCTCAGAGTCCGAACCAGTGGGAAGTCCCCCCAACCGCCTGTATGTCCCTGCAGCCCTCCGCAGCAAAGTCATCCAGTGGGGACACACTGGACATTTCGCCTGCCACCCGGGGATGGTGCAGACTATTGACATCATTATACGAGCATTTTGGTGACCCATGTTGCAGCGGGGCGTGCAGGAGTACATAAAGGCTTGTCAGACATGTGCCAGGAACAAGTCTTCCTCCACACCCCACACCCCCACCCCAGCTGGTCTTCTTCACCCCCTCCCCGCCCCCAGTCGGCCTTGGTCCCATATCGCTATGGATTTTGTCACTGGTCTTCCCTCTTCCCACAGCAATACAGTTATTTTGACCATCGTGGACAGGTTCTCCAAGGCCATACACCTGGTTCCCCTCCCTAAGCTGCCATCCGCTGCCAAGCCAGTGGAACTCCTTTCCTACCATGTTGTCAGGATACATGGAATTCCTATGGACATTGTGTCTGACCAGGGTCCGCAGTTCACATCACGAGTCTGGAAGGCCTTCTGTCACTGTTTGGGTACCACCGTCAGCCTCACCTCCGGCTACCATCCCCAGAGCAATGGGCAGGCTGAGTGTGCCAACCAGTCCCTGCAGGCCACCCTTCGTTGTGTGGCAGCTGAAGACCCAACTTCTTGGAGCTCCCACCTAACCTAGGTAGAATATTCATTAAATTCCACAGTCTCCTCTGCTACTGGCCGACACCTTTTGAGGCGTCTGTGGGCTACAACCCCCCCTTGCTCTCTATGGCGGAGAGAGAGGTTGCGGTGCCGTCCGTGGGAGCCCACTTTCATTGCTGCTGCCGGGCCTGGAGCTCCACCAGAGCAGCACTTTTGCATGCCACTGAGAGTAATCAGCGCTACGCTGACCGCAAGAGGGTCCCGGCGCCGAGCTACAGGAAGGGACAGTAGGTCTGGGTGGCCACGGACCAGGTTCCACTGAAGGCTGAGTGTCACAAGCTCGTTCCCCTGCTTGTGGGCCCCTTCCCCGTCACAAGTAACGTCGGCGATTCTGCTGTCTAGCTCCAGCTTCCATGGACGCTCAGCGCACACCTTACCTTCCACATCTCCAAGGTGAAACCACTCTCTTCCAGCCCTCTCTGCCCTCCCCCGAAGCCGGCTCCTCCTCCCAGTGTCCTTGACGGACATGTCACATACACCGTGAAGGAAATCCTGGATGTACGTCATCGGGGCCAGGGTTTCCAGTATTTAATCGACTGGGAGGGCTATGGCCCGGAGCATCAGTCATGGGTTCCTTGGGTCAAGGTCCTTGACAAAGGGATGGTCTGGGACTACCATCGTGCTCACCCTGAAAAGACTGGGCAACCGCCAGGAGGCGTTCCTTGAGAGGGGGGCACTGTCATGGGCTGGCGAGTGCTTGCCCCCTCCTTCCTGTTCTCGGCTCCTTCATCAGACGCACCTGCTGATCCCTGCTTGGCAAGCGTTCATAAGGAAGGAATCTTCAGTGATTCAACGCTGTCTTGTTTGGGTATACTGCTCAGTAGACAGTTCCTATAGTAACCAGTTGTGTTATTTATGACCTGGTCTTACGTTCTCCTCTCCTCCACCTTTTTCAGGTTGCTGCAGACAAAGCGATGCATCTTCGGGAATTTGGTGCGCTCGCCAGTCTGTTGCTGCACCTCAAGTCAGCCTTCCTTCTTCGCCCGGTCAGACCTCATCTCATTCCCGACCGGCAGTTACGCCTGCTGGTTCCTCTCTTTCGCTGGGTTCTGTGTCGGTCTCTTTCTCCCTCTCATGTGAGTGGTACTAATTTGTTTCCCATTCATTCTCTATTCCTCCTTAACCAGTCTCATCTGTCCTCCGCAGGGCTCCTGCTTTTCTGGCGAATGACTGGCATTTTCCTCAAGAAAGTGGTTTTTAAAAATTCTAATAAAAGATCAAACGTTCTTTGTGTGTTCTCTCGGTGATTGCATGCTGCACTCAGGTTGCTCGTCCAGCCAATATGACAATTATGAGTTCCACTGGGGTTTCGAACAATCACAGAAATAGGAATAAATTCCCAACGATTTCTCTCATTTTACAGATTTATTTAAATGAAATGATGATTAAATGACATTACATTCAAATAATTTGTAAGCAGGTGAAATTATCAACATTAACCATCACATTACTTGTAACTGGGATAATGAATAACTGAATGTGAACACTGGTAAAACCATGGAACTTCAGCATGAATTTTGAACAGTTGAACTGGAAGACAGAGTAAAATTGGACGCAAATTTATGAAGAAAATTATAACTAATCATAGAAAACTTCTGAATTATTTCAAGAAAGTAAAAACTTTATTTTAATGAAAAAAGAGAATATTAATTCTCTTTAATTCTGCATCTGGTCAGATTTTGAATTATTTCCAAATTTTGGACGTCATTCAGCAGATGGAACAAGGAATATGGCTCACGTGAATCGCGGTTTAAGTTCTGTTGTTGAGCTGATCCCAATATCTGCCAGCAGTTATTCGGGCAAAGTTCAGTCACAGGCTGATATTTGACGACGATGATGAGGCTTTTATGCTCCGCCAGTGGGGAGCTCTTGACAGGGCAACTTTCAAAGTCCACAGTCACAAGATAAGATTTTGGACTGTATCAATAACAGTTGGAGCTCAGGTCAGGCGACATGAGGCTGCTTCTTCTGCTTCTTCGTTGGCAAGCGCCTTTCTTCCAGGGTCCGGATAAATTTGGAATATAATTTAAAAAATCTGATCAGAATAGCAGAATTTAAGAGAGATTAAGATAAAACTCAAGCAACAAAGACACACATAGAGTTTGCTGAAATAGATTCCAGTGTGAAGACAAATGGCCTGTCAGTCCTTTAAAAAAAAGCACACACAGTGAGTTTAAAGAACGTTTAACAGGATAAAAAGTTAGTAATAGAAATGCCTAGAAACATGAAGTTTGACATCATTTGGAAGAATTTTGAGCTTAAAAGAAAAGTAATTAATTCCAAGATGTTTAAAGAAAAACAAAGGATTAAGCGGAAGAAGATGAATTAATTAATTAATTAAAACACACAGACGTTTACACAGCACACGGCAATGGAGGATTACATGAATCTGGTCTGAACTAGGGCATCTCCCTGTTAAGGACTGAGCAGGTTTTGCGCGGTTAGGGCGATTGACACCACCGATAACCAATTGTTTCCCATCGTGGGCGGGAGTTGTGAACTTTAGTCCAGTGAGCAACCAGTCCTTTGTTTGTAAAGAGCCAATGGAATGAAAAAGCTGTTGCCCAGTATATACTGGCTGATGATTGGGTGAGCAAGTCAGATGACTGGTATTTTTACAGGATGACACCCATTTTAATACTGAATATTCCTTTACATACTTATGTATAAAGTTTAAGCTAAGTCAGTGATTCATGCACTTTTATGCTGGTACTTATACAATTAATATGCATCAAAATAAGATATATTGAAGCATTAAAACATTCATGCACACATTTAGAGCAAGATAAATATAAATTCTTCAAACCAAAATGATTGTCCAACAGAATGATATGTTAAGAGTCCCACTCACTTTTCCATGATGTCCTGAAAAAGAGGACAATCTGAACAGTGAGAGTTTTAAAAAAGGTAGTCATTAATGTCAGGGAATAAAGTTCAGCTGGTTAAATCCAACATGTCCCTGGGTTGCCAGAGGATGGCAATAGAGTGGTTTAACCAATAAAACTGCCTTGTAAGGAAGGAAGTTTGTTATTTATGATGTAACTTAATCCATTAAAAGCATGAACTGGGATCCTTATCAGCTTGCTTAACAAAGGAATGTTGTTCCATGTGGTCCTTGAGATGAAGAAGCAATTCTTGACTTGCCTTCTCCTGGGTGAAACAATGTCTTTAAGATGAAGAGTAGTTTTATTGATGAGAGCCAAGGAGATGATGCTACACTGATTTAGGCATACTATATCCACTCAATAAAACGGTATAATATAGCTATGATAAAACTATAATTCAAGATTCAAAGACTTTATTGTCAATACTACTATACGTACAGGACATACAGGAGAATTGAAATGACATTTCTCTCTCTCTTTATTGGTGTGCACAATATAAAAAGAAAAAGGAATAAGGCTGGGAAAAAGAAAACAACAACAGCAGTCTAATATACAATATGTATAGTAATGCAACCCATGATTCAAATGGCAACAAGAAAGACCCAGACCTCCCATAGTGCAAAATTGAAATAAACGATTAATGATGATAAAATACAGCAATCCTATATACAGACAACTAGAGATGAAATACCTGTAGTTGCAGTTTAATGTGGTAGTGTAGGTGCGGATGATAACAGACAGGACTGCATGTGATCAGTATTGCAGTGACAGATAGACGGCAGCAGATATGGCATTTGTGCAAATGGTTGCTGTTAATGTGCAGAGACATACAGCAGCAAAGTAGCAAGAATTCTGATGATAGAAGATAATAGTAGCAAAAGTTCTGAATATTGTTTGCTGTTCTGACCTCATTTGTGCCCTACTGGTGAACCCATCACTAGTTCATCTGCTTCATCAAAATTATCCATATTTGACATAAAATGCAACAAAACTGTAAAAAAAAAAAACAAATCTGGCTGGGAAATCACTCAGCAAGCAAGGAAATCAGTCAGAGCGAGCAGACCGGGAAGGCAGCCAAGATGAGTCACATGACCCAAATACCAAGTGCTGATTTGCCCTGTGGAATTATTTGCTTTTGTAAAAAAAAAAAAAAAAAAAAAAAAAAGACTCCCAGCGTTTATCGGCTTTTGAAAAAAACATGAATTTGTCGTGTCTATAACATAGGACATATCGGACTTTGAGAAAAAAAACAATTTGAACATCTATAAGTAGGTAATGTTAACAGTTGTTTGATGTAAAGAGGGAAATTTTCATGGAAGTGGCGTTTATCGGTTTTTGCAAACAAACTCTTCATATATAAATGTGTTGCTATGCATGAAGCATTTACTCTTTGAGACGTGATGTACAGTGTAGTGTGTGTTGTCTCAAAAAAATATCATATACTCAGCTATGTGTAACAGCATTCAGTAATGCAAGATTCACTGATTTTGATCAATCACATTAACTTGTGTTCGATACTCTCCTGAGACTCAGAAATTCATTTTTGTCCTCTGCAGTGGAGATTATGCTGTAGCTAATGCCGCTCATGCTACACATACTGTACATGCCATACATGTCACTTGCCAACCTGTGTGCACTATCTTTTAAGAAGAGCACTGCACACAGTAAATTATAGGCCTATTTATAGTGTGCTGGGTTTTTAAATTTTTACCATTTTATGTCCCTTTTATCTGGTGAACAAAAAGAAGCTATAGTCCAAGATGCGTATTTAGTGTAGTTTATTTTAGACAGTTTTTTTTAATTAAATTGTGGGGGAGTGGACCACTGGCTGTTTGCAGTTTGAACTGTGACTCTAGGAATGCTCAACAAACTCACACACAATGATCCTCAGGTGGGTTTGCATCCACATCGTGCTCAAGGTCAAAGGTCAGGAGAGCTGGCCACTCTGCGGTGGTTTCATCAGGCCAGAATGAGCTCGTGAGCTGAACTGTAGGAAGCATTTTTTAGTGACAAATGAGACCAAAAAAACCTTTATGATATTTTAACTTAACTAGCATGAGGAACTGTTGGACATCTGCTGGATAAAAGTCCTACATTTCTGTATCACTGTTTAACTGTCACCCCAAAACAATACTGATGTGGAACCCCCCCCCCCCCCACACACACACACACACACAAACACAGGCCATCCAGAGAATCGTAGACCGGTCAATTGCCACTGTTCATTGATGAAGTCAACCAAGTCTTCATATAAATCCTCTGAAAGAAGGAGATGTTTAACTGGCACCCAGTCTGAAGCCGTTTTTTTTTTTTTTTTTTAACTGGGAGACGGTGCAGAAGAACAAACAAGCTCATTCATCTTTTTCTTTGCCTCATTTGCATAAATTTGAATATGGAGAGTAAACATTGAAGTGTTAGTTTGTTAGCTTGCCATTGAGCTCTTGGATTGAATGCTGTTACGCGTAATGTAGAAGAGAAATGCTCAATTACTCCTGAGTGTGTGTGTGTGTGTGTGTGTGTGTGCTATGCTGATAATACCACAGAGGGTCGAGGCAATCAGAAACCGCTCACGTTTAATCAGCGTCATGCAGAGCTCACACACACACACGCACACACACACACACACGCACACACACACACACACACACACACACACACACACACACCGATTCTGTTTGTCCTAAAGCAGTTGACAACTCCAGTATGGTGACAAACACACACACACACACCTGACAGGGTGATAGAATAAATGGCTGCATGCGACAAACACACGTGCTCATTTACTGTATGTTCAGCACACTCACAGACCGCTGTGCAGATAAGTGGGAACTACAGGATAGACAGTTACACCTATCAAAGAGAGGAGAGAGGCAATCTGTTCTACATTTGTACAGTGAGCTGGAACACATGCATGCTGTGCAAATACACACTTTGCAGCACTCGCTCGTCTTTGGTCTCTGAAATGATCTGGGACTGCAGAGGCAGAAGTGAGACAGACAGAAAAAAAAAAATGGAACAAAAGATGAAAATAAAAGGCAAAGACCAAAATAAGCTGCCGACTTCCAGCTGCTGTTCTTCTTTTTTTTTTTTCCAGAATCAATACCTGTCATTCAGCTGCCATCTGCAGAAACCAGTCCCCATTGTCCCATTACAGTTCTGTGCGGAATCAAGCACACGTCACTGATCCAAAAGCAGCATTTCAGAAGACAACCTGACATTGCTCACAGCAGCTTAAATCAAGATGAGCTAGTTTTGTTTTTTTGTTGTTTTTTTGTTGTTTGTTTTTTTTTGGGGGGGGGGGGTTCCCATCATTGTTTTTTGACTGATTGAAAAACAGTAGACTAAGATGGACAAAGTCACAGTCCCACAGTGTTTTTGGCATTTCCTGTTCTATTTTGTGATTTCAGTTTGTTTGCACCCTGTAAATTGTAATTCCTGTCTTTGTTAATTCTTCTCCTTTATAATCCACCTTGTTATTGAACACTTATCTACTCCCAGTCTGCAAATACTTGCTCCTATTCATTTTAACAAATAATTTTACTCTTAATGTAATCATTCTTCCAGAGACGTGTACATAGAAGCAGGATTAAAGAGGTGTCTTCAGGTTCAACCCTTTATAGATAGATAGATAGATAGATAGTTTATTTCGAACACAAAAAATATAACAAAAAACAAGCAAATAGCAAATGCAATAAAGTTACAGTATACACTGTTCGAAAGGGAGAAGGAAGAAGTGAACACTTATTAATTCCAACTCCTCTTTTCCATCGATACACCCATGTGAATTTTATACAAATTACTACCTTTAATACCCCAAGTAAACAATTTACTGTATTTTTTTTCAGATCAACATTAACACCTGTCCATTCTAACATACAATGAAGTCTATATTTCAAAACCAGTCTCAAACGACACAGACACACACAGTGCTGTCACACCCACCATTCCATAGTGTCCCATAATGTCCCAGAGTGAACATAATGAATCGTACATATAAATTCTACCCTTTTAACATATATCCTTTCAACAAATGGTGCTTATACCTCTTTTTAAATTGATTTCTGTTTGTACATAGTTTCAGTTCCGGCTCCAGACTGTTCCACAAATCCACCCCACAGACAGATATGCACATACTTTTCTTGGTTGTACGTATCTTGGGTTTTGTGAAGTTTAAGTCTCCTCTCAAATTATGATCATTGTCTCTTTTTTTAAATATTTTTTGTATATTAGTTGGGAGTTGATTGTTAATTGCCCTGTACATTACTTGTGCTGTCTTAAATTTAACTAAATCGATGAACTTTATGACATGTGACTTCAAGAACAACGAATTGGTATGGTCTCTATATCCTGCATTGTTTATTATCCTTATAGCTCTTTTTTGTAATGTGCATATTGTTTGTAGGTTGGTCTTGTAGGTGTTTCCCCAGACTTCTACACAGTAGTTAAGATAAGGTAAAAACAGTGAATTGTACAATAAGACCAATGATTTATAGTCCACGATGTGTCTTGTCTTCCCCAGTATGCCTATACATTTTGCTAATTTAGCCCGGATGTGAGTGATGTGAGGTTTCCAGCAGATTTTACTGTCTAGCGTCACCCCCAGAAACTTATTTTCCTGTACTGTTTGTATTCTGGTATCATCTATCGTTATCATTATTTCATGATTTATTTTATAATTTCCAAACAACATAATCTTTGTTTTTTTTAGATTTAGAGATAATTTATTTTTGTTGAACCACTGCGTTAATTTCTCCATTTCAGTTGTGACCACCTCTAAAACCTGCTGCAAATTCTCACCAGTGCAAAGGATATTTGTGTCATCCGCAAACAAAATAAATTTCAGAATTTTTGATACTTGGCATATGTCATTTATATACAAGATAAAGAGTTTGGGTCCCAAAACTGACCCCTGGGGCACACCACAAGTGATGTCCATGCAGGGTGATTTGTGCTCTCCAATTTGTACAAATTGTTGTCTGTTACTTAAATAACTTTCCACCCAACTCAGTCCTACCCCTCTTATCCCATACCTTTCCAGTTTCCTTAGAAGTATTCTGTGGTCAATGGTGTCAAAAGCTTTCTTTAAGTCTATAAATACTCCTACAGCAACCTTTTTTTTGTCTATACAACTAGTAATTTCTTCTATAAGTTCGATCAGTGCCAAAGATGTAGATTTATCTGCTCTAAAACCATACTGGCTATCTGTAAGGAGGTTGTGTTTTTCAATGAAATCATCCAGTCTCTTAGTGAATATTTTTTCAAGTATTTTGGAGAATTGTGAGAGTAAAGAGACTGGCCTGTAATTTGTGAAACAATGACTGTCTCCTGTTTTGTAAAGAGGTGTTACTTTTGCTATTTTCATTTTGTCTGGAAATGTACCAGTTTGAAATGACAGGTTACAGATGTGGGTGAGTGGCTTAACAATTCCCTCAATTACTTTTTTCACTATTGTCATGTCAATTTCATTCCAGTCCGTTGATTTTTTGTTCTTAAATTTACTCACAGTCTCGATAATTTCCTTTTCAGTAACTGCACCCAAAAAGATTGTGTTTGGGTTTCTATCCTCTATTTCATTCACAGACCCACTGTGGTTTGTTTCTGGAGTCACTATTGATTTTGCTAATTCAGGACCAACGTTTACAAAAAATTTATTGAAACCACTGACCACATCTTCCATATTATTAATCAAACTGTCGTTTTCGATAAAATATTCTGGATAATTTGCATACTTAGGACGATTACTAATAATCCCCTTGAGTACTTGCCATATTCCTCTTATGTTATTTTTGTTATCCTCTAGTATTCTGTTGTAATATTCTTTCTTACAGGTCCTCATTATAGTGGTAAGCTTATTTTTATATCTTTTATATTTGATCTCAGCTTCCACAGTTCTGCATTTAATGAATTGTTTATATAATGTATTCTTCTTTTTACATGCATTTATTAACCCCTTGGTGATCCAAGGAATATTTTTTTGTTGTTGTCTGTCACTGTATTGTTTTATAGGACAGTATTTATTGTACAATGATTGAAATATTTGTAAAAATTTATCATATGCTTCATTTATGTCATTTTCATCATAAACTATCTTCCAATCTTGTATTAATAATTCCTTTGTCAGTAAATACATTGATTCTTCGGTTCTTATTCTTTTATATTTAATATTTTTGGTATACTTTTTCTTCCTATAATCACATTGATAGACAACAAAAATCGGCAGGTGGTCGCTGATATCATTCAATAAAAGCCCACTCCTGATATTATTTTCCATAATGTTTGTGAATATATTATCTATTAGTGTGGCACTGTGCGACGTGATTCTGCTAGGTCCTGTAATTGTTGGATGTAAGCCCATGCTGTACATTGTGTTGATAAATTCTTCTGTCAAACTATGTTGTTTTGAGTTCATCAGATCTATATTTAAATCACCACAGATGAACATAACTTTATGAGTTAGTTTTGCGTACATTTTTTCCATCCAGTCCTTAAATAAGTCAATGTTTGATCCAGGTGTTCTATATACACAGCTCACTACTACATTCTTCACATTGTCCAGACAGATTTCTATTGTAATACATTCAAATAAATCATCCACAGTTACTGACAGATTTTCAACAACCTTGTATTGCAAGCTCTTGTCAACATAAATTGCAACTCCTCCTCCTTTTTTCACTTTTCTATTTATATAATTTAATTCATAGCCATCCATGGTAAAATCCACTCCTTTCTCTTCACTGAGCCACGTCTCTGATATTGCCACAATATTGAAGGGCTCTTTAAACTGATTTAAATAATATTTAATGTTATTAAAGTTTGCATAGAGACTTCTGCTGTTGAAGTGGATCATAGAAATATTGAAATCAGATGTGACCATTGTGTTAAACTGTTCATCTGTGTAATAATTACAGTCATTATTGATTGAGTTAAAAAGATTATTATCAGGGTCTATGTCATATTCTACGTCCTGTGGGTTGTGCTCTGTGTATTCAAAAACTTTCAGTTCCTGTTGTTCCTGTTTGATTTTTTGATTCATACTGTAGAATGTTTTGTTGCAGATGAGTAAAATCCTTCAGTGTCCTATATTTGTCTGAATTGTTGCTGTGCCTCCAGATCGTATTTGTCCAGTTCCATAATATTACGGATGTTAATGACCTTGGCTTCTTCAGGCGATCCGTTTAATTTGATGAATATTTTACAGTTTGATGTCCAGGTGTTTTGAATTTTTTTCTGCTTTTTCATGTATCTTGCTTTCCTGGCTATTTCTGCGTTCTCTTTCGTGAGGTGCTCGTTTATGAAGACGTTGGTTCCTTGCAGCTTCTTACCTTGTTTCATTAGCGCCGTCTTGTGTTTTCTGTTTACAAACCTCATGATCACAGCAGGTTTGTCGCCGTTTTTCCTGGGCAGAGGGTGGCAGGACTCGATGTTGGTGCAGTCCAGCTGGACTCCTTTTGACTGCATGAAGGCCGTCACCTGTTGCTCAGCGGATTCCTCATCCAGCTGACTTCCACTGCTGTCTGCGGCCACTGCTCTCGCGTATGATCGGGGTTTGATGTGGAGCCCCGTGATGATCACGTCGTTTGCCCGAGTTCTCTGGTCCATCTCAGCCAATCTGCTTTCCAGATACGCCAGCCTCTTGTCTTTTTCAGCGTTCTGGCTGCGCAGCGCTTTAATTTCTTCCACGAGGTCCAGTATACCTCTTTGTTGTGATTTTAGGGCAGCCATTTCTTCTGCCAAGAAATCCAGCGCTTTTTTAATCTCATCTTCATTTGGCAGAGCTCTTTTGGGACCCATTATTCCGGCCGATGATCTCTTATTTTATTATTTATAGTAATGCTATGAGGGCAGCCCATTCAAGACTTCCTCTAACTCACTTCTGGTTATTGTGGGAGGCTTAAACTGCACAAGTATTATAGTAATACATATTTCTATATCCCCCTTCCCCCAGCACAAACCATAATTTAGACATTGTAGTTTGGGCAAAAACAGGTCAGCCGGTCCAAGCCTTAAATCGGCCCATAAATAGATGTTAAAAACTGGCCTGTTTAGTCCATCTAATACAGATCCTTTTTAACTAGAAAACAGTTGTTGAAAATTGGGCTGAGCCTGGTCATATTAACCAAAAAAATTCCAATAATTGGACTGTTTATTCCACAGGATTTGGTACAAATTTATCCTCAAAATAGATTTTGGCATTTGATGATGGTGGTGGGGGTCAATTGCTCAAAAGTCAATACACTTTTACAACCACTGGGACTCTGCTAAAAATGCTTTATACTGAAAGATTTTTAAGTTCAACATTTGGCATAATACATATTACATAACAACCATCTGAAACCAGTGCTAGTGCAGTTGTGCTAGACACTCAAAATGCGTTATTTGGGAGCTCCCGGGGCGTGGGTTGGGGGTACTGCAGTGGGCGTGGTTCCGGTGTGTGTGTGTGGGGGGTGTCCGGGGGCATGTGCCGGAAGCACGGGCTGGTTTCCGGCCTGGGGTGGGATTGGGGTTGTCCTCCTTCTGGGACCTGGAACCTAGGGGCCGGTGTTGGCCCCGCTGGGGGGGGGGGGGGGGGGACGCCATGCCGGCCTCCCTCGGCTGTCCGTCCTGGGGTGGTTGCATGGCTGTCTTGGGGCTTGCTGGCTTTGGGGCATTTGTGCTCTGTGGAGGTTGGTGGCACTGTCTTGCTTGCTCGGCTTTTCTAGGGGGTGGTGGTGGTGGGGGGTGTTGCTGTGACCTTCCACCCTCTTTGTATGTTTCTTAGCAAACCACTCACACACAGACTCACTGTGGCTACGGTCACACTGCAGGTCTTAACGCTCAACTCCAATTTTTTGCCGAGATCTGATTTTTTTGTGTGGGTGTTCACATTATAATTTAAATGAGACCCCCATCAGACTCCACTGTGAATGGTCTACAGCTATGAAATGACCGGCTTGCACAGAAGAAAATGTAACGTCAGACGCAGCGTTGTGTTTGTGGAAGTAAATATGAGCCCCAAACGATTGAGGGGGAGGGAACTTCTTCACCTTGATGCAGGCAGCAAAATAAAATGTTAAAATCATTCAGAAATGATTATGCATAAAATAAATATGAGACCAGCTTCATTCCTCTACACACCAGATGACCACTGTGATCAGCTCTGCTTTAACGGAACTGATCCATTAAATAACTCTATTGAAAATGAGACTCCGTGTCTCAATGGGATTACCTGTATAAATAAGGTTAATAATAAATAATCCTAGTGATTATAATAGGGCTCTCGCCCACTGACGTTGTCAGTGGCTCGCACCATAATAAACAGCACGGCTTGTACCAGCGGAGTAAGACTGGTCCTGCACAGGAAGCAGAAGCCGCCAGAGACTCCCCTCTCCTGGACTGTGTGTTTTTGTATCCCACTATCTGGCCATTCCGCTCCACAGTCCTTGTCGGTATTAACTTTACATTTTAGATATTACAGTGGCCAGGACTCACTGTGTGCTGTTTAAAGGGAAAAAGGAATTTGCAGCGTGCAGTAAATGTTACTGTGCCCCTGCTGGTCTGACGGTTTCAGCCATGAACTCCACCCCCTCCCCAAAATTTGGAAGTTACTGGGCAGTTGGACCCGACAAAATTACAATCCAGTGATAAAGGGGAGGACACTGATTAAAAAGAGTACAAATCAGCTGTGTCTGCCGTGCTTGCTGCATCCTCCACCACAGAATTGTAGCGTCTGTCTCTCTTCAATTAGCAAAAAATGGGATGAAATGTAACATGACCGTTCAGACTGAGGTTGTTCTGGAAAATATCATATGTACCCGAATTAGGACCACATATGAAAGTGGCATGGGTCTGGTGTGAAAAAATCAGATATGTGCTGTTCAGACTGTCATTAAAATTTCAGATATGGGTCACATTTGTGCAAAAAAATCAGAATTGAGCATTAAGTCCTGCAGTGTGAACATAGTCCACGAGTGCACTCTCATACACACATATTTTCTTTTACAGGTGCAGACGCCAGACTTGTGATGAGACCTTTTCAGAAGAAGAAACAGTTTGTCTTCTGTTTGTTTCAGTTGAGTCAGTTTGTTTTTTCTGTTTGTTCTTCTCTTTTTCTTTCCCCCTGCGCTCCCCACCCCTCCCTATCCCATTCCCCCCTGCCGGGTCCTTCTTGGGTAAAACAATTTAAGTAAAGTATTAAAAGTTATTACAAGAGCAGTCTATAAATAATATACAGTACATAGATATTTACTGTATAATGCTCCTTTTGGCAAAGTAAATCTGCTTGGCACAATAAGGGAAACAGATTTCTGTTCTGCTTACTTAGCTACTTGACAGGACAAGGGGAAAATTTTTTAAAAGTGCACTATTTGACAAGCTACATATTGCGCCCCTTTGCTTGTCCAGGCGTTAATGGGGTGGCTATGCTGAGTTCTTTAAATAAAGTGGTATCTCTACCGTTAATGTTATTGTACTTTATCTTTCAGTTTTGAATAAAAACAGGTATATAGCAAGACTCTTTCTCCTCTTAAGTATTCACTCTTTAACAATTTCTTCAACCCTTAAGTCTAATCATGCAACTCAAAACACTAATGTGAATGTTCACCTTTAAATAAAATCTTAAATCCAAAAGTTCAAAATCTTAATTACAAATGACCATTCAGAAGCAGTGAAATGATTTTATAAAAAAATAGAACTATTTATTTACACATCCAAATAATTAATCCTTTTTTATTTCAAATGTTCTCTTTCAGACTGTTAAATCAAATAAAAATATCTCAGCACTTGAATTACCAGAATAAATCACTGCTTTGCAATATTTCAATGGTCACAACTACCAAAAAAACCCCAACAAAGAAATAATAGAAAATGGAAAACGGAAAAGGAGCCCTTTTAATCTTAATTAAAGGAAACTTAAAGCTGGCAAAAATATATTCTAAATGCCCCACAGTCCTAAGCATTGCAGGCCTGGCGCGAAATTTGCATGCATGGTATCCAACACGTAATGGCGGCTCCTTCCCTCTGGACTAGAAACAATTTGGGCAACTCACAGGGTTCACGGGCATCAGCGTATGTGCAGCTCCTCTCCCTGGAATCCAGTGCATCCGTCTCTCCCAAAACACAGGAATGTTAGGGCGAGGTTAATGTCCCTTCTAGGTTATCCAGACATCTCCAGTTCATGGTGTTAGCAGGCATACAGTCCACGCACAGTCCAGTAAGATAAGCTTTCTTCGTTTCCCGTTAGACTGAGAAGGATGGCGGACTCCCGAACTGCTACTCCTCGTTGGAATAAATTGTTCAATACAGTCCCACCGTCCAATATAATAAGGTACAGAGCTCCCTCGTTGTGCACACTTATAACTATATCACTTCCAAAACTCCAGAAACACATTGACCATATATTTCTCTAGTTGTTAGCTTCTACAACCAGCACACTCCTGCCTTGGGCCGCTTGCTCTCTCTCTCTCGTTCTCTCCTTGCTTCCCTTTTTCTCCGTTTTCTTTCAACCAACATCACACCCACTTCGGGCCAACCCTTGACCTTCAGCTCACTTCTCATTGGCTTAGAAAATAAACAGTACAGAAAAAAAAACATATATTCTCATTTCTTTTGCAAATGTATACACCTTATTCCTAGGTCCCATGATGCCTTGCGTGAATTATGGTAGCAACTTCCGGTACTAGTTTAGAACATATGGTTGTCACTGAAACAGGACACTTTTCCTTGTTCAAAAACAATGACTTCAGCATCAGAAATGCGGGAACACACCCTCTTGCACCTCAAAACAGTAATATAATCATACCACATCCCACGACTATCTAGGGATAGGAACAGGACTTTAAAAAGTGTCTGGCAGACAGTAGCTCCATTTGTTAGCGCCACTGCTAAGATGCTAATGCTGTAAACAAATGACCCGTGCTGGCAAAATGAGTCACTTTAAGGACATTTTCAAAACTGATGTAATGTTATTTCCATATTCTGTATTGAAGGACCTTCAAAATGATATTTAATTTGCAGGAAGTGCACAAAAACTGACCCAGAAAAAGACGATTTGTTTATATTTTAGCTAGGTTGAAAACTCACGTTCGATCGGTCGGGAGTTACGTCTTCCACAAAAACATAGGCATTTTTATAAAGTACAATTTCTAAGCTTTCCATTGATACCAGGCACTCATGGGGTTTTCCCGGGACTTTGCCGCTACCAAACAAAGAAAGACTCATGATTTATGACTTCTCATTGCCTGTACTCATAATGACACGGTGCACATTCAGACCAGCATGTCTCCATCGCAATAAAGTCAGCTGCATTTTGTTAAAATATGTTGGACATAATCAAATTTTCCTTAGAGCAGACGTATGCCACAACACCGTACTTGGATGTCGTCTGTCACTGTATGTGAGAAGCCTCCATTTATCCAGTCTACTGGCGCAACCACGAACACCAGCAAGTGCCAGAACTACGCCCAAACTTCAAAAAATACAAAAACTAGAAGAGCTGAAATTAGCTGCCACTTGAGTGCAAAACATGTATGTGGACTATACATTAAAATGAATTTGAAAAACCTTTAAAAACACTATTTTAAATGCCCCTGCTACTCCACTCTTACTGACTGATTTAACACTAGGTCAGCTGAAACCGGAAGCTCTGCCCATAATCGTTCCTACAGCGGCACCCCCAGGAATAAGGTGGATAGAAAATTAAATATTCTTACAATGTTTACAGCTTTAAGAACTTAGTATAAAAACAAATAAAATACATTTCACACCATGTAAATAATAAAACACATGACCCCAATCATGAAATTCCAAACTTAGTGCACTATATGAAATAGCAACCCATGAATACTTTTAACCATTTTTAACTGGTATTTATTTGGTTGATAAACATGCTCTATTTTCTATTTATTAACTCCTATTTATTAATCAATGAACTATATAGTCTGTTTTTCAAAGGGCTACATCCTCCCTCTTCTAACTGCATGTCCTCATGAGACAACTAAGACATACATGGATAAGAAGGATACAGGACTAAGATCTAACATCATAGTTTAATAAAAACTCCTTTGTGAATGATGATAATTGGCTGATCTCTAGCCTTTCCGGGTTCATCATAAGTCAGACGGATTACAGGTTTTGGTTGTCTTTTAGAACTAGTTCTGAGTTTAGGATCTCTATTCATTTTTGTGGAAGTCTTAAGTTTAGCTTTAGGAGTACTAACAGGTGTTTAATAGTCTCCTTGAGCTGGTTCAGAGTGAGTGAGATTAGAATCAGTGGAGTGGACACTGGCATCGTCATCTTCTGACTTCTCATCAGGTCGGTAATCAGGAGTGGGTTGGTCTCCCTGATCAGTGACTTCTTCAGGTTCTCCATCATCATCTGTAACAGAGACCACTTCCTCGTCTTCACTTGAATCATGGACAGAAGGCTCATGTTCACTATGGGATCCATTGGCATGTTCGTCATAGGTTCTTTGGGGCAAGAGCTTATACAGATTTTCTCCATTGGGCATTTCATATTCCATGTCTGAAGATGATTTGGCATCTTCTAGTTCCATTCCAGGTGTGCTTTCAGTCTTTCTTGGGTGTCTGTTCTTTACTTGTTGACAAGTCTTTGGTTTCACAAGTGATTTGTCATGAACTTTGCCTCCTGGCATTCTGATGGACTGACTTATGGGTAAGAGATGATCTCTATGCATGGTTTTCACCCCTCCTTTCCCATCTTCAGACTTCACTCGGTAAACTGGTAAATTTGTTAGCTTTCCAACTACGACAAATGGCACAGAGTTCCAGCAGCTTACGAGCTTGTGCTTTCCTTGCAGCTCCAGATTTCGGAGAAGTACTCTGTCACCCGTGTCCATAGTCTGGAAATGTACTCTGTGGTCATAGGCTCTTTTGTTTCTCTGGTGTGACTTATCTGCTTTATTTCCTGCTGAGCTAATCGGCCTTTTGCAGCTCTCCCTTCAGTTTCTCCACGTATTGCAAATGGTGTTTGACCAGTTCAGTCAGCTAACATGCCAAAGCAAAGATTTATGGGCAGCCTAGCTTCTCTGCCGAACATCAGTAGATAGCCCTTAGATGCATAAGAGGGGTAACAATTACCCCAGAGGTTGTTTGTTTTTTTTTTCAATATCTTTGTAATTTTAATTTTTTATCATTTAATCTTCCATGTATTCCTCAAATAGGTTGTGTTTGACATGAGGCCATTTGGATTTGTATCTAATTGTCATATTTTTTTAAGTAATTGCATTTTTTGCATCAGTACCACACTTTTCCATATGTGGGGTCAAAAATGACCAGAAGCTTTTCCCTAGCTGTCCCCTTTTGAATCTCACCACGGTTACCAGTAACACTGTAGACGCTACAATTTGCATCTTACGATGCATCCTTACGAAGCAGCTGTACTGTATATGCATTCTATGTTTTTTTCTCATATATCATACTGTTTGACAGTCTGGGCTCAAGCAGCCCCTTCCACAATAAGACATATAGGTGCATTATATAATCAAACCCTAAAAATCTTGGACCAAAAGCCCATTAGGTGGCATCACTGTAATGTTTTAAAAAAATACAACCTATTGAGTTTTGAGAGTTTCATTGACCTCTGTTTTCTGAAATTAACGTTCAAATGTTTCCATAAATCAGCACCCGAGCCACTTGCTGGTTTCGTCCAAAGACAGGACGGCAGCAGAGCCACCAGGAGTTCTGTTAACAATAACTGTAAAATATTCCACCGCAGAACCACATTTGGACAAACAGCTTTCTCTATAAAGGGCAGTCACATCTGGAACACAATGCCAAATGTAATTAAAATAATAACGGACTTTAAAACATTCACTAAAAAGGTTAAAAACTGGCTGAAAAATAAACAAGAATGTACTCATGTATGAATTGATTGTCTGCAAAGTGAGAGTGAATGAAGGGAAGGAATGAATGTGTTTGTTTATAATGAGTGACGAAGGGAGGGAGGCCTGAAATAGGCAAATGTGAATCAGGTTGTTATATTTGTGTATTTATAATATTTATAATATTTATAATTGTGTATTTATAATCTTTTTGCATTGATGTATGTGGTTATTGTGTATTTTCTTTTTTCTTTTTTTACTTGATTCTCTTTTCTAAAGCCCATCCAGGGACAAGAGTTGCAAATTAGCTAATAGCTATACACTCTATGTGCAACACATCAGATTGATTGTCATTGATTAATTGTCTATGTTTATTGCACTGTCCCTGTCAAATAAACTAATCTATCTATCTATCTATCTCAGACTGGATGCTGAGGGTGAACAGAGAGGGTAAACAGATGAGGACAATACAGTGTATATGGTGAGGACAATGTAGGTATTGTTAGATGCAGGGGTCAAAAATGCCCGAGCGGCTGTTTTTTTTTTTGCAATATCTTTGTAATTTTAATTTTTTATCATTTAATCTTCCATGTATTCCTCAAATAGGTTGTCTTTGACATGAGGCCATTTGGATTTGTATCTAATTGTTATATTTTTTAATTGCATTTTTTGTATCAGTACCACACTTTTCCATATGTGGGGTCAAAAATGACCCCAAGCTGTCCCCTTCTTTTGTTGACCAAAATATAATTTAAAATAATAATAATAATAATAATCACCCAAAATATAATAAAAATAATCATCTTTAACAAAAATGAAAAATTTCTTAAGTTTACAGCATAAAACACATACATTCTAGTTGGGGTCATTTTGACCACACTCATGGAAGAATGTTGGAATTGGTTGGTCATGCATCTAAGGGATAGGGGAAATATCCCGTTGCATCACATTTTGTACTGTTGTAGGCATGGACAACATATGGAATATGCTGACTCCACAAATGCTTTTTTTCATGCCCCAGGGTCGCAAGCATTGACAGCAAAGTGCAGTTGAACCTTTCAGGTTGACGGTCCCCTTGCGGATGATACAGTGTTGTTTGGGACTTCTGTATCCCTAGGATCATCAAGAGCTTTCGTATCAACCAACTTTCAAAGTCTCTTCCCTGGTCAGAATGTATTCTGCTTGGCAGACCATAATGCACAAAGTACTTTTCCACCAGGATCTTTGCTACAGTGAGGGATTTCTGGTTTCTGGTTGGGAACACCAGCACATAGCGTGTAAAATGATCTGTTGTGACAATCTGGTGCAGGAAAGCGAATGAGGCCAGAGTTTCAATTTGTCAATTAGTCCAGTTTATTTTACTTACAAGTAGTCATCTCCAGTCTCTCAGGAAAATCGTCTGACACAGTTTTTCAAACAAAAATGTATTTCCTCAGTCAAGAAACATATCAAGCAATAAGCACTCTTCAATCAGCAATGCAATGCAATCCAATATCATCAATTCAACCCTCACTCGATATCTCACACCTGTTATATAATGGACAAGAATAATTAGAGGTAATTAGCCCCTACCATAATCCCAGGTAAAACAGTCATCATTCCTATTCTAAACACATACCCACTAACATCTAAAATACATAAATACTTTCCCCAAACATACACAATATAAATATAAATAACATACAATAAACAGTCATCTAAATAGTTCAATAAATAGCTTTAACCCCTATTTACAAATATTAAACCACCCCTCTGACTTACCATACATATTTGCTCCCTGCTGGTGTCCTATATAAGGCCCTCAACTCCTAACAGAATCTTTTGCCTGGACACGCACAGGAAGCATGTTGGCAAAGGTATGTGCAATAAATCCTTTAACAATTATTTTTACCAAATTCTTAATCATACTAATTAACTCCCAGGGCATTCAAATTAACAAAGACAAATCCTAAACTACTATGTGCATCTTAACAAACAATCATACAGACATTACAACAATACAGATACAACATAATCACACAATATAACCAGACATACAGTGGTGACATCCCATTGTCACAGTTCCTCCCCCCTTTCCCGAGAATACAGTACTCTTATGAGTCATGTATTCTAGAGAGGCTATCAGCCACAAGGTTGGTTTTCCCTGCCACATACTGAACAGTAAAATTATATGGTTGGAGGGACACATACCACCCTGTAAGACGACTTTTCACATCCTTCATTCTGTCTAACCACTGTAAAGCCTGATGATCCGTCTCTAACAAAAAATGACGCCTTAATAAATAATATTTTAAAGACCCTATTGCCCATTTTATGGCAAGACATTCTTTTTCAACTGTAGAATATCTTGTCTCCCAGTCCAACAATTTACGGCTCAAGAACAGTACTGGGTGTCTCTCTCCCTTCTCCTCCTGGAGAAGTACTGCTCCAATGCCTACCCCTGAAGCATCAGTCTGTAAAATGAACGGGCGAGCAAAGTCTGGACTGTAGAGAACCTTCTCCCCAGAAATAGCCCTCTTCAGATCCTCAAACGCTCTGTCACACTCCTCTGTCCATTTTACCTTATTCGGTGCTGAAGCTTTAGTGAGGTCAGTCAATACTGCGGCTCTTTCAGCAAAGTGGGGGATGACATCTGTCACAACTAAAACATTACTGATGGCTTTTGAATCGGGTTCCATCGAGAGAAAATCTATGCAAACCAGGTCCATAGGACCACTGCTTACAATCTGGTGCAGGGGTGCAACCTTCTTGCAAGGGGCTTTGCACATGATACATTCTCCACAGTCCTTGACGTACTGTTCAGCATCTAAAGCCATCTTGGGCCAATAGAACCTACTCCACAGAAGATCTGTCGTCCTCTCCACTCCTACATAACCCATGTCATCGTGTAGGGATTGCAGGACAGCCTCCCAGAACTCAGCAGGTAGTATGAGCTGGGTCATTTGCTCTCCAGAGGGTTTCAGGCTTATTCTGTGAGGTAGTTCATCTTTCATCACAAAATGGTCTTTTTCTGTCTTGAACAGACTCAACTCAGTGTTTGTTCCTTTGTCATTTTACCATTTATCTTGCTGCATGGCTTCCATTACCTTCCTGGTGACATCATCATTTTGCTGTGCTTCTCTCAGGTCAGATTTGGACATCACGCCCAGACCAATCGGTGGTCTGCAGTCTTTTGACATCACATTTTCAGGTCAGTACGGCACACTTGGAACCAGTCTGGAGTAGGTCTGAAAAATCGGGCCCAAAACCATTACAGTTCCTAATGGAAAAGCCTACAAAGTGTACCGAACCGAGCAGGGCCAAACGGGTACTAGTGGAAAAGCCCCATAACAGCATGTGTTGTGTCTGGGTCAGTGTTAAAAAATTATGGTCTTAGTTCAATTATTAGAAACCATTAAACTGATATGACTTTATGACTGAAAAAAAACAAACAAATCTTGTTCTCATTGTTTTGTTTGTTTGTTGTTTTTTCTTCATCTTGCAGACGAACGAGCATACTGCAAAAAAATGACTTCTTAGTAAGAAAAAATATCTGAAATCAAGGATACAATTCTTGTTTTTTGTCTGACAAGATATTTTTTCTTGTCGTGCAGTTTTCTGTAAGAAAATCTGACCAATTATAAGATTTTTTTTTCCTTGTTTTAAGCAATTTAATCTGGTTTCAAGTAAGAAATTTCTGCCAATGGAGCAAGAAAATTTTACTTATCAAATTGCTTGAAATAAGTATAAATTTCTGGGCAAAAAAAATTATACTTGTTTTAAGAAATTTCATAAGTAACATTGGCTGCTCCAACTGGAGCCCATCACGGGTGCAGCCACATCCCAGACCAGGACCGTCGTAGGTGCAGCTCTGGCCCAATCGGGGTCCACCACGGGTGCTTCAAAGCCTTAGCCAGGGGTCACCGCGGGTGCTGCAGAGCCTCAGCCGGAGGTCACTGCGGGTGCAGCCAGGCTTCTGCTGAAGTCCATTATGGGTGCAGCAGAGCTGGCCCAGTCGGGGGCCACCATTGGTGCAGCTAGGCTCCTGCTCGAGTCCATTGTGGGTGCAGTGGAGTCGGCCCAGTTGGGGCCCACAGCGGGTGCAGCTGGGTCCCAAGCCGGGAATCCTGGGGGTGCTGCGGACCGCCATAAGGACGCCGTGGTCCCCTTCTCCCCACGGTCATATGCCATGGGGGTTCCCTCCCTTCGGTCCGGTCACCCACCGGCGAGCTTCCCGATAGGCAGGCCACCTCCTGCCTCACCCCGTCAGCCCTGGTGGATTAACAACACTGGCCGACCGCCTGAGGGGCTGAGTCTCTGGGCCAGATGGCCCATGTTCTCTGGCAGGCCACCAGACTGGGTTCACCAAACGGCCTGTTGGGCCTGGGACTTAGGGTGGCCTTGGGGCGGCCTCCTGAGCCTCCACGTCTTTGGTCTGGGGGGGTTAGTGTGGACCCTGGGCAAGGTATTGTGTTCCCGCCTTTCCTGTTCCCCCTACCTCCCACCTGGGTCCGTGTGTTATTGTTGTGCCTGTTGGGGTTGTTGGTGGTGGTGGTGGTGTGTGTGTGTGGGGGGTTTCCTTGATGTTACTATGGGTGTCTGATATCCACCCCTAGAAGGAGGGGCTCTGTCATGAACCTAGTCCGTGTTTCTTGTGGGCTTGGTTCTGATCGATCCTGGTGGCTCAGGCAGTGGGTTTATTATGTGGAGTTAAGTTTTGATTTCTTCTTGTTTTTATGTCTGTGCACTGTTTCTGTTCCTGCCTGTAGCTGCCGCTCTGGCCTGTCCGGCCACGCCCCCCTCTTTCTGACAGTCAGCTGTTTGCCCCGGTAATCATCTTTCCCGCACTCACCCAGGTGTTCCGAATTTGCCATGCCAGTGGTGTTTGTACTAAAGCAGCTCTTTGCTAGACAAATGCCCCTGGATTATTGTATGAGTTGGAGGGTCATCTTCCCTGTCTAACCGTCGCGTCACTAAGGACTGTTCTGTGTGCTTGTCGAGAATCGCTGACTACTTCAATAATCCCCGCACTGTGAGTTCAGCCTGTGTTCCGTTCACCGCTGTCATCCTCCAGTGTGAGTGTTGGGCGTCCTTAAGGACTCAAGTGTATCCAAGCTGTGTTCGTGTTTGTATGTTTAGTTTGGTGTTAATAAATGTGTGTGTGGTGTAACCCAGTGTTTAAATCCATTTATTTTTTTTTCTACTCCTCCGTGCACTGTTGGAGAAGCACACGGAGAGTTTGTGACATATATAGTCTATTTTTCAAAGGGCTACATACACTTTACAAATTTCTTTCAGTGTCTTTTTATTGATTTTCAAACCTTAGGCTCCAGGTATCCCCAGACCCCCTTGGTCTTTTCTTCTTTTGAAAGCTAAGCAGGGTCTGCCTTAGTTAATGCTTGGATGGGCGACTGCGTGAGAATACCAGGTGCTTTGCTAGACTGGTGATCTGTCCAGGATGGGCAAGGCAACTTTTCTTTGTTCACCTTTCAACCAAATTTAGACCGTACAGAGTCGTCTATATGAAGATGTCTTTTAAACAACTGGAAGAAGGCAGCTTTCATCTTTTACTTTTCAACCAAATCTGAGCATTTTTTAGACCATTAGCAAAGCCGTCTTTTCAACATTTTTTCAATCAGTTTGTGCTGGGAGGGATGGGTCATGTGGTGACTTGCTGCTGTGAACTCCTAAGAGTTTCTCTTACAGGTGCTTATGATCATTTGCACAATTGGAAGTTGTTTGCTTGCTGGATTCCCCAGTTGCTCACATCTTTCCAAAAGTAGGAATGAGTCACATGCTCCCAGGCTCTTTTGGCCATGTGCCAAAAAAAAAAAAAAAAAACTGAAGAACTTCTTCAACAGACTAATCATGCAAAATGAAACAAGGGTCCATTACTGTGATCCATAGACTAAAGCCCAGTCAAAGCAATGGATGCATTATGAATCACCACCTCCAAAGAAGGCTATGTGTCCAACCCTCAGTAGGTAAGGTCATGCTCATGGTCTGTTAGGACCAGCATGGCGTATTGATGATAGATTGCCTGACAAAGCGTACCACTATTACAACTCGCATTGGGCCCAGACAAAAGCATGGTCCTGTGGCTATGAAATATTTCCTCCCCCTGCTGACCTTGCAACATCTGACTTCCACCTCTTTCCAACCATAAGGTCATTTCTGAAGGGCAACCACTTCCAAGATGATGAAACATTGATTTTGAAGGTCAACTTGTGGCTTCTTATGCAACTTGCAGACTTCTACAGGCGAGGTCTCCACAGCTGCATAAAGCAGCGGGAGAAGTGTGTGACCCTTGGTGGTACCTGTGCCAAGTTTGGTTCCTCTTAGTCCATGACCTCCTCTGGAGTGGGATCAGCACATTCAAAGTCACTTCTAGCTAAACAATCAGC
Source organism: Pholidichthys leucotaenia (assembly GCA_020510985.1). NCBI lineage: Eukaryota > Metazoa > Chordata > Actinopteri > Cichliformes > Pholidichthyidae > Pholidichthys > Pholidichthys leucotaenia. Next base: position 188,856,824 of record CM035845.1, on the reverse strand, counting down.
AATTAACCAACAGCATGCAGTCATTTGCTAATTATTTAGTTTAGTTTTTAGTTTAATGTTTATTTGAAAGGGACATTACATATTAATGAACATTAATACAAATGTAAGTATGCCAGATTCAGCAATACTGCTAATTTGCATCTGTAGTCCCTGGCGGGTCACAAAAACACACAAACAAACAATCATACGCGAGCAGAACAACTGCAATGAAACTGTGCAAAGTGCAGAGTTAGGCTGCGTGTCCACAAAATGCATTTTTTTGTCACCTGACCACCCCGAGCATTTTTTTTTTTTTTCAGCATTTGTGCACTGTGCTCTGGGGGAAAAAAAAGCCTGTGCCCTGTATCCTTGAAACAGCTCGTCACTCTCAGCTCAGCACTTCCACTTTCCTATGGTCAGACTTTCTACTGATGTTTTAACAGCAGTGTCTAAATAACAATGGACAGAAAATGTGTTTTAGCAGCTCTGAATGTGAAATATGATGACACAGAAAGCAGGAGTCCGAGTACAGACTAGTACGAACATCCTATGTCCCACCCATGCAGCAGTTCTGATTGACTGCTTAGGTCAGACATTGACGAGCTCAGCTACAGTCTCTGAAAAGTTGAACTTTTTTCAACTCTGAGCACCCTGAGCGCTGCGATAAAAAAACGGCCACTGCCGAGAGCGTTTCAGCTTCAAGGGCGCTCAGCGCTGTAAACGCTGGACTACATAGAGAATGAATGGAAAATAGCCGCCCCGAGTGGAAAAAATGCGTTTGGTGGACACGCAGCCTGAAGGTGTTACAAAACAAAATATTGAAATGTCACACGCGTGAAGTGCTGTGTATGCCTACACACCAACGCACCCAAGCACCTCACAGCAACAACAGACATCAACAAACAAGAGGCAGGGCATATGTGTGTGACACACAGGCACATACACTACTCACAAAAAGTTAGGGATATTGTGCTTTTGGGTGAAATTTATGGAAAATGCACTTCACACTGCAGTGATATTATATCATGAAAGTAGGGCATTTAAGTAGAAGCATGTAATGGTGATTTTCTCATCTCAAACTTTTTATTGAAACAAAAGCCAACAACAGTGGTGGGTATACCACAACAAAAAATGTCAACGTCTGAGAAACTTGTCATGTGCCCTTGAGCATCAATTACAGCTTGACAACGACATCTCATGCTGTTCACAAGTTGACTTATTGTCTGCTGAAGCATGGCATTCCACTCTTCTTGAAGGGCGGCTCTCAGGTCATTGAGGTTGTGGGGTGCAGGGTTACAAACCTCTACATGGCAACTTGGCTGATCCCATAGGTTTTCTATTGGATTCCGGTCTGGAGAAAGTGCAGGCCACTCCATTTGAGGTACCTCAGCCTCCAGCAGCCTTTCCCTAATGATGCGACCTTGATGAGCTGGAGCATTGGTGTCCATGAATGGTAAATGGTAAATGGCATTCACTTATATAGAGCTTTTATTCTCATCTCTTGATGACCAAAGCGCTTTACAGATCCTGCTATCCACCCATTCACACACACACATTCACACACTGGCCCGTGTTGTTCATGCAGGGGCACAATGACTGGATTAATGATGTTATTCAGGTCATATTGGCTTCTCACTGTACCATTCACAATGTGTAGGGCAGTTCTGTATTGACTAGACACGCCTGACAAGACTATAACACCACCACCACCACCAAAGGCTCATCTGGCAACAACAGTGGCTGATGTATAGTGCTCGCCTTAATGTCTCCAACATCATTGGCAGCCATCATTTCTGCTCAGCGTGAATCGACTTTCATCAGAGAATATCACTGAGGCCGACTGGTCCCTTGTCTAGCATAAATGGTCCCTGGTCCATGCAAGACGATGACGCCTGTGCCTGATGATGTGATCAAGTACCATTGCAGGTCATCTAGCACACATGCTGATGTAAATGTCTGAAATGGTCTGACGTGACACTTGGGTGCCACTCACCTCCCTTAACCCTTTAACTGTCCACATTTCATGGATGGGTCGCGTGCCATCAGTGACACAGCGCAGCAACTGCACCTGTCAACTCATTGACATCAGCCAGCTATACTCAGAATTTGTACTGACCTGTACTGATCTCACAGTTCAAAAGGTGGCAGACATGCATTGGAGGAATCATGGCTGACATGGAATACAGCAATGAAGAAGAAATCCTCATTCTTCTTCTTCCTTTTTCCGCTTTGAGCTCACAGCACCAATGTGGCTGCCGCCATGATCGGTCATGGCGGTGGCAAGCCTGACAGAAACTGCATTTTACAGGAAAAATAGCCACGTAATACAAACAAAATTCATGTGGGATAATCATAAGAGTTTGTAGATGTGCTGAGAGCGTAAATGACCGACCAAACACAAAACAACCACGATGGACGAAAACTGAGCTCACAACACCAAGATACCTGTGCCCGTCATGGTCATGGAGCCTCAGAGAAATTGCATCATACTGGAAAAATAGCCGCATAGTACAAACGAAATTCACAGGGGATAATCATAAGAGTTTGTAGATGTAGTAGAGAGTGTAAATGACTGACCAAACACAAAAGACCGACCACGATGGGCAAAAACGGACCAGTCACGTGAGCGAGTGAGCCCCCCCCCCCTCCCCGCCACAGGTAAGAGATGAATATATATATATATATATATATGTGTGTGTGTGTATATATATATATATATATATATATATATATATATACAGTGGGGCAAAAAAGTATTTAGTCAGCCACCAATTGTGCAAGTTCTCCCACTTAAAAGATGAGAGAGATCTCCAATTTTCATCATGGGTATACCTCAACTATGAGAGACAAAATGAGAAAAAAAAATCCAGAAAATCACACTGAATGATTTTGAATGAATGAATTGGTAAATTCCTTGGTAAAATAAGTATTTGGTCAATAACAAAAGTTTATCTCAATATTTTTTATATACCCTTCGCTGGCAATGACAGAGGTCAAACATTTTCTGTAAGTCTTCACAAGGTTTTCACACGCTGTTGCTGGTATTTTGGCCCATTCCTCCATGCAGATCTCCTCTAGAGCAATGATGTTTTGGGGCTGTCGCTGGGCAACACGGACTTTCAACTCCCTCCAAAGATTTTCTATGGGGTTGAGATTTGGAGACTGGCTAGGTCACTCCAGGACCTTGAAATGCTTCTTACGAAGCCACTCCTTCATTGCCCGGGTGGTGTGTTTGGGATCATTGTCATGCTGAAAGATCCAGCCACATTTCATCTTCAATGCCCTTGCTGATGGAAGGAGGTTTTCAATCAAAATCTCACCATACATGGGCCCATTCATTCTTTCCTTTACACGGATCAGTCGTCCTGGTCCCTTTGCAGAAAAACAGCCCCAAAGCATAATGTTTCCACCCCCATGCTGCACAGTAGGTATGGTGTTCTTTCTCCTCCAAACACGACAAGTTGAGTTTCACCAAAAAGTTCTATTTTGGTTTCATCTGACCATATGACATTCTCCCAATCCTCTTCTGGATCATCCAAATGCTCTCTAGCAAACTTCAGACGGGCCTGGATATGTACTGGCTTAAGCAGGGGGAAACATCTGGCACTGCAGGATTTGAGTCCCTAGCGGCATTGTGTGTTACTGATGGTAGCCTTTGTTACTTTGGTCCCAGCTCTCTGCAGGTCATTCACTAGGTCCCCCCATGTGGTTCTGGGATTTTTGCTCACCGTTCTCGTGATCACTTTGACCCCACGGGGTGAGATCTTGCGTGGAGCTCCAGATCAAGGGAGATTATCAGTGGTCTTGTATGTCTTCCATTTTCTAATAATTGCTCCCACAGCTGATTTCTTCACACCAAGCTGCTTACCTATTGCAGATTCAGTCTTCCCAGCCTGGTGCAGGTCTCCAGTTTTGTTTCTGGCGTCCTTTGATAGCTCTTTGGTCTTGGCCATAGTGGAGTTTGGAGTCTGACTGTTTGAGGTTGTGGACAGGTGTCTTTTATACTGATAACAAGTTCAAACAGGTGGAGGACAGAGGAGCCTCTCAAAGAAGAAGTTACAGGTCTGTGAGAGCCAGAAATCTTGCTTGTTTGTAGGTGACCAAATACTTATTTTACTGAGGAATTTACCAATTAATTCATTAAAAATCCTTCAATATGATTTTCTGGATTTTTTTTCTCATTTTGTCTCTCATAGTCTAGGTATACCTATGATGAACATTGGAGACCTCTCTCATCTTTTAAGTGGGAGAACTTGCACAATTGGTGGCTGACTAAATACTTTTTTGCCCCACTGTGTATATATATATATATATATATATATACTGTATATATATACTGTATATATATATATATATATACACCTGTTGTGAATTTTGCCATTAAGCGCCTTTTTAACCTGTTGCACTTCGGCGCATGAGGGCGCCCTAGAACGCACACTGTGCGTCCTAGGGTGCACTGAAGAAAAAAAAAGCTGCATTTCCGTTCTTCCACTACAGACACTGCCGTGAACAGAAAGCCAAAGGAGTGCTTTGATTGATTTAGATGTGATTGACCTCTCATTCGACTAATAAGAGCCTTGAATTGGGTTTCTGAAACCTTGAAGAGCCAATGACTGAAAACCTAGCAAGAAGGACCCACCTACCAACGGCTGCGAATGCAGCGAGCCAACTGAAGCACAGAAGTTCGAAAGCTGTTTTGTGTAAGGCTGGGTGAAGAGAGACTGACTGCTGCAGCAGATGAAAAAAGGACCCGCAGGAAGAACCGCCACAGACCCAGCAGCACGGAGACCACCCACAAGTGCGACCTGTGTGACAGGGACTGCTATTCGCGCATCGGCCTGTTCAGCCACAGGCGGTGCTGTCCCAGCAGAGTAGACGTTTAGGATTCTCTTCCATGGTTATCATAGACTGTCCACATGCTGTTGTGGACAGGTAAGTGTTATAAGCTAAATTATTCTTTATCCCTGAAAATTGTAATCAAAAATGACTTTTGACCGATCGGTAAATTACAACTGTGCGTAGTAGACCGCGGTGCACTAAGTCCGTAGTCCGTGGGCCACGGTACACGGTTCGTGCGCCGCGTCTGGACAGTGAAGGCCGGGGACACATCGCCACATCGCCACATGACTGTTCCGTCATATAGCGATGGCCGATGTCCGTCCTCTGTAGCGGGGGGGGGGGGGGGTTGTTCTACATTACAAATATTTTAGAATAATTTTTAGTGCACTGTAAGTTATTTTTTCTTGTAAAAAAAAAAAGCCACACATTTTTTACGTGGCATGCTTCTTTGTGTGTGGGGGCTTGTTTGTTCATTCATTCTTGAATGAATGAATAAACAAACCCCCCCCCCCCCCCACACACACACACAGCCCTGAGTGTCACCTTTCATTAGAGCCCAAGATCAAGCTTCTATATTGAATCATTCAAAAGTTATAGACGTTTTTCCAAACTGTACCATTTGGCACAATTTGGCACAGTTCAAAAACGCCTGGGAACAACCTGAGGAAAAAGCTGTGTAATATATTCATTTTTTGTGGTATTGTTACAAAATTTTGACCTCAGCTGGATAACACTTGGTTCTACATTTCTGTTGCATTTTCCAGCCTGGATCTGAAGCTGTGTGTTATTTGCAAGCATTTGTATCCAAAAAAACACCCAGGCAAAATTTATTTTCTTCAAGTTCAGTATGTTTAGATGACTGTTACTCAGTGGCAGGAGCACTTAGAGAGATTATGACTGTTTTGCCAAAAAATTCAAAGTGTTTTCTTTTAAATGAGACCAACCCCATGAAGATGCTGCTAAGGGTTGAAGAACAGCTTTTGATTTACTTGGGGTATGTTATTTTTTGGTGTTTTTAGGGAAATTGACCAGAGTGCAAGGGGTTAAAGAACAGCAATGTTGTATATGTAAACTGACTGTATTAGTAAGATGGCGGCTGGGTTGGACTTGGGCTAGACCGGGGTGGCTAAATACCGGTTTCTGGTGGTGGCACCACTCAGGGTATAAAGGAAGTGTGCGGAAGGGGCTCTGCCTCTTTCATCGCGGAAGCCACCTGGCAAGCAGGCAAGTGCCGCAAGCCTCTTATATGTAAACAACTATTATTGTAATAAAGCTCCGTAAACTACATCAGTTGTGTATTTGCTTTTACCCAATTATGGACACAACATTTGGCGATGAGGTAAAAGCGGGAATGGATAAGTCTGTTAATGAGTTTCGGCCGTTTCTGGAGGCCCTGGGCAGACCGCCCATGCTGTGGCCTCGTTGGTTCACTGCTTTTACCAACTACCTCGTAGTTTTGAACCTCGGCAAGTGTGAGAGGCTTTGCACGAGGGCTGTGTTAGTCCATAATTTGGGTACTGAGATGCAGAGAGTATTAGAGAGCCTGGGGGGAGCTGATAGCTTCGATGGTGGTGTGGAGTTGACGGCACGCCATTTTTGTGCTCCGGAGAGCGTCACGGTCCGCCGCATCCAGTTTTGACATTGTCGCCAGTGGTTGGAAGAACCAGTTATCAGGTTCATTGAAGATCTCCGAAGGCTGGAGAAGGGATGTGATTTCGGACGCCTGGACGATGAAATGATTCGGGACCAACTCGGGGAGCATGTTCACTGTACAGCAGTCCGGTCCAGATTGTTGGAGTATCCAGGAAGGTTGACATTGGCCACGGCTATCGAGCTTGCCCAACAATTCGAGGCAGCAGAAACCATTGTGAGAGGCCTTCCTGAAGGAGCTTTTCTGGGTGAGGATGAGTCTTGCGCTAAGGCACTGTTTTGGGACCCTGGTGATGGTGATGCCGGAGAGGATACGTATGCATCCATGGTTAAAATAAGGTCCGCCCCAGGTCCGCCACATTGTTACAGTTGTGGGTCCTCTGTTCACTGCTATAAGGCCAGTGTGTGCCCAGCAAAAGGAAAGCATTATGGCAAGTGTGGTTTGTTGGACCACTTTGCCAGGTCGTGTGCTAACTTCAAATGCAGGAGCCATAGAAAAGAACTAGGTGCTGCGCAGATGACTCCGACAATAGTGCACATGGTCTCCCCGGAGACAACGGGGAGGATCGGGTGTGATGTCATGCTTGATGGTGTTGTGGTTCCACTGCTGGTGGACACTGGAGCAGTCATCTCTGTGTTGAACCTGGCAACCATGAACAGTTTGTTTCCCCACCAACAGATAAAACAACAAGGAAGAGACTATTATGGCTATGGATGGAACAGACTGGCAGTTTTGGGGTTTGTGGAAATGGAAGCCCGTTGTAAGTCTGTTGTTGTGCCCCGAGCCTGCATTCATGTCACCGCTGCAGGGGTTAACATCATGGGGTGTAATCTTTTTTATACCATGGGTTTCTCGAACACCAACGTGTCGGGTGAGGGGTGGTTGGGCTGCGGACTGTGGAGCCAACCGACTCCGTTGGTGGATGACGTGGAGGTGAGGGAATTGGACTGGCTGAACATTTGTAATGAGGGAGAGCACGTTTGGCACTGCGCGACGCTGCCTCGGGGCGGACCCGATGCCAGTTTTTCTGTTCCCCTGGATGAGGGTGCGGGACGGCACGACGGGGCCCCAGGGGTGGCCTATAAGTACAAGGCGCCCATGCTGGATCCTGAAGGGGCGAGACCAGAGAGCATGGTGATAAATCGCTCGGGAAAGCGGTCTACCATGATGGGCATGGACCGGGTCCGCGAGTCGACCAAATCGGTGGTGGAGACCAGTCAGACCCAAAATCACCGGAGGAAGAAGACATGGGCTTCCCTGCGGGTCAGAGACATGGTGTGGCCCAGGGTTGAGGCCCGGATGAGAGCACATCACGATTCATGCGAGTGGCGCGATGAGCGGAGGCGGTTCCGGGTGGAGGCTGCTCGGAGTGATGGGTGTCTGCGCTTGTCTGACCAGACCTGGAGGCACCCGAACAAGTTATGTCATGTGGAGGAGAAGAAGCGACGCAGTGGGAGCCCTGGCATCAAGAGACGGAAGCGGCTGGAGAAGGACCCGTCAAAGGACTGAGAGCACTGTTCTGTCTTTATTTTCTGTTTATTGTTTATATGTGCTTTTGCTCTAGTCTTGATATGTTTGCTTTACTGCTGGTGTGGTACCCCGATTTAATTAAAAAAAAAAAAAAGAAGATGATAAGTGAAATATAAGAAATAGGGTGTTTTATGACACCTGGGAGCTAATTTTTTATTTTAAGGGATCTGTATTGTAAATGTGGGATTTTATTGGCTAAATGGATATGTTGGAATTGGATTTTACTGATGTGTTAGTTTTATGCCCTAGTTTGGAGATTGTGGGGTGTGTTTACTCTGTTTGACTGTCCATTTGTATAGATTTACATACCCAACATCATGATGTACCCGTTATGGGGTAAGTGTTGGGGGGGGGGGGGCAACAAGTAAGTTATGCAAAAAGCATAACTTGCTTTTTGCATAACTTGCTGGTTGACCTTGAGCAGCAGGCAGTTGCAGGCCTTCTTGTCCACAACCTGCTGGATCCTCTTGGGATTGGTCACAGTCAGGTCATCTCCTCCGATCTGGATATCGGTGGAGGTGGTGAACTTGGTCCATTGCTCCCAGTTGTGGACTGGGAACAGTGGCCTGTATTTGTGTGATACTGAAGTAGCACACAAATACAGGCCTGGGTGGTATGTTAATCCTTTTAAACACTGAACAGTTGGAAATGTGCAATCAAAAGGTTAGAGAAGGTCAAATTAAGTTCACCTGTAAAGGTTATAGTGCATTTTAAGATAAGATAAGATAAGATAAGATAAGCCTTTATTAGTCCCACAATGGGGAAATTCCAGGATTGCAACAGCACAGGGATAGCAACACTCAGAGCAGCAATCAGAAGGCAAGAAAAAACAAGAACAGCTAGTAAACATATATATATATATATATATATATATATATATACACGTATATATATATATATATATATATATATATACTGTATATATATATATATATATATATATATATATATATATATATATATATACTGTATATATATACACTACCGTTCAAAAGACAATTATTTTGTGTTTTCCATAAAAACTCACACTTATTTACCACCATGAGTTGTAAAATGAATAGAAAATATAGTCAAGACATTGACAAGGTTAGAAATAATGATTTGTATTTGAAATAATATTTTTTTCCTTCAAACTTTGCTTTCGTCAAAGAATCCTCCATTTGCAGCGATTACAGCATTGCAGACCTAACATGATTGCACAAGGGTTTTCTAATCATCCATTAGCCTTCTGATGCAATGAGCAAACACATTGTACCATTAGAACACTGGAGTGATAGTTGCTGAAAATGGGCCTCTATACACCTATGTAGATATTGCACCAAAAACCAGACATTTGCAGCTAGAATAGTCATTTACCACATTAGCAATGTATAGAGTGTATTTCTGATTAGTTTAAAGTTATCTTCATTGGAAAAAAGTGCTTTTCTTTCAAAAATAAGGAAATTTCTAAGTGACCCCAAACTTTTGAACGGTAGTGTATATAGACACACAGTGCGGAGCATTGTCGTTGGTGAATGTGCAGCAGAAAGTCTAAGCTCTCTCTCCACGGATGCGGCGGGCCAGCTGGATGTCTTTGGGCATGATGCCCATTCAGGATGCACCATTTTAGGTGCATCCTGAAATTTCACTCGAAAGCGGAATATCCCTGACTTTTTGCGAGTAGTGTATATTTGCTGACAAATTCATTGTAGGCTGTTCATATTGCAGTGTAAAGAACATTTATTTAATGTAAGACTTGATTATTGTTGTAAATCAACAAGAATCTACCTTAAAGAACATTAACCTAAACTTTTACCTAATAATAGATACTTAACTTTCACTGAGTCCCTTACAGTCAGAGTAGAAAACAACTTTTAGTGTTGCCCTTAAAGCCATTGTTGGGCAAGTTAATAAAAAAAAACAGTAACTAATTACAGTTACTAGTAACTTCTTTTCAAAAGTAACTGAGTTACTTTACCAATTACTGCATGATTAAAGTAACTAGTTATTTGAAAAAGTAACTTTCACGTTACTTTTAAATGCATACTTAAGAAAGAAGATCTTTCATTATTCACCATTGCACACTTGCAGTCTCATAAATGAGACAAAAACATTGCATGGCCAGATTAGAAAAATTGATCTAAATATTTTCTTGTAACTTAAATGTAATGTCACTGCATCAAAAGTTGTTTTTTTTTTTGTGGGTTTTTTTTTGGGGGGGGGGGGGGTTCCAGTTAAACAGCTCCCACAACTTGACCTTGATCTATTGATTTATTTTTTTTTTTTTCAATCAAGTAGGAATTAGCACTCTCAACTGAATAATTTGGTCGGAAGCCATAGAGAGGGTGTAAGTAATTATTAGACTCCTTATACTCCAATAATTGCGTACCAACAGTTTCTTTTCTAAAACTCTGGAGAAAATTGGTAATATACTAACAGACACATACCTGATTTACAGCTCGAGATTTAAATCCCTTATCATTTCAGCCATTGTCCAGCCAATGTAAAACATCCCACTGGTGGGACATCTTGCATACATAGCGAGATAATTTAATTAATGGATTACATTACATGCTTATTAATGTCAGGCTAAAAACAGACTGTTTCAGACAGAGCTTTTAGAACATGTTCAGTCTGTTTTATCCTGCCTTGAGAGCTCTTATTGTGGGAAAAATCTGAAGAAAATCAATATGATATTGTCAGTAATTTCCTCATTTTGGAGTGAGAGTTGGCAACAGTGCATAAAGCTGTCCATGCTTATCTTACCTTTATGATTATGGATTTAATCCGATCTACGGTGACCAAAAGAAAGTGTCCGTTATCCACAATCCAAATGTCTGCTGTGACAGAGATATGATCCAGTCCTTCAAATTCCTTTTGGAGATGAAAGTCCACTTTTGAATGAATAATCTTTATCCAGGTACAGTCATGTGAAAAAAATTAGGACACCCTGTATAAGCCTCTGTGTGGTTTTTTTTGTTTTGTTTTGTTTTGTTTTTTACATATTTGGACATATGGATATTTAAAATCAATGTTAAAAATACTGGGAGATTCATGTAATACAACTAAAGAATTAAAATTGAATTAAAGACTTTGTTTCAAATTTTCTGTAAAATGTAATTCTGAACAAATAGTGAGAAATAAATTAGGACACCCCCCATCTTTTTTTAGGACACCCCCACGTTTATTTTCCCTTAAAATGGCTAAAATAAATGTTAAAAAATGCAAATAAAAACAAAAACAAGGTTAGACATAGATATGTGAACATTTCCTAATAAAGAACTGAATATTTAATGGGATGTCCTAATTTTTTTTTTTCACATGACTGTAGCAAGTAAATGCATTTTAATTTCAGTGGATCACAGTCCAGCTGTCTGATGGAAAGCGTTATCACGTCTTCAGTCTGTAACAACATATCTGGCAATCAGTTGGTTTAATTCTTGCTGAGTCACAAACGGTCCAGATGCATACCTGTGCTTGAAATCCAGCTGTGGGTGTTGAGACAAGAGTATTTCCACTTTACATCCGGCCATGGCTGTTCAGAATACAGTAGATCCACTTCACGGTGTTGTTAGCATAGCATAGCACTGGCTTTGTCGGAGATTAAGACTGTCTCAATCGACTCTTTAGTTTGCAACTCACCAATATGCTTTTGTCTTTAACTGCAACAAAGGAAAAAAAAATCTGTCTATTTCCACAAAAACAAAGAAGCTTCATCTTTTCCTCTGCTCAGTAATTAAGACTCACAGGTTCTCTGCAACAGGTCACATCAACTGACAGCTGCGTCAGCTGCGTAGGGTCAGTTTGTATATTCATTTATTTGCACTAAAAATATCTATCCATATTAATAAAATGAGTAATGAGTAACACATCTGCTCAGATTTCAGTAACTGTAACGCATTACTGGATTTTAAACAGTAATTCCATTACACAGCACGTTACTGCTTAAAACACATCCACATCCAGGAATCCTTAAACACATTCGTCATTGTTGTGAGATAGAGCAACGACTGTATTAACACTCCTGTCAACAAAGATTCTCCAGTACAGTTGTAAACATGTTAATTCCTTCTGTAAATTTGGAAATATTAAGGTTAGAGTCTAGGAAACTAAAATTTGGATACAGTTTAAGGTGGAAATTTGAAGAACTGCAGTCTTTGTAGCCAATGAAAGTTGAAAAAAAAAAACACATTTACCACAAGAGTGCACCTGCCATAATAATTGAACAGCACTACAGCATTAAAAAAAAACTGTTTTTGTGAAGTCATTGGCCTGTGAACACCCAGACAGCTGAGGTCAGGCATGGGCAACGAGATGTGTGGCAGCATCGGGAGTAAAATGTAATACCAAATATTAAGCATTTCCAAAGGGAGAATGATGAAGGAGTGAGGGAGTTTGAGTCATCTCTGAGGGAGAGCAGAAGACATTCATGGCATGGATGTGTTCATGGATCATTAGGTTTTGTGTCATTTCCTCTTCTGTTAATTTTGATCTGAGTCAAAACAAATGGCATACTTTCTTTCCAAGTTTGAGCCTACGGGAGCCCTGTAGGTCTTGCAAATTCATCTACAAGTGCTGATCATTTGTAAAATGTGAATGGCGCCATCAGTTACCAAGCAATCTGCATGGAAACATCATTATTTGGGCCTCAAGACTACACCAGTAATTTGTTGGAAACAAAACATTTTAATGCCTTTAAGACTTGATTTCATACAACAAATGAATAGGTATTTTGTTTTGGCTAGAAACAAGGAGAAGTGAAAAATCTCTGCATAAATACACAACCAATGTATTATTTCCCTTGTAATGTAAAATTTAATAACAAAATGAAATAAAGTAATCAAGACACATTTAAAGTGAAGCTGCTAAGCTTTAGTTTTAAGGGCTGTCTCCTAACATTTACCTTTTGTTCTTATTAAAGACAAAAATAGAAAGGAAATGTTTTTTCCTTCTTTACATGTTTCGACTGTTCACTGCAGCCTTCGTCAGAAGTGTCAGCTGATTGCTGCCAGGTGTCATTTTATCAGCTGACTTTCATAGCTGACTTTTGTCTTTAATGAGAACAAAAGGTAAATAATTAAAAGAAGACAAAATGAACCTACTTGAGCTGTCTCCTAACAGTTAATACTGATAAGGTTCTAAATGCCTTAAAGAGTAGACTGAATTGGAACTACCCCTTCTGTAAAGTTATCCAAGAGAAGGCACAATCCAGAAGAACTGACAACATAAATCAGTTAACATTCCTGTCTGGGTATTTGCCTCCTGTGCATATCAAACACTAGGAAAATAGATTTTGGCTACCAAGCCAAAACCAAGTCTTAGTGTTGGCTCACTCCTGTGGCTTTGGTTTGCTATTCATTAAGCAGCAACCATATTTTTGAGGATAAGTGTAATTTATCAAAAATCTTCACAAAAGTTGTTTCTCAACATCTAATACTTGAACAGTAACTTAAGTATCCTTCTTTACTTTGTCACTCAGTGCCAGAACTTGTACCCCGAGCTGACAGAACCGAAGTCAAGAAGCCAAATATTAAAAAAAAAAAATAAATCTAATTTTGTGTGATGTTTTTATTAAATTTTCAGGTTGATATTTGGATAAAAGTGTCTTCTACACCTGTGTCACTTTAAATGATGATTGCTACACTTTAATTCACCACACTAATGCTCATAGGCATTATTTAAGGGGGAGTCGTAACCCCCCCAAAAAATAAAGTCCAGCCAATATAACTGTTCTGTATGGAAATATCTGGTTGAAGGATGAAGCAGGATGATGGTTGGCAAACACAGCTTTATTGTAGGAACTATTTACAGGACAGCACACGGTATGCACCAACAGAGTCATCCAGCAAAGAGGCAGAATATGGATGCCCTCTGCTATTTACAGGGCGGTGCAGTGGCGTGACAGGAAGTGCACATTTCTATGTCTGTATATGGAGCCAAGGGCGAGACCAGATGTTGAGCTGAACACATGTTTATTAATGAGGTTGCCACAGGTTCACCACACGTAACCACCAGGCAGAAGGGATGGCAAAATAGACTGCTACTCCTGCCCACCACCCTTTTATAGCTACGGGGGGTGGTGGAACTGGAAGGCGGAGCTGCCACCTGTACCTAACAAATAAAAGAATAAACAATATACAACATCCACCCCCTTCACAAAAGTCCAATACACACATATACAATTCAGACCCACCCCAATTTAGGACCTGAATCACACACTACAAAAACAAAAACAATACATCATAAAATAATGAAAACAATACATCATAAGTGGCCTAATACATTCACACCAAAACAACTATAACTGGGCGGGACGGGTGGACTGCCGTCCTACCCCCCACACAGCCAGGCAGATTATTCTGCCACAGGTACTAAATAAGAAACAGTACATCTACAAACTAAAATATTGCCATGTTTCCTAAACTAAATAAAACAAACAAAATAATCCCTCCAGAACTACATACACATAAACAATAAACTATACTTAACACATGCACACAAATGAACTTATGATACACCCGGCTGAAGGATAAATAAGCCCGTGGGCCCCCCCGATCATCCTTTCATCAGTCTGCCCCTGGAATGCTTACCGCTTCCCGGGCCACAGCAAGTGGCCTTGGCACCGATGCACCTCCTCTTCTTCACCATCGGATGTCTCACTTGTCCAGGCCCACCACTCACAGTCTCCTCCCGGGCACGCTGCAGCGTGTTCGGGTGCCCCCACGAACCGTCCGACAGCTGGGGGGCAGCATCCTCCCACCTGGCCACAACTTGGAGCCGTCCCTGGTGCTCCTCCACCTGCCATGGTCTCACTACCCCCTGAGCCTGAATCCAGTCGGCGGCTCTTTGTTCAGCTTGCAGTGTTTCTGCTTGGCACATCATTCTACCGTGCCAGCCGGTCCTGCCCCGACCTCTTTTAACTTCGCTGCCACCATCGCCGTTGTGACCCTTGTTCACCGGTGCCTTCCAGCTGAAATCCGGGAACAAATGGAGCCAGCTGCTCGGCACCACTCGCCGTGCCGCCCAGTCCTCTCATCCAGGGCTACTTGGCCTCTGGCACAGGAACCCTCCTGTGATTGCCCTGGGTGATATTAGTCTTGCACACTCTCCAGGGTGCCAGACAGTTCCTCATCTCACACTGCGCCACCTACCATGCCCAGGATTGAACGGTCTCACGTCCTGGCCAATTTGCGTCGAGCCGTCAGTTCCAACGTTCCCACCGTGGTCAGCCGTCTTCCTCCACAACCACAAAGTGGCGCCGGGTCCCTCTCAATTCTGAAGTGTGGGGAAAAACATCTCACGGTCATCCAGTCCAGCACAGAGACCATTGCTCCCACCTCAATCCACAACAACACTTCCATCCTGTTCAACTTTATCATACAGTATGCGTGACCGTTGATGCTCGGAGACACAGCATGGACAACTGTGAAGGCGCGAGTTCCTCTTTGTGACCTCCTTGCTCAGATCTGTGGCATACCCTGGTGACATGAAGCAAATGGCCACATGTGCCGCAGCGCTCCGTTCTTGCCAAAAAACGCTTAGCCTTGAAACAGTGCTTCATGGACCCACAGCCCTCACCTTTGAGCTTTCCTGGGGCACACCTCACATTCACAGCGCTGGCATCATCCTCCACGCTTCCCACGCTGATCAGGTCCACTGCATATACGATCGACGGCGATCCCGTGACAGTTCGTTCGCAGCTTCCAGCAGTTGAGCTAACCCGATGGCAGTGGGCAGCACCAATTTGCCCGAAAACATAAGCAGCTTTGACCAGATCGTAGCGTCGTTGTTATAATCTGACAACTGGTCACAAATCATCCTTTTCTTCAATTGTCCAAGCTGGCACCCGCTGACCAACAGCTCCAAGTCTGTCACGAACCGCTGAATAGACCCGCCTACCCGTTGGCAGTGCTGTCGAAACCGAATTGTGCCAACCATGACATTTTCCAGGGCACAAAAGTAGCGCCCCATTAGCTCAATCCCTTCATAAAAACTACCAGTCACCCAGTGTACTTAGAAGACACTGTTCCTTCACTGCAAGATTGCGCACCAACAACTCTCGTGCCTTCCACTTCTCCAGCTTCCAAAGGTCCAGCACCACCCTGCACGTCTGGGAAACGGCACACCACCTTGGACATGGGACTGGTGGCTCGATGGGGGGCTCCAAAAATGGCCAAATTTCAAACCCACTTGCTTCCATATCTTGTTGTAATTCACTTTTGTCCTCGTTGTCAAATGTTTTGTCTGTATATGGAGCCAAGGACGAGACCAGGTGTCGAGCTGAACACATGTTTGTTAATGAAGTTGCCACAGGTTCACCACACGTAACCACCAGGCAGAAGGGATGGCAGAAGAGACCGTCCCTCCTGCCCACTGCCCTCTTAGAACTATGGGTGTTGGAAGAACCGGAAGGTGGAGCCGCCACTCGTACCTCACAAATAAAAAACTAAACTGCATACAACTCACATCAATACACTGCACTTCACAATAAGGTGCCATTTTATATACCGTGGGGCAAAAAAGTATTTAGTCAGCCACCAATTGTGCAAGTTCTCCCACTTAAAAGATGAGAGAGGTCTCCAATTTTCATCATAGGTATGCCTCAACTATGAGAGACAAAATGAGAAAAAAAAAAATCCAGAAAATCACATTGAAGGATTTTTAATGAATTAATTGGTAAATTCCTTGGTAAAATAAGTATTTGGTCACCTACAAAAAAGCAAGATTTCTGGCTCTCACAGACCTGTAACTTCTTCTTTAAGAGGCTCCTTTGTCCTCCACTCGTTACCTGTATTAATGGCACCTGTTTGAACTTGTTATCAGTATAAAAGACACCTGTCCACAACCTCAAACAGTCAGACTCCAAACTCCACTATGGCCAAGACTAAAGAGCTGTCAAAGGACACCGGAAACAAAATTGTAGACCTGCACCAGGCTGGGAAGACTGAATCTGCAATAGGTAAGCAGCTTGGTGTGAAGAAATCAACTGTGGGAGCAATTATTAGAAAATGGAAGACATACAAGACCACTGATAATCTCCCTCAATCTGGGGCTCCATGCAAGATCTCAACCCGTGAGGTCAAAATGATCATGAGAACGGTAAGCAAAAATCCCAGAACCACACGGGGGGACCTAGTGAATGACCTGCAGAGAGCTGGGACCAAAGTAACAAAGGCAACATCAGTAAAACGCTACGTCACCAGGGACTCAAATCCTGCAGTGCCAGACATGTCCCCTTGCTTAAGCCAGTACATGTCCAGGCCCGTCTGAAGTTTGCTAGAGAGCATTTGGATTATCCAGAAGAGGATTGGGAGAATGTCATATGGTCAGATGAAACCAAAATAGAACTTTTTGGTAAAAACTCAACTTGTCGTGTTTGGAGGAGAAAGAACACCATACCTACTGTGAAGCATGGGTGTGAAAACATCATACTTTGGGGCTGTTTTTCTGCAAAGGGACCAGGACGACTGATCCGTGTAAAGGAAAGAATGAATGGGGCCATGTATCGTGAGATTTTAAGTGAAAACCTCCTTCCATCAGCAAGGGCATTGAAGATGAAACGTGGCTGGATCTTTCAGCATGACAATGATCCCAAACACACTGCCCGGGCAACGAAGGAGTGGCTTCGTAAGAAGCATTTCAAGGTCCTGGAGTGGCCTAGCCAATCTCCAGATCTCAACCCCACAGAAAATCTTTGGAGGGAGTTGAAAGTCCGTGTTGCCCAGCGACAGCCCCAAAACATCACTGCTCTAGAGGAGATCTGCATGGAGGAATGGGCCAAAATACCAGCAACAGTGTGTGAAAAGCTTGTGAAGACTTACAGAAAATGTTTGACCTCTGTCATTGCCAACAAAGGGTATATAACAAAGTATTGAGATGAACTTTTGTTATTGACCAAATACTTATTTTCCACCATAATTTGCAAATAAATTCTTTAAAAATCAGACAATGTGATTTTCTGGATTTTTTTTCCTCATTTTTCTCTCATAGTTGAGGTATAGCTATGATGAAAATTGGAGACCTCTCTCATCTTTTAAGTGGGAGAACTTGCACAATTGGTGGCTGACTAAATACTTTTTTTCCTCACTGTATATCACAATAATCCCCCAAATAATAAATAATTGCAATTAATAAAAAAAATATCTACCAAGTTAGTACGAAGAAGTTGTCAGTTTTTTGTTTTTTTTTTTATATTTGCAAGCAACAAAAAGTAACATTTCTAATAATCAGACAAGGTATTCCTCCCCTGCTGCAGACTTGGTATTGCCCAACCGGTCCTTGGACCTTCAATCACTTGGAGTCAGTGAGGGCGGCTGGTGGCTGCAGCAGGTGGGGATACTCGTCTAGAATGCATTAAGCTCACAAGTGAGCGAAAATGAAAAGAGCTCCACAAGGGCAGCACCCATCCATCCATCCATCTTCTTCCGCTTAATCCTTTTCAGGTCGCGGGGGGGCTGGATCCTATCCCAGCATCTTTGGGCGAGAGGCAGGGTACACCCTGGACACCATTTTAAATTGGTTGTCAAATAAAAGGACAAACCCCTCTGTGAAAAACAAGGTAACTATCATATTATTGATTTAGCTGGTGAATTGTTATCTGAACTTAGCTGGTTGCTAGTTTGACTAATATGAGTTAAAGCTGTGGGAGTACACCACAGAATAAATGTGCTGCCTGATGGGGTTTAACTGATCTGAGAAATTATTAGCTTTTCTCCTGCAGATTTGATCTTTACATTGTACATTACATTCATTCATGAAATGTGATCAGAATGGATTTGTTCATCAACTGTTAGAATGAAATTTATGTTTCAGCATTCATCAAAATGTTAGCCGCTCCAAACATTTATCAAGTACAAACAAAATCTACTCCGACCACCGGTCCTTGAATATAAATGCGTTTAAATATTGCTTGTCATCCCCACAAAATTCAAGTTAACCTTAAACTGTTCTTTTTTTAAATGTCATGATTTTGATAATCATAAAATTCAATTAAAAGGCAAGTTTTACCATTTTTGATGGTAAATGGCATTCACTTATATAGCACTTTTTTCTCATCTCTAGATGACCAAAGCTCTTTACAGATCCTGCTATCCACCCATTCACATATACATTCACACACTGATGGTGGCGTAGCTGTCATACACCGGCGCTTCGATTACAGACTAAGTCTCTCTGAAGGCTATTCTTAAATATCCATGTGACCTGTTTTGTGAATATGACGCAGGGGACACAAAGCAGACTCAGAGGTGTAATGCAGGTGCCAATAAAGTTTATTAGTGCGGGTGCTCGTGTGGTGCATGTGTTGATTGCCCTCCGGGGAGAGAAGGGAAACAGGATGAGCATAGGCACAGGTCATTAATGGGCTGTGACTGATTAGTGGTAGTAGTTTCTTATGCCGGCTAGAGGAATAGTGAGCATGGACAAAACATTCCAAACAACAGTGAGTGACATAGATCAGCGGAGACCTGGCGGCTGGCTGGGCGGAGACTTCTAAAGAGGAGAGGGGAGAACAGGGGCGAGTGAGTGTAATAATGCAGGGAGAAATAGTTACATCTCTACCCAGGAAGGTCCTCGTATGAAGGAGTCCAAATCTGCCTAGGGGAAAATCTAAATCCACCAGTTGGATCCAGGGAACCTGTGCACAGGTGAGAACAAGAATCATAACGTTGTTCCAGGGTGGGCAGGCAAACAGACACTCAGGCTGGAGTAGCATGACTGGGAATACAGAGAACTGAGAAAGGAGGCAGAAGCACAAAAGTTGGCAGGCAATCAAAAAACAGAATTTCTACTTCAGAAGCGAAGCTGACAGCAGGAAAAGCATCTGACGATTTCACAGTGTGTGACAGTCACCCCAGGTCTTAAATAGGCGCTCCGCATTAGTTGCAGGTGAGGCAATTAACCCAGCTGCCCCTAATCAGAGACATAGAGAGTTGGAGTGGAGAGAAAAAATGCTGACAAAGCCCCAACCCATAACAGCCCCCCCGCCCCTCCAAAGGGGCGCCACACTGCATCCCCATAGGCCCGTCAGGGTGTGTCCAATGGGATTCATGAGCCATACTGGGGTCCTTGAAATAGGAACCAGGGATCCAGGACCGCTCCTTGGGTCCATAACCCTCCCAATCCACGAAATATTGGAAGCCCCAGCTTCGGGGATGGACATCCAGGATGGGCCTCACATTGTAAACTGGATCACCATTGATTATTGTGGGAGGGGGAGGGGGTTTGGAGGGGGGACAGAGGGGACTGGAAAAAGCAGGCTTGACATTGGACACATGAAATGTAGAATGAATGCAAAGTGGTGGGGGCAGGTGAAGGCGTACAGAGGGAGAGTTAATAACATGGGTGATGGTAAAGGGTCTGACGTAGTGAGGAGAAAGTTTCTTGGAACTAGTCTTGAGGGGAATATTGCAGATGGAAAGCCATAGCTGTTGCCCCGGGGCATAGTTGGGGGCCGAGGTCCTCCGACAATTGGCGATGGTGCCGTTCTGCTGCACCATATGGAGTAGGGCTTCCCTTATGGTCTTCCAAATTCACCGGCAGTGCCAGATGTGGTCTTGTGCCAACAGGACAGTGATCTTGCCTTCCGTAAAGGGCAAAAGTGACAGATTGTAGCCCAGGGAGGCCTTAAAAGGGGATACACCAGTGGTGGATGACACAACAGTAATATGGGCTTATTCAATCCAAGGGAGGTATGAGCTCCAGGCTGAGGGGTTCTGGGAAGTGACACAACGGAACGCCGCTTTCAACTCCTGATTAGCCCGTTCCGACTGCCCATTGGTTTGCAGGTGTACGTCAGAGGAGAGCTTCACGGATGCGCCTGTAGCCTTACAAAATGCCATCCAAACACAGGAGACGAACTGTGGGCCTCTGCCGGACACAGTGTCGGTGGGTATGCCATGTAGACGAACCACGTGTTGCATCAAGAGCTCAGCTGTTTCGAGGGCCAAAGGCAGTTTAGGTAGTGCTATGAAGTGGGCAGCTTTGGAGATGAAGATGACAGTTTGGGCCCTGGATGGTGGGAGTCCGGTGGCAAAATCTAGAGCTATGCTCACCCAAGGCTAGCTAGGAATTGGTAACGACCACAAGAATCCCACCGGAGCCTTGGAGGATGATTTTCCAGAACCACATTGACTGCAGGCCCGAACATATTCTTTAGCATCTCTTTCCAAAGTGGTCCACCAAAAGGCCTGTCTAGTGTCAAAAATGGTGAGTCAAAGACCAGGGTGGCAAGTGAACTTAGTGGAATGGACCCAATGTTGGACATCCCCCCTTACCGCAGTGGGAACATACAATCATCCTGGAGGACCCCCCCCCCCCCCCCCCCCCCCAGGATCTGGTTCCTGGTCCTGTGCCTCTCTAACTTTGTCCTCAATCTCCCAGGAGAGGGTTCCAGTGACACAGGATGAAGGGATAATTTTGTCATCTGAGGGAGGTGCATGGTCAGGAGAGAAGTGTCTGGACAGGGCATCTGGTTTAGCGTTCTTTGAACCAGGTCTATAGGTGATAGTGAATGAAAAATGGTCGAAAAACAGTGCCCATCTAACCTGGCGCAGATTGAGTCATTTGGCAGACCTGAGGTATTCGAGATTTTTATGAGCAATTCACACCACAAACAGCTGAGTGACCCCTTCCAGCCAGTGACGCCATTCTTCTAGTGCAAATTTCACAACTAGCAGTTCCCAGTCATCAACTCTGTAATTCTTTTTGGAGGGTGACAGGCACCGGGAGAAATAGGCGCGGGGGTGTAGTTTGCCGTCAGTGACCGAACGCTGGGATAGAACCGCCCCTACTCTAGAATGGGAAGCATCAGCCTCAACCACGAACTGGAGAGATGGATTAGGGTGAATCAAAATGGGTGCCTCTGTGAACAGCCTCTTCAGCTACTGGAACACTGCCTCTGCCTCCTTAGGACAAATAAAAGGGTGCTTAACCGATGTGAGCCTGGAGAGTGGGGTGATTAAACCACTATAGTTTTTGATGAAGCGCCAGTAAAAATTGGTGAATCCCAAAAACCGTTGTAACTGCTTCCTGGATGTGGGAGATGGCCAATCAGTGATTGCCTGGATTTTAGCTGGCTCAGGCTTTATCTTTTTTCATTCATTAATCTTCTTCTGCTTAATCCTTTTCGGGTCGTGGGGGGGCTGGAGCCTGTCCCAGCATCTTTGAGTGAGAGGCAGGGTACACCCTGGACAGATCGCCAGTCCATCGCAGGGCCAACACAGAGAGACAGACAACCATTCACTCTCACAGTCAGACCTAAGGACAATTTAGATTCTCCAGTTTTGATGCCAATTAACCTAACTTGCATGTTTTTGGCATGTGGGAGGAAACCGAAGAAATACAGGAGTAAACCCACGCAGACACGGGGAGAACATGCAAACTCTACACAGATCACTGTTGGTCGGGGGCTGGGATTGAACCCAGGATCCCCCGGCCAAGGGTGAGTTGCTGTGCTGCCGCAGTGTTAACCACTCCTCCATCTCGCCGCCCAGGCTTTATCTGTCCTTTAGAAATTACAAACCCTAGGAATGTGGTGTGGAACTCACATTTCTCAGCTTTGATGAATAGCTGGTTCTCCAGCAGTTTTTGAAGGATGGTGCGCACGTGGACCCGGTGCTTTTCAGGGGAACGGGAGAAAACCAGGATATTGTCTAAGTACATGGACACAAAAACATTAAGGAAATCCTGCAGCACGTCATTGACCACTTGTTGGAACACTGCAGGTGCACTGGTGAATCCAAAGGGCATTACCCAGTACTCAAAGTGTCCAATGTGCATGTTAAACTCGGTCTTCCAATCGTCTCCCTCATGAATCCTGATTGGGTGGTATGCATTGCGGAGGTTGAGCTTCGTGAAAATGGTGGCTTTGCAGAGCAGATCAAAGGCGGAGTTAATGAGAGGTAGTTGATATTTATCTTTGATAGTTATCTTGTTTATCTATCTGTATCTTGTCATGACAGTCTATGCAGGGCTGAGGGGAGCCGTCCTTCTTGCTCACAAAAAATAAACCTGCACCGGCGAGAGAAGTGGAAGGATGAATAATGCCTGCATTTAGTGATTCCTTAATGTATTTTTCCATAGCCTCGCGTTACGTCCCCGACAGGCTGTATAAACGGCTTGTAGGAAGCAGGGAACCTGCAATTAGCATAACTGTGCAATCATTTGGTCGGTGTGGCGGGAGTGAGAGAGCTTTAGATTTACTGAATACTGAATATCTGTTGGCAGCCTTTTGTTGTTGATGATGATGCAATGGTGTGCACATGCATGCCATTTTATATTGACAGACACATCCATATTTTAGTCAGGTAAAAGCCACTTACAATTATGAATGTTTACTGTCATGTCATCCAAATTTGATCCGACCAAGACATCCGAATTGAACAATGTGATATATAATGTAGTCAGACAGAGAGCATATGATGGTTGAGTCCCCTAGGAAGTGAACGCAAAGAGGAAGCAGTCTTACCACAAGCAATTCACCAAATCCAGATGAAAACTTTAAATATTCACTGACAGTTACAAGCAAATTGTGATGGTTTGGAGGTGAGCACATTCTTGACACATTCCACTCTTTGTTTGGTGTGTAACCTCATCAGGTAATCAGGTGCAGCTGGAATTTCTGCAGCAGATGATTGAGGAAGTGGGCATCTTTAAAAGGACCATGCAGCTGACAGTTTGACGCGGATTGTCAGGTCTCACAAGCTACTCCTTGTTATGCTATGAATCAGTAAGCTTCTTCAGCCTATCTGTTCTGACTCCTGCTCTTTGACAAAGATTATCTTTGTGACAACCAGGTCTGACCAACTGCTTGCCACCAAGTACTCCATGGTGTGGTGTAGTGAGGCTCCGGAGCTTCAAGGGTGCGCCGAGCTTATCCAGGAAATATTTGGTTAAGTACGTTTCTAGGCGTGTATTGTTGACGTTGTACTATGTGACTGGGTCAGGAAGCTATTCATGATTTTGCATGCAACATAAATTAAAGTGAGCAGCGATATACAGTGGAAATCCCTGTCCCTCACGTTTTGTGTTGTCGATGTTTGACTGTGTAAGGGATTTGTCACAACCAATTTTCAGATGGAGGCAGCACCAAAAACAGGGCCTTCTCCCGTTTGGGAACATTTTGAGCAAATTTCTCCCATGTATTTTCCACAAATAGTGGATATTTTATTGTAACTGAGGTGATGGCTTAGCAGTAAAGTATCTGCTCTACAAGTGGGAGGCCTGGGTTCGAATTCCAGCTGTGTCATTCTTATAATTTTATTTGCAAGGTAAAGTGTTCATGGGATCGATTCCACCCTTGACCATGATGGGTTCAATCCCACCCCCAGACCATCGGTGAGGGCAGCACGGTGGCACAGTGGTTAGCACAGTGGCAGCACAGAAAGAAGGTCATGGGATTGATTCCACCCTTGACCATCGTGGGTTCGATCTCACCCCCAGACCATCGGTGACCCTTCTGTGTGGAGTTTGCGTGTTCTCCCCGTGTCTGCGTGGGTTTACTCCGGGTACTCCGGTTTCCTCCCACATGCCAAAGACATGCAGGTGAGATTAACTGGCATCAACTGGGGATTCTAAATTGTCCTTAGGTGTGGATGTGAGAGTGAATGGTCGTCTGTCTCTATGTGTTGGCCCTGCAATGGACTGGCGATCTGTCCAGGGTGTACCCTGCCTCTCGCCCAAAGATGCTATGGGCTCCAGCCCCGCCCCCCCCATCCGTAGAAGATGGATGGATGGAAGGTAAAGTGTCCTTTGTTTCAAAGAGCTTGGATCATTATTATGCATCATGTTGAGACACTGTTGCTATTGTGCCCTGCATGAGAATAAGGCCAGAGTTGAATATACTGGGAAAGACATTGTAAGACAAAGACATTGTAAGTAAAATGTATTATTTCTTAATAAAAATGTATGAACCATTTTGATGGAAAGGTTCAAGTCTTCAAGGAAACCTTGCCTGGCCGTCCCTAAGTGGTAGCCTAGAGGTAAAATATCTGTCCTGCATCTGGAGAGCTGGCGTTCAAGTCCCAATGGGGTTGTTCTTATAATTTATTTTTATTTACAAAGTGAAGTGTCTGTTGTGTTTCAAAAAGCTTAGATACAACAATAACACATCATTATGCTGAGGCAGTATTGTGCCCTGCATGACAATAAGGACAGAGATGAATGTACTGGGAAAGACAGTATAAGACTGTTGAAAAGTTATTATTTCTTAATAAAAATGGATAAGTAGCACAAGCACATTCACTGTAGTCACTTCAGTTTTATTATTTTTTTTCCTTATGATCATTGATATTTCTTAAAAGACAGTGCATTTATTGAAATTAAAAATACACAAACCAATAACACCCTTGTAAAAATCTGCATGTTGTATACGTTTTGTTCACTAGATGGCCCAGTAGAGAAAATGAAGTTTCACATGAGGCCTCGTCTATATGAGCCATTTTGATGAAAGGCCTCAAGTTCTCCAGAAAGCCTCATCTGGCCATCACTAGTGTAGTTCACTTACCTCTTTCCCCAGGCTTCAGCCTTCCACCTCCTCACCTAGACTAATAAGAATTCTGAAATATTCCCATAACCTCCCGTCACTCTCCTTCAGGATTACCACCTTTCTTGTGCTCCTCTTTCTAGAGGGCCCTGGTGTTAACCTGCTTCCTGGAAGGACCTCCCTCACCCATTCACACAAGACTCTGCACATTTCAAACACTGAATAGCCTCTGTGCTTCAGGCTCCTCGGACTCCTTGCTCTGTCTCTTGTCTCTGTGGCATTGGAATCCCCAAGCTTCTCTGTTGCCTCTCTGAATCTGTGTCTCCCCGATTAACTCCCCCTGTAGAGTACCTGGGCCTCTCTGTGTAATATTCCTTTTTGCCACCTCAAGCTGGCAGTCCACTGGTTGGAAATCTTACCCCTCTGTTGCTGCTTCTCTTTATCTGACCATCTTTGCAGCACCTACTGTATGTAAGCATTTGTGCTGTTGAACAATTAAATACAGTATAATCACCACTATAAATACCTGCAAACACTTACCCGTTCCTCTATGTCTCTGCAGGCTTCAATCTCATTCCTCCCTGTGCTGTCGGAATGGGATAAACACATTTTATCATTAAAAAGAAACATGTTCTTTTGCCTCATCTGTGTGTCCCATGTGTCATATATTCAATTCAGCTTTACTTGTATAGCCCCTAATCACAACAAAAATCTTCTCAAGGCATTAGATACAAAAGCACAAGTCATAAATAATTCAGAGAAAAACCCCAACAATCAAACAATCTGCTATGAGCAAGCACTAGGTGACAGTGGGAAGGAAAAACTCCCTTATAGGAAGAAACCTCCGGCAAAACCAGGCTCAGGGAGGGAAAGTCATCTCCCACGACTGGTTGGGGGGATGAGGGGAGAGAGGAAGAAAACAAAGAAGATACATACTATTCATACAGCTAACAACAACATATTGTACAGGTAGACAGTGTTGCCAGATATATGATAAGTATCATATTTATATGATAGTTTTAAGGCCTATACAATCAATACTTTTTTTAAAAAAAAAGACCAAATATACAATAGTTTTGGCATTTCCATGCATCCCCCCCCCCCCCCCCAAAAAAATGACGTTTTGATTTACGTGAACACCCACACATCACCAGAAACTGATGCCCACTCATACCTGATCAGCTCATACCTGGCTGTCTCCTCCTCACTGCCAGTCCCATCAGCAGCACTCAGCTCATGTTTGTTTGCCAGCTGTACTGGCACCACAACAAACTTAAAAGTTGAACAGGATTTTGGATTTGGAGGGAAAAAAAAGTACTAAAAGAAAAGAGTCCAGCAACACAGACACTGGTACAGTAAAAAAACAAAGCAACCTTGTCGGGCACAGCAGCTTTATTGCCCTGTCTTGATGTTATACCATACATTTAAGGGATGGGAGTTTGAGTTGGTTCATTCTGCCATCTTTTTCAGTAATACGTTTTTTGTTTTCTTATTTCAGACAAGGATGAAAAGGAGATGTTTAACTTTACCTTGACATGTTTCGACTGGCATCTGCAGTCTACCTCAGAAGCGTCAGCTGATCACTGTGGTGTGTCGTTCATCAGCTGTTTTTGCTAGGCATGGCCTAAGATGTAAAGTTAAACATCTCGTTTTTATCCTCGTCTGAAATAAGAAAAACAAAAAAAAACTATAATTTAATGGATGGTTTCAGCCTGTTGCTGGTAACAAGGCTAAAGCATTTTGCCACTGCTGCAGCATTCAGTTGGTGTCAGACATTACTGTTCATGCCAAAGGAAACAAACACACACAAAATGTATAGTCTCTGGTTCCAAATCAAACCTCCATTGCCTACTGTTTGTAACAAAAAGTCTTTATTCCTTAGGTTATTGCAGTTCCATGCACATAAAATATTTTTTAATGCACTGTCCTGTGATTTTTTTCAAGTTGTTTTAGTACATATGACAGTTTGGGTCAAAATACAATAATTTTAAAGCAACAGTATGATATGTCTTCATTTCCTGTCTGGCAACACTGCACATAGAACAACACTGGTAAAGATATGATGTGCAATGTTGCATCAAAGCTAAGTTAACCTAGGATTATAGTATTGTATAGGCTTTTTAAGGCTTATTAAGCAAGCTAATAAATCTCATAGGTAGCACTACAAGCAGACACATGCATAGCTGGACCTAGTGGTGTAATGCCCAAACACTATGCAATGTGCATAATTAGTTGGGGGGTTTTTAGTGGACATACAGTCGTGAAAAAATTAGGACATCCTCTATAAGCCTGTGTGTTTTTAACATATTTTGACATATGGATATTTAATGTCAATGTTAAAAATACTGGGAGATTCACGTAATACAACTAAATAATTAAAAATGAATTAAAGACTTTTTTCAAATTTTCTGTAAAATGTAATTCTAAACAAATAGTGAGGAATAAATTAGGACACCCCCGTCTTCTTTAGGACACCCCCACATGCATTCCCTCTTAAAATGGCTAAAATAAATGTTAAAAAATGCAAATAAAAACAAGGACAAGGTTAGACATGGATATGTAAATATTTATTAATAAAGAACTGAATATTTAATGGGGTGTCCTAATTTTTTCACAACTGTAGTAGATAGTAATAGTAAAATTCAAAACTATGCAAAACCCAGTCTAAACTTGTGAATGACATTCAATTAAAAGATGATATCACCATCTAGTTAGCCAGCTGTTACAGAGCTCATACACACAGTCAAACATAAACTCATGCAGAGTGGGCCCCATTGATGTGAACTACAACACTACACACACATTTAGCTGTGGAACATTATGCTCAGTACCATTACACTGCTAGTTACATGAATATAGAGTGGAATGTCTAGTCTAGTCTAGTGGGAAGTCTAGTCAGAAGCTTTGCCAAATAGGAAAGTTTTCAGTTTTGTCTTAAAGGCAGCAAGAGTGTCTGCCTCATTGACCCAGACTGGAAATTGATTCCATAAAAGAGGGACCTGATAACTGACTCCCCCCCCCTCCCCCGCGGTACTTTTAAAGACCCTAGGGATTATTAGGAGTACTGCATTCTGAGAGCATAATAACCTGTTAGAATAATAGGGTAAGATCAATTCTTTAAGATAACTAGGGGGTAGATTATGTATGGTTTTTTATGTCAAGAGATGAATTTGAAATTTGATTCTGGATTCAACAGGGATCCAGTGAAGAGAGCATAATCTGGAAGAAATATGATCCCTCTTTTTAGTGCCAGTTAGTAACCTAGCTGCAGCATTTTGAATTTATTGGATAATTTTAGAGTGTTTTTAGGACAACCTGACAATAGTGAATTACAATAATCTAATCTAGAAGTGACAAAGGCATGGACTAGTTTCTCTGCATCAGGTTTGAGACGGGATGTTTCTAACTTTAGCAATATTCCACTTGTGGAAGTAAGCAGTTTTAGAGATTTGTTTGATATGTGAATTAAAAGACAAGTCCTGATCAAAAATGACTCCAAGATTCCTGACAGTGGTGCTAGGAGCTAGGGTAAAACCATCTAACCTACATATCTGATCAGAGAAAGAGTCTCTGATGTTTTTGGGGATAATTTACTTTTTATATTTGTTAATATTTTGGATTGAGCAATTTCTTTTTTTGAAAGTTAAAGTAATTGGGGGAGGGGTAGATTCATTCAGCAGCACAGAGTCCCCATCATGGGGACAAGTGTAAATAAATCAGTTTGGTTGTCTGTTATTAAGTCATGTTCTAGTGAAGATTTAAGGGCAAGGGATCTAATGTTTAATAAACTGTATGTGATTGTTAAATTCTGAGAGGTAATTGCGGTAGATTTTGAATTTCAAATTATTTTGCTTCAATCTTTTGGTGACTTGAGTTGTGTTTTTTTGCGGTGTATTTAAATTATTTAAAAAAAGGGACTGTGATACAGACATTTTAGTTACAGAACTATTTGGTGGCAGTCAGCATGAGTGATAATTGGTACAGGACTGTAATGTAAGATTAATTAGATTAATCTTACATTACAGATTACAGTGTAGTGTAAGATTAGAGTGTAAGATTAGAGTGTCTCTTTTGAGTGGTGGCAAGATGACGCCTGTGACTGGTACAGCCTCTGCTGCTCTTTCGCTGCAGGCATTTTTATTCCTACTATGTCTATCTGAAGCCATTTCAACACACCCTTCTGAGCTATGTTATGATCGTACAATGCTGATGCAAATTAAGGCATCTATGGAACAACACAGTGCAAAGTGGGGCTGATGCTTCTTTGCTCCACCATTTGTTTGTGCGGACCTGTCACTTGGAAATCTACTGCTGCTGCCTCCATTGCGTAGAAGGCCACAGAGGCGTGGATCCCGAGCCGGCGTCCAGGTGAGGCTGAGGCGAGCCAGCCGCCTAAACCGAGAGGGATACATGAGTTGTTTGTGTCCCATCCTCGTGCAATCACCTGAGGAGGACCACAACCCCATGCTACCGCTCCGGTATGACCTGTTCTACTGTTGCCTTCGCTCCCGGAGAATTTCTACTCCACGATACCACTCTCACTACACTGTCAATATTCAGTCAGTTGGGCATGACGCTGCGCCGCCATCACAGATTAAGATGGCTCTGCTGAACACTCACTCCATCTCAAAGAAATCGTTTTTCCTGAACGATTTGATTGGGAAAGATAAACTTGGATTTTCTATTTCTGACTGAAACGTGGCAATGACAGGATGAATTCGCTCACCTGAAGGAGATCTGCCCTACAGACTGCGCCTTCATTGCGACCCCTCGCCTGAGTGGACGCGAAGGCGGCCTGGCAGTCATTTTCCACAACCGCTTCAAATGCTGGTCTATGAACTCTGAGAGTTTCTCATCATTTGAACTTCAGATATCGAAGACAAGTGCCTCAACTTCTTTTTATTGTGTTTTAATCTACCGCCCACCCAGCCCTGCTGGTGTGTTTTTATCGGAATTCTCAAACTTTTTATCTTCTATTATTAAACTAGAAAGAGTTCTAATTTTAGGTGATTTTAATATACATGTAAATGACATGTTTTCTAATGTTGCTGCAGACTTTTTAACTACTACAGAGGCTCACAATTTCAGGCAGCATGTCTCCGGCTCTACACATAATAAGGGGTGCTCCTTGGACCTTGTCTTTTCACTGGGACTGAGTTTGGGCAATGTTTAAGTGGAGGATGTTTGTGTCAGTGATCATTGCTGTGTTTTCTTTGAGCCGTCAGTTAATGTGGAACAGCAGAAATGTAAAACATTAAGACAGAGGTGCATTATTAACCAGCAGGCCATGAATAGATTTATTTCAGCTTTTGACACTCACCTTGTTGCAGGATGTGAGGATATAAATTCTATGGTGGATTGCTTTAACCAACATTGCCAATTGGTACTATTAAATGTAGCTATACTTCTCCTAAGAACCCATGCCCTTGGTTAAATAAAGAGATCTGTATTCTCAGGAGAAGTTGTTGGAAGGTGGAACGTTTGTGGAAGGCCACCAAGCTTGAGGTGCACAGACTCCACCTCAAAGACCTCATAGCTTCACTAAATGATATAATGAAGGATTCGAGAACGAACTACTTTGCTCAGCTTATATCCTTAAACAAGGCAAATCCCAAGTTTTTGTTTGACATCATTAACTCCATTGTCTCACCTGATTTAGCCATGGTTCCTGCTTATTCTAATGCTGAATGTAATGACTTTGCAAATTTTATGGTGAATAAGGTGAATGATATTAGAACAAGCACTACACCATCTGCTGAGGACCTTGGCCTGAATCATGCCCCCTCTAACACATGGCCCTTATTCACTCCAGTCATGCAACTGGATGTAAATGGTCTTCTGGCCACTATGAAGCCCTCTTCAAGCCCCTCAGATATCCTCCCAATATCACTACTTTTCAAAATATTTGACTCTATCGGGCCTTTAATCGTCGAAATCACTAATTGGTCACTTTTATCAGGCACTGTTCCTAGTTCTTTTAAAATAGCAGTGATTGAACCAAAATTAAAGAAACACAACTTAGACCCTACAGAACTGAACAATAACAGGCCAGTTTCAAACCTTCCCTTCTTATCCAAAATGCTTGAGAAAGTAGTAGCTGAGCAATTAACTACATTCATAGAGAGAAATAAAATCTTAGACACCTTCCAGTTTGGTTTCCACAAAATGCACTCCACCGAGAAAGCACTAATTAAAGTCTCCAGTGACATCATGATGGCAGCAGATTCTGGTCAGTACTCGGTCCTGGTGTTGTTGGCTTTCACCGCTGCTTTTGACATGGTGGACCACAATATATTGATAGATAGGATAAAGGACACGTTTGGTATTTCAGGATTAGTTCTGAAATGGTTCTCATCTTATTTAACTGACAAAGGGTTTTGTGTTTTGTTTAATGAGAAGATGTCAGAGGTTAAAGGACTTTCCCGTGGGGTTCCTCAAGGCTCAATTCTGGGCCCTACTCTATTTTTATTGTATTTAACCCCACTTGGTCAGATTATTAGTCAGTTTAAGGGTGATTCTTACCATTTTTACGCAGACGACATTCAGCTTTACTGCTTTACTGCTCTTTTAAAGAAAATGAGCTGAACATTTATCAATCTTAATCTCTTGCTTGTCTGCCATTAACAAATGATTAAACAATAATTTCCTACAATTAAATCTTAACAAGGCAGAAACATTGATCATCGCTCCAGACAGCAAAATTCCTCTGATAAAGCAACGCTTAGGTCACCTAGACTCTTCTGTCCGGCCCAGCCTGCGCAACCTGGGTGTTGTTTTTGACAATGCTATGTCACTGGTGTCATGGCGGCCACTGGGCCGTCAT
Source organism: Pholidichthys leucotaenia (assembly GCA_020510985.1). Classification (NCBI taxonomy): domain Eukaryota; kingdom Metazoa; phylum Chordata; class Actinopteri; order Cichliformes; family Pholidichthyidae; genus Pholidichthys; species Pholidichthys leucotaenia. The sequence goes on along the minus strand of CM035845.1, from coordinate 188,824,541 downwards.
CAGCCCCGGCTGCGCACACACCTGCCGCCAATCACCAGCAGGCCTTAAAAGCCAGCATTGCTGATGGCTCAGCATGGAGTCGTCTGCCTTCTTCGCCATGCGACGCGTCACGGATTCATCCTTGAGTCAGAGCATCCACGACGCATCCTCGTCAAGCCTCGTCACGTAAGAACCAAGATATCTTACCTTGCCAAAGTATTATCCCCTGTGCACAGGTGGACCTCCCTGGCAGCGGACTTGTCTCCCCAAGTAACGGAGCCTCTCCTCCTCCTCCTCGGAACTCCTCCACCTCACCACAGCACCAAGCATCACGCTCACTAAGCGACAGTGAGCTGCAGAGCCAGCAAGAGTCTCCCAGCGTCACCTGCAAGTAAGCAGTACTTGTTATTACACCTCCGTACTGCGAACAGCACTAATCCACCTGTGCTTGTGTGTTTCCAGGGTTGCCAGGTCGCGGCGGGATTTGCTCAGCCCCACCAGTTCCTTAGCATCGCACTCACTCACACCTTCACACACATTACACTCTTGATTTAATAAATAATTGTCTAAACGGTCTACTCGTGTCAGTGTCTGTCTCCTGGGTTAAGCAATCATGTCAACTGGACTGCCATGATCAGCAACTAGTCAGAAATTGCTTTTTTCGTCTGGGGAATACAGCAAAACTTAGACCTATGGTCTCAACACCTGAACTGGAAATGATCATTCATGCTTTTATCTCATCTCGCTTAGATTATTGTAATGCCCTTTTAATGTGTTTTAATAAAACTGCTGTTACCCACATTCAGACAGTGCAAAATGCAGCAGCTCGGCTTTTAACCTGGACAAAGAAAAGGGAACACATTTCCCCAGTTTTATCATCCCTTCATTGGTTTCCAGTTGCTTTTAGATTTTATTTTAAGATTTTAATTTTGACTTTTAGAGCTCTTAATGGCCAAGCTCCTTCATACATCTCAGCCCTCTTGACTCCTTATGCCACAACACGATCACTAAGATCCTCAGACCAGACACTCCTGGTGGTCCCTCAGACCAAATTCAGAACCCGTGGAGATCGATCTTTCCAGGTTGCAGCATCACGGCTTTGGAACGCTTTTACCCTGTCCTTGTGCTGCCTTGAGTCTGTTCACTCTTTTAAGAAAGAGTTAAAAACTCATTTGTTTAGACAGGCTTTTAGCTCTCATTGAATGGCTTTTATTTCTTCACTGTTTTCTCTTTTTATCCCTTTAAATATGATATATTTTATCTTATTTCTATTGATTTTAACTTCTGGATATTTGTAAATTTTAACTTGCTGTGAAGCACTTTGTGTTATACATCTGTGAAAAGTGCTATACAAATAAACTTTGCTTGCTTGCTTGCTTAACATTGGTAGACAGAATAAATGAACCATTGTGATTGGGGTGTAAATGATCTGGTTTAAAAAGGTACAGACGGTTAGGAAAAGATGAGAAATCATCTACAGTGGAGACAATAAGTGTTGAACACATCAAAATGTTTCTCATTAAACATATTTCTGATGGAGCCATTTGTCATGATTTAATCGCCAGAGGCTCAAACACAGAGCAAGCAACATCAGATGAACACTCAGACTCAGGTGGTAACATTAGCACAGTTTTATTTTAACACAAAAATGCACAACGCAAACTTAATAAACAAACAACACAAGTGGGCAAAACAACAAAGCAAACTTAATAAACACACAAAAACAACACAAGTGGGCACACTGGAGCAGCACACAGCCTGTAGAGGAAAAAAGGGTAAATGATTAATAATATGAATTTGGGAGAGAAGGGAGAAGATGAGGAAAGAAGAGAAGAGGCTTACTACACAAGCAGAGGGCCTGGCTGCGGTCTCCAGCGTGTAGTGGTAGGAGCTGGTGGGGAATAACCAGCGGGATGGCAGATGAGGGAAGCGGACAGGATAGAGTTGAGGAGTTGGTAGACCTGGGTGGAGTGAAGTTGTCTTGAGTTGAGAGGTTCAGGTGAGTGTGCACAGCCCCGCAGAAACACTGCTGAGATGGCAGCAAACCTGAGGTGGAGAAAACAAGAGGATAAGACAACTGAAAGAATAAACACCAAACAACGTAACTTCTGTTGCTTTGCCAGCAATACCCAACGGTCCAGCAGAGAAGCATTCACAGACTGGCTCTTTTATATGCTGGCAAATGAGGTAGCAGTAGGTGTGCCCAATCACACAGGTGCACTGATCAGCTCCGGAGCTGGGAAACTGTCAAAAACGCTTTAGCTAGGCAGAGAGGACGCCAAGTGCAGATGTTAAGTTTGTACATTTATTCACAAGGATGAACATCAGCATCATCATCATAGCAGTCTGTCGGGGGCGACAATGACTGTTTCATTTAGGTCTGATCAGATTCCTCCAAGTAGCTCTGTCCTTTGCCTTCCGCTGCCAGAAACTCCTGTCTATATCCAGCTTCTTCAGGTTTCTTTTTACAGTGTCTTTAAATCTGAGCCTTGGTCTACCCTGATTATGTTTGCCCTCGTATAATTGTGAGTAGAGTAACTGCCGAGGGAGGTGCTGGTGATCCATCCCCTCAACATGTCCAAGCCATCTAAGGCTCATCTGTATTAGCATGTCCTGCATTAATTGTAGACCAGCTCATTTCAACACTTCTATGTTGGTTATCATGTCTTTCCATGAGATATTTATTATGGCTCGAAGGTGTCTCATCATGTACTCGTGGAGTTTCTTTACCTGCACCCTGTAGACAGTCCAAGTTTCAGCACTGTACAATAGAGTAGCCAGTACTGTACTGTATACTTTACATTTCACACGGATAGACACATGTTGATTGTTCCACAGTCTTTCCCTCAAGTTTCCAAACACAGCACTCGCTCTTCCCATTCTGATAGAATATAGATTAGATATTTCATCCTCCGGCCTAGCATTCTCTGAAACAGTACTCCAGAGATACTTGAAAGTTTTACACTTTACTAGTGGCTCTGTACCAGTGCTGATCTCTTCTGCTAGTGATGTTGATAACTGGAACTTTGGCGGTTGATAAAGGCACTCTGTCTTCTTGATGTTTGTTTTGAGGCTGAATTAGCTAGCTGCTCTTGCAAATTTCTCCACTAAGGGTTGCATATCTTCCACACTGTGTGCAACTAGAGCACTTTCATCGGCAAAGAGCATTTCTGTTTGCTACCTTTATCGATGTCTTACTCCTGGCTTTAAATTATGCCACACTGAACAAGTCTGCTTCTTTCCTTGTTTGAATGTATACTCCTTCTGAAGTGTCTTTGAAGGCCAACTCAAGCATAGCTGACATATTTAGCGAGAAGAGTGTAGGCACCAGCACACACCCTTGTTTCACCCTGTTGCTTACTGAAAAGTCTTTAGACACTGAACCATTCATTGCCACATTTGCTTGCATACCTGCATGGAGTGCCTTAATCAGGTTTACAAACTTCTCTGTACAGCCATATTTCTTGAGTACCTGCCAAAGTCCTTGTTGCGGTACAGTGTCGAAGGCTTTACTGAAGTCAATGAAGATTACATAAAGCAGCCTGATGTGTTCAATACACTTTTCTTGAACCTGTTTCAAGCAGAAAATCATATCCATTGTGCTTCTTCCACTTCTAAAGCCGCACTGGGTTTCCGGTAGTACATTCTGCGAGACGTGTTCATTGAGTCTGTTCAGTAGTACACGTGAGAGAATATTACCAACAGTGGCTAGCAGTGATGTACCTCGGTAATTTCCACAATCTTTCCTGTCACCTTTCTTGAACAAATGCACAATACTTGCATCCTTCCTGTCTCGAGGTACTTTCTGGGCATCCCATATCTCTTGGACGAGCTTGTGCAGGCAGTTGGTCAGCTGAACACCACCAAATTTCCACACATGCTGGAATTCCATCCCTTCCTGGAGCTTTACCATCCTGTGTTGTCCTGATAGCTGCTGTTAGTTCATCAAGATTTGGTGGTTCATTCAGACTTGATACAACTGGTCACTTCACTAGAGCTTCTTTAGCCTCTTCAGCGAAATCTCCAGGGCTGTTTAGTAGCTGGTCAAAGTGGTCTGCAAATCTGTCCAGGATCTTGTCTTTCTCCTGAAAACCGTTTCACTATCCATAGGCTTTAGTTGGATCAGCCCTCTTTGTTTAGGGCTGTAGATTTCTCTCAAACCTGTGAAGAATGTTTTCATGTCCTTCCTGTCTGCTGCAGTTTGAAGTTCCTCCGCTTTTTCATCCCACCAGTTGGACTTCATCTCTCTGATGTACTTCTGTAGCTCACTCTGAGCCTTTGAGTATTTCTTCTTCTTCAACCTTGTGTTACACTGTAGATTTTCCTGCCTAGCTGTATTCTTCACTTCTAGTAGTTTCTTCAGATGTTCACCATGCTTATCAAACCAATCTTGAAGTTTTCTCTGAGGGTGGCCTAAAACATCACTCGCAGTGTGGTACACCATATCCTTCAGTGTTGCCCATTTCTTTTCTATGTTATTCTCTGAGTTGTTGCTGTCCCACTCTTTCAAGTTTTCATCCATTTCCTGTGAAAGTTCTTCCTGCTTCTTTTGGCCTTTCAGTGCACTAGTGTTTAGCTTCCGTGGTGGCTTCATACCCGTCCTGCAGTGCTGTTTTCATCTGCAAATTCTTAATCTAGATCTCAGCATAACATGATCAGTACTACAGTCTGCACCTCTCATTGCTCTGGTGTCCAATACATCCCTTATGTCCCTCTGCCTTACTATGATGTAGTCTAACAAGTGGCAGTGCTTGGATCTTGGATGCATCCATGTCTTCTTGTGTGTGTCCTTGTGCTTTAATAGGGTGTTGGTTATCACAAGGTTGTACTCTGAACATAGTGCAAGTAGAAGTTCTCCATTAGCATTGCATTTGCCTACTCCATGACTGCCTAACACTCCTTTCCATTTCTCAGTGTCCAAATCAACTCAAGCATTAAAATCTCTGAGTTTCAGCCTGTCATCAGACGGAACACTCCTGATAGTCTCACGTAAATCACTGTAGAACTCTTCCTTCGCCTCCTCTGTGTTGGTCATTGTTGGAGCACACACACTGATGAGTGTGACATACACTACCGTTCAAAAGTTTGGGGTCACCCAGACAATTATTTTGTGTTTTCCATGAAAAGTCACACTTATTTACCACCATGAGTTGTAAAATGAATAGAAAATATAGTCAAGACATTGACAAGGTTAGAAATAATGATTTGTATTTGAAATAATAATTTTTTCCTTCAAACTTTGCTTTCGTCAAAGAATCCTCCGTTTGCAGCAATTACAGCATTGCAGACCTAACATGATTGCACAAGGGTTTTCTAATCCTCCATTAGCCTTCTGACACAATGAGCAAACACACTGTACCATTAGAACACTGGAGTGATAGATGCTGGAAATGGGCCTCTATACACCTATGTAGATATTGCACCACAAACCAGACGTTTGCAGCTAGAATAGTCATTTACCACATTAGCAATGTATAGAGTGTATTTCTGATTAGTTTAAAGTTATCTTCATTGAAAAAAGTGCTTTTCTTTCAAAAATAAGGAAATTTCTAAGTGACCCCAAACTTTTGAACGGTAGTGTATGTATACTAGCTGCTCTTGTTTTTTCTTGCCTTCTGATTGTTGCTCTGAGTGTTGCTGTCCCTGTGCTGTTGCAATCCTGGAATTTCCCCATTGTGGGACTAATAAAGGCTTATCTATCTATCTATCTTTATGGAAAAACAAGCATCACTACCTTGAAAAGCAAATACTTAGTTTGGAGAGAGCAGAAGGTGGATTGGAAATCACAAATTTTGTGAACCTAAATTGTAAATTTGAAGTCAAGTGGCTTAAAAACGTGTTTGGAGCTCCAGAGTCATTATGGAATTTCATACCACATGATGTATTTAAGAAATTAGGTGGACTAAAATTCTTATTAAGGTGTAATTACAGTATCTATAAATTACCGGTAAAAGTCTCAGACTTTCATCAGCTTGCTTTATGTGCTTGGAAATTATGCTGCCTTCACAATTTTTCACCACATACAGATGTAATTTGGAACAAATATAATATTATTTGTAATAAAAAAAGCTTATATAAGGAGAGCTGGATTGACAGAGGAATAATCCGTGTCGCAGAATTGTTTATTGATGACGGTAATCTTTATAACTATGAAGATTTCCTTAGAATTAAATCTTTCCCGGTCACATACAAATAATTTTCTTCTGTCATAAAAGCTATTCCCACAGGTTTAACTGAATTGATCAGATGCCATTTAAACTATATATAAAAAAAATAGTGTTCAGACTTCATCTTTAATGATGAGTGGAATAGAATTAACAGATAAGAACTGTACAAACAAACATGTAAGGAGAGTGTCAGATAAACACAGTAAAATTTCACCCAGAGGAAGATTTTTTTGAACTCAAAACTGGATAACAGAAAGTGGAAGAAAGCATGGTTATGTCCCTTTCAATTCTGTATTTCAAATAAGATAAGATAAATTCATTTTAAAATTCTGCATAGCATCTGTCCTTGTAACAATATTATTTCCAAGTTTTGCGATATTGACGTTAATTGCACCTTCTATGGAACTGACCCTGAAACAGTTACGCATTTGTTTAATCACTGCCCAAGCATTTTGGAGTGACATGGAGAATTTTGTATATTGCAAAACTCAATACTCAGGAACAATTACCCTTAAAGACATTATTACTAATACATTTGAATCCGACATTAAACCTTTAAAGTTTATGACAAAAGTTATAATTGCCATTGTCATTGTTGGAGCACACACACTGATGAGTGTGACATACACTACCGTTCAAAAGTTTGGGGTCACCCAGACAATTATTTTGTGTTTTCCATGAAAAGTCACACTTATTTACCACCATGAGTTGTAAAATGAATAGAAAATATAGTCAAGACATTGACAAGGTTAGAAATAATGATTTGTATTTGAAATAATAATTTTTTCCTTCAAACTTTGCTTTCGTCAAAGAATCCTCCATTTGCAGCAATTACAGCATTGCAGACCTAACATGATTGCACAAGGGTTTTCTAATCATCCATTAGCCTTCTGACGCAATGAGCAAACACATTGTACCATTAGAACACTGGAGTGATAGTTGCTGGAAATGGGCCTCTATACACCTATGTAGATATTGCACCAAAAACCAGACATTTGCAGTTAGAATAGTCATCTACCACATTGGCAATGTATAGAGTGTATTTCTGATTAGTTTAAAGTTATCTTCATTGAAAAAAAGTGATTTTCATTCAAAAATAAGGAAATTTCTAAGTGACCCCAAACTTTTGAACGGTAGTGTACATCTTCCACTGTAGTGCGAGTCTCATAGTCCTGTCATTGATTGGCACCGGTTCCTCATCAAGAATTGCTGCTATCTCCTTTCTAACTGCAAAGTCTACTCCTTTTTCTCTCCTTTCTTGAGTTGATTTCCCACTCCAAAAGAAGATGTACCCATGATCTTCGAAACTGTCATATCCAGGCAATCTTGTTTCACTAAGTGCAGCTATGTCTACATTGTACCTGTTCCTTTCCAAGGCCACAAGCACGGTCTGTCTTTCTGGGCGCTGTGATGTTGAGCTGTCCATCAGAGTGCATGCATTCCATTCTGCTACAGACAAGGCTGCTGTTTTCCTCTTCTTCTCTCTTCCTGCTCCTAACATACTTTTTGCTGCCTGTCAGAGTGTGAACAGATCAGCACGGACCTTGTTTACCTGGGCGATGCCTGAGCCGGTATGAGTTGCTTTCTGACTGACCATTTCATGAAACTGCTTGCAAAGTATTTGAGTACTGCTAGCTTTTGCTGGACTAGCAGCACATTCTTGGCAGATAGAGGTGTTATCAGTGGCAAGGACAGCCCGAGACAAACTGACTCCAGTATCTGTTGCAGTGACTGACCAGATGATAGGTTTGTTTATCTCTGCTCTTTGTGTAGTGCATGTCACGATGCACCGACTGGGAAAAGTCCACTGCAGATCTTGCAACAGATGTGTTATCTGCCAGGATGTCCAGTCTCACCCCATGTAACTGGGAGTGGTCCACCACAGACCTGTGACAGATATTGTTTTTAATTCTACCAGGATGCCCAGTTTTACCCTCGACGCCCTCAGAAGGGCGAGGTTGCCGGTTGAGTTACTGACAGCCCGACCCATGAGACAGGTACTCTATTACCATTTTTCATGGTTATCCGGTAGCAAGCAAACCAATGGCTTACCTGACAAAAATGGCATGTATGGACAAAATAACCCTTGGTCCATCAGGGTCACCCAAATGGCCAGCAGAGGGCGCCATTGTCCCGCAGGTGAGACAAGGAAGCCTTTCTTCAGGGACCGCAAGACCAGTAATAGTGTAAGAAATTAGGCAGTGCTAAGCCACCAAGATCTTTAGAAAGTTGCAGCACTGATCTCCTGATAAGTGGATTTTTATTTCCCCAGATCAAAGAGCTTACTAGTTGATCAAGTGATCTAAAAAATTATTATTATTATTATTTAATAAAAACAGGGATATGGGAAAAAAAGATATAAAAATTTGGGTAAAACAACCATTTTAACCAAACTGACTCGGCCTACTAGGGATAATGGGAGGTCACCCCATCTACTGAAGTCTGATTTACACCTGTCAAAGAGAGGGGAGAAGTTTGGAGAAAAAATGACGGTTGACTGGGTTAGTAATAAACACCAATAAATATTTAAATCCATCTGTAGTATATTTGAAAGGAAAAAAAAAGATTTGTGGTATATTTTGGGCCAAAGAGTTTATGGGGAAAAGTTCACTCTTGTGGAGATTCATTTTATAGCCCGAGTAGGACCCAAATTTGTCAAGGATATTGAGAACCAGGGCAGCGCGGCGGCGGAGTGGTTAGCACTGCGGCAGCACAGCAACTCACCCTTGGCCGGGGGATCCTGGGTTCAATCCCAGCCCCCGACCAACAGTGATCTGTGTGGAGTTTGCATGTTCTCCCCGTGTCTGCGTGGGTTTACTCCAGGATTTCTCCAGTTTTAATTTTTCTCCAGTTTCCGGTTAATTGGCATCAAACTGGGGATTCTAAATTGTCCTTAGGTATGACTGTGAGAGTGAATGGTTGTTTGTCTCTCTTTGTTGGCCCTGCGATGGACTAGCGATCTGTACAGGGTGTACCCTGCCGGTGTACCCTGCCTCTCGCCCAAAGATGCTGGGATAGGCTCCACCCCCCCACCCACCCCGCGACCTGAAAAGGATTAAGCAGAAGAAGATGGGTGGATGGATGGATGGATGGATGGATATTGAGAACCACCGGGAGAAAAGTAGCAGGATTTGACATGTATAAAAGAAGGTCATCAGCATACAATGACACCTTATGAACTTTTCTGGCTCTGGTGATGCTCTCAAACTTGACCTCTTGGTGCAACCAGATAGGGTTGCGCCCAGGGTTCAATGGCGCAACCCAAGGTAAATTGGAGAGGGCAAAGAGGACAGCCCTGTCTAGTTCCGCGATAAAGAGAAAATGGAGCAGATTTGAGTCAATTTGTGAAGACTGAAGCAACTGGACTGGCATAAAGCAATTTGATCCATGAAACAAATTCAGAACTGAAACCACATTTCTGCAAAACAAAAAAAAAAATGTAAGTCCACTCCATTCTGTCAAAGGCCTTCTCATTAAGACATTTTTTTTTTTAATGTCATCTTGTGGTGACACAACAGGAGATCGCACTCCACCCAGGAATTGGGGGAATTGGGGAAAGGAGGTGAGGGATGGAAATAAGGAGAAGAAGGCAGAGGAGGATGGGCGTCAGAGTGCTAGGGGGTAGTAAACCAAATGAAAATGTGCCTTTGCTCCGGGTATGCCAGGCATGAACCTCGTATTATGTGGGGTGGAAGACGATTTTCACACCTTGAGTACGTTGGGCGTGAAAGTATTGTGTTGAGTCATGCTCTATTGTCATGTACAGTGGGGCAAAAAAGTATTTAGTCAGCCACCAATTGTGCAAGTTCTCCCACTTAAAAGATGAGAGAGGTCTCCAATTTTCATCATAGGTATACCTCAACTATGAGAGACAAAATGAGAAAAAAAATCCAGAAAATCACATTGAAGGATTTTTAATGAATTAATTGGTAAATTCCTCAGTAAAATAAGTATTTGGTCACCTACAAACAAGCACGATTTCTGGCTCTCACAGACCTGTAATTTCTTCTTTAAGAGGCTCCTCTGTCCTCCACTCGTTATCTATATTATTGGCACCTGCTTGAACTTGTTATCCGTATAAAAGACATCTGTCCACAACCTCAAACAGTCAGACTCCAAACTCCACTATGGCCAAGACGAAAGAGCTGTCAATGGACACCACAAACAAAATTGTAGACCTGCACCAGGCTGGGAAGACTGAATCTGCAATAGGTAAGCAGCTTGGTGTGAAGAAATCAACTGTGGGAGCAATTATTAGAAAATGGAAGACATACAAGACCACTGATAATCTCCCTCGATCTGGGGCTCAACGCAAGATCTCACCCCGTGGGGTCAAAATTATCATGAGAACGGTGAGCAAAAATCCCAGAACCACACGGGGGGACCTAGTGAATGACCTGCAGAGAGCTGGGACCAAAGTAACAAAGGCTACATCAGAAACACACTACGCCGCCAAAGACTCAAATCCTGCAGTGCCAGACGTGTCCCCCTGCTTAAGCCAGTACATGTCCAGGCCCGTCTGAAGTTTGCTAGAGAGCATTTTGATGATCCAGAAGAGGATTGGGAGAATGCCATATGGTCAGATGAAACCAAAATAGAACTTTTTGGTAAAAACTCAACTTGTCGTGTTTGGAGAAGAAAGAACACCATACCTACTGTGAAGCATGGGAGTGGAAACATCATACTTTGGGGCTGTTTTTCTGCGAAGGGACCAGGACGACTGATCCGTGTAAAGGAAAGAATGAACAGGGCCATGTATTGTGAGATTTTGAGTGAAAACCTCCTTCCACCAGCAAGGGCATTGAAGATGAAACATGGCTGGGTCTTTCAGCATGACAATGATCCCAAACACACCGCCCGGGCAACGAAGGAGTGGCTTCGTAAGAAGCATTTCAAGGTCGTGGAGTGGCCTAGCCAGTCTCCAGATCTCAACCCCATAGAAAATCTTTGGAGGGAGTTGAAAGTCTGTGTTGCCCAGCGACAGCCCAAAACATCACTGCTCTAGAGGAGATCTGCATGGAGGAATGGGCCAAAATACCAGCAACAGTGTGTGAAAACCTTGTGAAAACTTACAGAAAATGTTTGACCTCTGTCATTGCCAACAAAGGGTATATAACAAAGTATTGAGATGAACTCTTGTTATTGACCAAATACTTATTTTACCGAGGAATTTACCAATTAATTCATTAAAAATCCTTCAATGTGATTTTCTGGATTTTTTTTTTCTTATTTTGTCTCTCATAGTTGAGGTATACCTATGATGAAAATTGGAGACCTCTGTCATCTTTTAAGTGGGAGAACTTGCACAATTGGTGGCTGACTAAATACTTTTTTACCCCACTGTATGTTAATGTGTGTACTGTAGGTGCCAAGGGCGGGAATAAAGCTGTAATCAAGAGATTCGCTTCGGCACCCAGGTCAGTCTGTTCTACTTGTTGGAGGAAATAAAGTGTGTGTCTTAAGCTGCTTATGTCTCGTCTGCTTCATCCTCCATACTGGTGACCTAGAGACGTGAAGATGGAAAACAGACTGAGCACTTCCGTGGAGACACTCCCGCTGGAATCTCCCCCCGCTGCATGCGCCATAGCAGTCAAACTCCCTGACTTTTGGCTCCACCCCGTGGCCACTTGGTTTATCCATGTAGAAGCCCAGTTCGCCCTCCACGGAGTCTCAACAGATGACACAAAGTACCATCGTGTGGTGGCCTCACTGAACTCCCCCTCCACTCAGCGCGCAATGCACCTACTCCGAGCTCCTCCAGCCCAAGGAAAATACGTGTCTCTCAAGCAGCTGCTGCTACGACGTTACACACTTTTGGATGGAGAGAGGGCAGAAAAACTTCTCTCCCGCATGGAGTTGGGGGACAGATCAGCTGTGGAGTTGATGAAGAGCATGCTTGTGCTGATGGGCACAGACGACAGGTCTTTCCTCTTTGCCCACCTCGTCCTCAAGAAGCTCCTGGCATCGACTTCTGGTTGAGCATGCAAGCATGTTAGACATCTTCCTCACAGCTCCTGCACAATTTGATATTTAAAAGTACTTTTGCAAATTCCTTTAACAATTATTTCTATTCCTCCACGACTACAGACTCCAGGAACTGCTACCACGCCGAAGACAGGTCAAAAAACGAAGTATATGTCAGCTTTTTTGACGGCTAACTCTGCAGCTAAGTCAGCTAAGTCAGCTAGCCAACCTGCACAACTTCTCTCCTCTCCCTCATTAGCAGAGTCAGCCGCTGCTGACTGTCAGGCTGGTATTGACAAACTAGGAAAGGAAAATCTTGAGTCACTGGTAAATTTTCAGAAAGAATGTGGGTCAGCTATTTCAGCTCTGCAGCAAGTTGTTGATGAACACAGGAGAAAAATTCGAGACATGGAGGAATCCCTCACCGACACCTGTGACAGACTCATGGGGCTAGACGACAAGGTGACTCGGCTTATGAAGGAAAATAAGGCAATTAAGAGACAACTGGACTACTTGAGCAATTACACACGAAGAGAGAATATCCGCATTGTTGGCTTACCCTAGTCTGCGGAGTTGCCCGATCCAGCTAACTTTATCAGTGGTCTCCTTCATGAAGTATTTGGTCCAGCTGCTTTTGAGATGCCAATTATCACTGATCGCGTCCACCGGACTGCCGCACCCAGACCTTCAGCGGCGGGGGACAGGCCAAGGCCACTTCTGGTCCAGATGCACAGCTACAAGGTCCGAGAGCTAATATTGTGTCTCGCTAGCCACCACAGTGGACCGATTTTGTACCAAGGCAAGCGGATCCACTTCTTCCCAGACGTCAGCTGGGAGGTGGCCCGGCTCCGCTCCTCCTTTAACACGGTGAAGCGCAAGCTCCATCCCGCCAACATCTCGTTTGTCTTTATCACCTCACTCGTCTGGTTTTCGTGTAGAACAACAATCGGGTCAGCTTTACAAGCCCTTCAGAAGCACTTGTGGTCATTAACGAACATATACCGACTTTGACAACAACGGGGCACTCTGCCGATACTGCAGATGACTGACTCTCAAGTACTGCAGATACAGTTTACACCATAAGTTCAAAGTGTTTTGAGCCTAGAGTTATTGTTAAAAGTTAAATATGTTAAGCTTCAGTGCTCTGATAGTTTGTGTGACTTTATTGTAATGGTGTCCCTCGATAATTATACTAACTGGTATACTGTTAAGGTGCTGCCACTTATCCTGAATTATTTGGGGTTTGGACTATTTAGAGATTTTTCACCCCCTCTCTCTAGTTCATGATAGCCTGACTATTACAGGACTGTCTTTGAGGGCGTCCTGGCTTTGTTTTTAGTTTTCCACTCCCCATTGTTCTTAATACTTTTTTTTTCCCTTGTTGTGCTTCTTGTATAATTATTTGTTTGATCACCAGGATGACTTGTAATGTAATCAGTCAAGTTTTCTTTCTCGTATCTTTTATTTTTAATTTCTTTATAATTGTCTGTATTTTCTGTTACTATTCATAGATTTGCATGAGTTTGCATCCATTTAAAAAAAATATTCAGCAGGATGCTGTTAAACATACGCCCTACTATGCACAAGCATACAACTACTCTCCTTTACAGGGTGGGTCACCTTCACCTGACTGAACGAGGTGAATACTTGGAGGTTCTATTTTTGTTTTGTTTTTTGTTTTTTGTTTTTTTGCACTTCTTTGAGTGTGTGTGTGTGTGTCCCAAAAAAAATCTCCAGTCCCCAATTGTTATTCCTTCTTTTCCCTGGTGAGAGGCAAAAATGTCAATTAGCAACCGTGTAAGTAACTTGTATGCAAATTTTATCAGCTGGAATGTTAATGGTCTAAAAAATCCTGTGAAAAGAAAACGAGTTCTTGACCATCTTCATCATCTGAATGTAGGCATTGCCTTTTTGCAGGAGACGCACCTTCACACTCTTGACCACTTTAGGATAAGGAAAGAATGGGTGGGGCAGCTATTCCATTCAAACTTCCACTCCAAAAACAGAGGTACCGCTATCCTCATCCATAGAGATGTCCCCCTTTCTTGTCTCCAACTCTGTTTTAGACCCTAATGGTCGTTACGTTATGGTCTTTATTACTCTTTATAATGCTGGCCTTGCACTTGTTAACATTTATGCTCCGAACTGGGATGACGTCAATTTTTTTAACCATCTTTTCAGCTCCATCCCAAATTTAGACAGACATCACTTAATTCATGGTGATGACTTTTACCTAGTTTTAGATCCAAGTCTCAACCGTTCTTCAAACAAACCCTGTCCCATCTCAAAATCATCTGAAGCAATTAAATTATTGACGGCTGATCATGAATATGTTGGCGTTTTAAATTCCCATCCTCAAAATCCTATTGTTTCTTTTCATCTGTACATATTTCTTTTTCCCGAATAGATTATTTTTTTATTAACGCCTTTTTACTTGGCTCAATGAAAGCCTGTGACTATGAAGGTATTTGGACAGATAATCTCCTTTACTTCTCACACTAACAAGCATAGCAAAAGTAAAATTTCTGAGCTCACCTCTTCTATTCTCCACCTGGACCATCAGCATGCAACGTGCAGAGGAATCTCGTCTTAAATCTCAGCAAAAAATATTTGAAAATGGAGATAAACCTACCAAGCTCTTAGCTCAACAACTTCACAAAACAACTGCTTCAAGAATTATTTCGGCAATTAAAACTTTCTCTGGCCCTACTACTTCAGACCATAGACTTATCAATAATGAATTTAAAAGTTTTTACTTTGTTATATACATCTGATTCTCAATGTGACCCAAATCTATTTACTAACTTTTTTAATAATTTGAACATTCCTCAACTTAATCCAGATGATGTTGCATCACTTGAAGAAACGGTCACCCCTGAAACAATAAAAACGTCAATCTTATCTTTGTAGAGTGGGAAGACTGTGGGGGCCTGATGGCTTCCCAGCCAAATTCTATAAGAAATTTTGTAACAAGCTCGTGCCTCTCCTACACGCAATATATATGGAGTGATTTCAGGTAAAAGCGCCCAACTTTATATCAAGCCACCATTTTGCTTTTATTATAAAAGGATAACAACCCCCTGTACTGCTCTTCTTATCAACTAATAAGCCTTCTTAATCAGGACTTCAAAATTCTGGCCAAATCTCTTGGTCAGAGTTTAGAATTAATCCTCCCCTCTATTATCTCCGATTAGACCGGCTTCATCCGTAACAGACAGTTATTTTCTAATGTGTGCAGATTACTCAACATTTTACACACTCCCTCTGTGCACTCTGCTCATGAGGCTGTCATTTCACTCAGGGCGGAAAAGGCCTTTGACCGTGTGAAGTGGGATTACCTCTTCTTCACATTGAACAAATTTGGCTTTGGCCCTAATTTCATCTCATGGGTTAAGCTGTTATATGCATCACCTATGGCCTCCATTCTTACCTACCAACTAATGTCTGACCATTTCCACTTACATAGAGGCACGAGACAGGGGTGCGTTCTGAGCCCGCTCTTGTTTGCTATTGCTATAAAACCTCTTGCTCTATCAATAGGATAGAGGGAATTGACCAGGGTGGTCAGGGTACTTACAGTACAGTCTCTCTTTATGCAGATGACCTCCTTCTTTTTATCACAAACCCTACCAGGACTCTCCTCCATGTCTTTTTGACACTCTGCTTTTGGAGCTATTTCTGGCTATAAGCATAAATTGCAGAAAAGTGAGTATTTCTCTTTAATTTCTTCCTCCACTCTCCTAATCAATGTACCTTTTAAAATTGTGAGGGATTCTTTTCATTACCTTGGCATAACTATTACCAGGTCATATTCAAAACTTTTCCAAGCTAATTTCACCCCCATTTGTGAACGCTGTAAATCCGACTTTGCAAGATGGGCTGACCTTCTGCTTTCTTTAATTGGCGAACTTAATTCAGTGAAAATGAATACCCTCCCCAAATTTCTTTACCTGTTTCAATGTCTTCCTATCTTCATTCCCCGCTCATTTTTTTAAAACACTGTAACAATTAATCTCTGGTTTTATTTGGTGGGGGAGGGGCAGCAAGGAAAAGAATTTCTTGAGAGGCCTAAACTTCTGGGAGGTCTTTCCTTGCCTAATTTTCAATGCTACTATTAGGCTGCTAATCTGAGTAACATGTCTTTCTGGCTTCTTCCTCCAGATAATACAAACCGTCCTGCATGGGTTAACATTGAGGCCTCACTGTGTCGTCCCTACTCTTCGGCGGCTCTCCTCGGAGCGTCACTTCCTCTTCCAGTCTCCATTTCCAAAAAGAACGTGGTGGTGTGGCATTCGTTAAAGATTTTGAGGCAGTTTAAGTTGACCCTTGGTATACATGGCATTTCTCTATTCTCCCCTATTCTGGATAACCCCTTATTCCATCCTGCCACTTATTCCTCTTCTTTTTTTAGCTGGGCTGCCAGGGGCATGCACAGTCTCCAGTTCTTGTTCGTAGATAATACGTTCGCCAGTTTCACCCAACTTGCAGTCAAATTTAACTTGCTGCGCAGTCACTTCTTTCAGTAGCTTCAGATAAGGGACTTGGTCAGAAAGAAGTTTCCCAGTTTCCCACTCTGCCCACTTGAAACTCACCTGGACCATATCATGACCAAGTGCTTGCAGTCTCAGAGGAGAAGGCCTGCTAAAATACAGTACCGGTATATGAATATAGAATTGTGGGGGCATGGTGTTGGACTTCTCCACCCAGGGAACAATGGACCGAAAGAGGAGGGGTCACCGGGGGGTACCAGACAGGACAGTAAGGACTATGTGCCACCCGGGGAGAGGAGTAAAATGCCAGTGCCGCTGGGAGAAGAAGAGTGTTGAAGTGGCGCCAGCGTTATGTTATGTTAATGAGCCACAAAGTTCTTTGTTCAAACAACATGTTATGGTCGGAAGTTCCAGGTCTCGATGCATGGAAATAAAGTTAAAAAAGAGGAATGCACAGAGACCTGGGTAGCTCTTTTGCTGTAAGATATGTTTTAGAAAGAATAAAGTAGCTGTGTCATCCAGCTTGATGTCTCACCTGCCTCCTTCCTCCACATTGGTGACCCGAAGACATGCCATGGAAAGCGAGCTGAGCACTGCCCCAGAGACTGCCTGGAGGGAGGGCACCAGTGCTGGTCCCAGTCAAGCTCCCAGGCTTCTGGCTTCACAACCTGACCGCATGGTTCTTGCACATAGAAGCCCAGTTTGCATTCCGCGAGATAACAACCGACAATACCAGGTATTACTACGTGGTCGCTGCGCTGGATGCGCACGCCATGCAACAGGTGACGAGCCTGATCCAGGAGCCGCCGGCCTGAAGAAAATATGAGGAGCTCAAGAGGATGCTTCTCCAGCACTATACCCTTTCTGACAGTGAGAGGGCAGAGTGGCTCCTAACGCATTCGGAGTTAGGGACAAATCAACAGTGGAGCTGATGGAGAGGATGTTGGCGCTGAGGGGGAAAGGACAACGAATCTTTTCTGTTCACCCACTTGTTTGTCAGCAGCCTACCGGCTACAGCGAGGGCGATCCTGGTCAATTCGCCACAGCTGGTTGCTAAGGACTACCTTGCCCTGGCGCAGGAAGCGGACCGCATCCTTTTGGTGACCAGAACTCTCAGCGTGCAGACAGTGGCACCATCATCCATGAGCTACTCCAGCGAGGTCCAGAAGCTGTTCATGGTAGCCAGGATGGACACCAAAAGATGAAAGAATGGAGCGATCTGTTTTTATCATCACCGTTTTGGTTTGAATGCCCAACGCTGCCTGTCGACATGCCAATTCAAGAAGCCGGGAAGCCGGCACTTTCAGAATTCAGTAGCAGTTGCAACCAATGGTGACAGGAACACACTGCTTTATGTCACGGACACACATTCGGGGAGATGGCTTTTGGTGGACTCCAGCTCCCAGAAGAGCCTCATCTTACCGGTCAACGCAGACAGGGTGGCAGGACGTAGTGGTCCCGAGCTCATGGCCGCCAATGGATCCACCATCAGGAAATTTGGTGAGTGGACACTGACGATATGCTTACACGGTTGCAACTTTCAGTGGGACTTTGTGATAACTGCATGTTCCGGACCCATTTTACGAGAAGATTTTCTACGTGCTTATTGATTGTTAGTCGATGTTGCTAATAAGAAATTAGTGGATGCTGTCTCTTTTACCTCACTGCCCTGCACAGCTCGGGGAGCTGGGTCGACAACACTGGCTAGAGTTATAGCTCCAGGGGGTAAGTACCAACATTTTCTCTCACAGTTCCCAGCACTCACGGTCCCAACTTTTTCAGCTACGGTTGTGAAACACGGGGTCGAGCACTTTATAATGACAAAAGGCCCGCCGGCATTTGCCCGCCCTCAGCGTTTGGACGGAGCTAAACTGGCCAGCGCGTGAGAGGAGTTTGCCAACTTAGAGAATGTGGGCATCATCAGGCGTTCCAACAGCCCATGGGCATCCCCGCTACACATGGTGCCTAAAGCCGACGGGTCGTGGCAACCATGCAGTGATTTCTGGCACTTGAACAGCACGACAGCTCGACACAACACGATTGCTATCCTATTCCACACATCCAGGATTTTTACGTGCACCTGGGCCGGGATGCGTGTTTTTTCCAAAGTGGGTTTGGTCCACGGTTACCACCAGGTCCCGGTGTGCACAGAAGACGTTCGAAAAACAGCGGTAATAACTCCTTTTGGTCTTTTTGATTTTTTTGCCCATGCCGTTTGGATTAAAAGGCACGGTACAGACCTTCCAGAGGATGATGTACTCAGTGCTTCATGACTTGTCCTTCGTTTCTGTCTACTTAGACAACATTCTGGTAGCCAGCGTGTCTGAGGAGGAGCACATCGCCCATGTCAGGATGGTTTTCTAGAGTTTGGAAGAGCAGGGGCTGATAGTTAACCCGGCGAAGTGCCAGTTTGGTGTGCCAGTAATTGACTTTTTGGGCCACTGCATTTTGCCGGAGGGCGCAATCCCATGTCCGGACAAAGTGAACGCTGTGTCGGACTTTCCGTGTCCGCAGACCGTGAGGGCACTACAGGAGTTTTTGGGAATGGTTAATTTTTATAACCGTTTCCTTCCCTGGGCAGCCCAGCTGATGCAGCCGTTGTACGCTGCGCTTAAAAAAAAAAGAAGCCCACGGAAGCGATCGACTGGACTCCCAAGCGAGTCCATGCTTTTACTAATGATAAAACAGCGCTTGCGGATGCCGGATTGTTAGCCCACCTGGACCCGTCTGCACAGCTAGCGCTTACTACAGGCGCATCTGACATTGTCATACGGGCAGTAATGGGGCAGTGCATCTCAGGTTCATGGCAGCTGCTTGCATTTTTCAGCCGCAGTTTGCGCAACAACGAATGCAAGTACTGCGCATTCGATAGAGAATTGCTGGCTCTCCACCTGGCTACACACCATTTCCAGTTCTGGCTGGAGGGGCGCGAGTTCACCGTTTTTGTGAACCATAAGCCACTGACGTATGCAATGGCAAAGGTCTCGGAACCATGGTCGGCCCGGCAGTAACTGCAGTTTGGAGTTTACTACTGACATTCAACACATTGCCGGTAAGCTCAACGTCGTGGCCGATTGCCTGTCACACGTGTTAATCGCCCCGGTCTACATGGGAATAGATTTCCCTGGCATGGCTGCGGAGCAAGCCGGGGACATGGACATTTACGCGCTCCAGTCTGTGCCAACGGGGTTAATGCTGTAGAGCAGGGTGGTGCAAGAAGGGTGCCCTCCCTTGCTCTGCAACATCTCCACCGGCCGCCATGCCCGGTTCCGAGCTCTTGGCACCGTCCCGTTTGAGAGCCGGTCCACTCTCTTTTGCATCTGGGAGTGTGCGCTTTAGTGAAGCTAGTGGGGGCAAAATTTGTCTTGCCGCACTTTTGCAAGGACGTGAAAGAGTGGGCTGCAGCTTGCGTCGTGTGCCAGCAGGCCAAAGTGCACAAGCACATCAGATCCCCCCTCCAGCATTTCCAAATCCCGGCCAGGAGGTTCAACCATGTGGATTTCGTGGGACCCCTCCCTCCGTCACAAGGTTTAATGAACCTTTTAACAATTGTGGACCGCACCACACGCTGGCCTGAGGTGGTCCCACTGGCTTCAACCGCGTCTGCAGAAGTGGCGGGCGCTTTTTTGTTGGCTTGGTTGGCAAGTTTCAGATCTCCATCAGACATCACAGACACAAATTGGGTCGACTGCCTGCCCTGGGTTCTTTTAGGGTTGTGCTCCGCACCTAAGGAGGATTTGGCAACCTCCCTGACAGAACTCGTTTTTTTTCAGCCACTGTGGATCCCCGGAGAGTTTTTACCAGAAAACCCCACACCTGGGGCTGATCTGCCCATGCAATTTTTACACAGCACGGAGCCTGTGAGCATACTGGACCCGGTCCACCATTGTTTTCCCAGCACATTGGTCCCAAAAATCTTACAGAATGCCAGTTTTTTGTTTTTTGTTTGTTTGTTTGTTTTTTGTCAGGCACGATGCGCACCGGATCCCACTGCGCCCACCATGTGACGGATCGTTCAGGGTGTTGGAACCTGGGGCGAAGCATTTTGTGTTAGACTTGGGGTGCCATAAAGAGACCATCTACATCAACAGACTGAAGCCCGCTTTTGTGTTGGCAGACGAGCAGGTGGTGTTGGCCCAAACTCCCAGGTGCGGACATCCACCATTGGTGGCTCCGCAAGTTGGTGATCCCTCGGCAGTGGCCTGCGTGCACAAAGCTGATGTATTTTCGCCCCCTCCCTTTTTCCCTCCACAGACTGACATGTCCTCCTGTTCACCCTGCCAGCAGGGCAGTTTGACCGGATCAGCAACCCCCCGCTACAGCCGCTGTGGGCACCAGCTCAAGCCCAGAGGACAGGGGGGTTAGTGCCCTGTCTGGGTGTTTGTGGGGGGCAGTGTGGGGGCATGATGTTGGACTTCTCCACCCAGGGACCAATGGACCGAAAGAGGAGGTGTCACCAGGGGGTACCAGATGGGACATTAAGGACTATCCCCCCCCCCCCCCCCCCCGGGGAGAGGAGTAAAATGCCGGTGCCACTGGGAGAAGAAGAGTGTTGAAGCAGCACTGGTGTTATGTTATGTTTATACACCACGCAGTTCTTTGTTCAAACAACAATGCGTTATGGTTGGAAGTTCCGGGTCTCAATGCATGGAAATAAAGTTATAAAAGAGGAATGCACAGAGACCCGGGCAGCTCTTTTGCTGTAAGATATGTTGGAGAAAGAATAAAGTAATTCTGTTTTCCAGCTTGCTGTCTCGCCTGCCTCCTTTCTCAACAGTATCTCAATTAATACACCTTCGTTAGCTATCATTAAACCACACTGGGAAGATGAGCTTGGTTTTGACATTGAATATGATATTTGGGACACGGTCCTTAAACTTATTCACTCTTCATCTATTTGTGCACGTCAGTTTGATCCAGTTTAAAGTATTGCATCGTCTCCATTATTCCAAATCTGCCTTAGCTAAAATATACCCAAACACAGACCCCCTGTGTGACAGATGCAAACTAGTGCCTTTGAACCTTTATCATACTGTATGTTTTGGGGATGTTCTGAGCTAGATCATTTGTGGTCCTCAGTCTTTAGTTTGTTCTCTAGAGTATTTAAGAAAAATATCTCCCCTTCCCACCTGACTGCTATTGTTGGTGTACCCCCAACAAACATATGCTCTGCACTGGGTGTGTTTATATTTATATATCTATATATTTATTCCATCTAGCTACAATGCTCCACACTGTGTGTTTATATATCTACATATTATTCCATCTAGCTACATTGCTCCACACTGTGTGTGTTTATATATATTTGCATATTTATTCCACCTAGCTGCAATGCTCCGTACTGTGGGTGTTTATATATCTACATATTTATTCCATCTAGCTACAATGCTCCGCACTGTGTTCATATACTCATATATTTATTCCATCCAGCTACAATGCTCTGCACTGTGTGTCTATATTATATATATATACAGTATATATTTATAGTAATATGTACATATGTATATTGGCTGCTCTTGCTTGCTTGCTTTTTTTTTTTTTCTTGCCTTCTGATTGTTGCTCTGAGTGTTGCTATCCCTGTGCTGTTGCAATCCTGGAATTTCCCCGTTGTGGGACTAATAAAGGCTTATCTTATCTTATCTTATCTTATCTTATCTTATATCTACAATCTTCCAACAGAATAAGGCTCTTGCTTTTGCATCCTTACTAGTACAACAATTAATATTGTTGAATTGGAAAAACGCTGCCCCTCCACCAACACTCACCTCATTAGTAATTTTATGTCTAATCTTCAAATGGAAAAAATTCAATACACTGTAAATGGTGCCCTCCAGGACTTTCACAGTGTTTGGGACAGCTTTATAAACCTTGTGAAGGAGCTAGAGTGTCTACAATTAGACTGAAGGACATTCAGCAGTCTGTTTACTCTGATATGCTCTGGTTGATAATATTTCACCTTTGTTCATGCAAATGGTGGACCCCCCCCCCCCCCGCCATGTGTGTCCTGTCTTACATAGTGTTGATTATTTTTATGAATGAGTGGTGTGTAAATGGGTTTTGTTTGTTGTCATTATTTTTTTTTCTTTAACCTCTTGCACTCCAGTGTACCGCAGGCGGGCACGTCTCTGCGTCCTAGAGCACACGAGGGCGCCCTAGGACGCACACTGTGCGTCCTAGGGCGCACTGAAGAAAAACTCACCACTGTTGGTGGCTAAGGATTACTGAGTGCTGGCAGAGGAAGCAGACCGCATCATCCTGGCAAACAGGAGTTTCAGTGTCCAGGCAGTAAGACCAGGATCTCCGGAGGAGTCCAACAAGGTTGAGGAGCCGATGGTGGTGGCCGGGAGGCCACACGGGGACGCAGAAATGGGACGGCATGTTTTTATCACCGGTGTTTTGATGCTGAAATGCAACATTGTCTGCCTCCATGTCGCTTCAAGAAGTCGGGAACGGGCCAGCCGGCGGTCAGTAGCAGCTACGGCCGCTTGTGACAGGGAGAAGATGCTTTTCTTCTAGGACACACGTTCGGGGAGACAGTTCTTGGTGGACAAGAACAAAAACAAGAACTCAAAATAAAATGCATAATAAACACGATGCCTGAACCACAGAGAATATACTGCTATGATTTTATTGAAAAATCGGGTTTAAATAAAATATATTTATGAACATATAATTTGTTGCAATATCTGTAACAAAAGAATAAAACTTGGTGTTCCCCTGCTGTGCGTTTGTCATTGCTTCTGCTGTGGCCATGTGTGCCTCTCCACTGTCACTCTTTGACTTGCTTGGCACGATGCCCGCTTGGCACAGCTCAAACCTATACGGTCTGATGCCCCCAGATTCTTCACTGTCATCCCATTCTTCGGAACTATAATCGTTTGAAGATAGGACAATACAAACCTATTCCGGACTACATGTGCTGGAACCATTGTCGATGTTTTCTACCACTTCCATCCTGTGTGTACAATGGGCAGCAAAGTGCTGTGTTCTGTCAATGACGTTACAACGTGGCCGGGGGGGGGGTTTCCAGCCACTGACGCAATTGGTGACATGGCGCTCATGAAAATGTTGGATATTCGCTTGAAAAAAAGCCTGTTTGACTTAGAACTGCACAGACCAACCTATTTCGTCATATTGTATTATGTGTTGAAAAATGAGATGAAGACAAAAACGTGTCATCAGACCTTTAACTTCAACTGGAGACTGGGCACAGCCCCCACCACTGCCCAGGATCATGACAGAAACAGACAGAGGGAAAACACACAGGAGGGAAGAAGGCGCACACTCACCTGTTCATCACACCATTGACCTGAGATTTTCACCAGATATCAGTAACAACCCAAGCAACCCATCCATACAAAGAAATTAAGGCAACTGTGTTCACAAAACAAGTTATATTTAATAAAGTGGAATGACACAGGGAATAAGTTTTGAACACTCTTGGTGAAATTCATTTCATATTTAGTGGAAAAGCCTTTGTTGATAATAACAGCTTCCAGATGCCTCTTGTATGGAGAAACTAGGCACAGGCATTGCTCGGGAGTGATTTTAGCCCATTTTTCCACACAAACTGTCTTCAAATTTTGAAGGTTCCATGGGTGTCTTCTATGAACTCTGATCTTCAGTTTGTTCCAAAGATTTTCAATTGGATTCAGATCAGGTGACTGACTGGGCCATTCTAGCAGCTTTATTTTCCTTTTCTGGAGCCAGTTGAGTTTCCTTGGCTGTGTGTTTGGGATCATTGTCTTGTTGAAATGTCCACCCTTGTTTCATCTTCAGCATCTTGGTAGATGGCAACAGGTTCTTATCAAGGACATCTCTGTACATTTGTCCATTCATCTTTCCTTCAGTTATATGAAGTCTGCTTGTACCATGTGCTGAAAAAAGACCCTCACACCATGATGGGATGTGAAGTGCCATTTCTCTTCCAAACATGCTGTGTATTTTGTCATTCTATGACACGGTGGTGGCATCAGCCATCACTTTTGGAGTGGTCTGCTGGGGCAGTGGCATTACAGCAGCCGATAGGACGAGACTGAACAAACTGATCAAGAAAGCTAGCTCTGTCCTGGGGCAGCGCCTTGATCCAGTGGAGGAGATGGGAGAGAAAAGGATGGTGGCTAAACTGTCATCTCTGCTGGAGTCCGAATTCCACCCTATGCAGGACATACTGAAAGCACTGAGGAGCTCATTTAGCAGCAGACTACATCATCCTAGGTGCACAACCGAGAGGTTTCACAGGTCCTTCCTACCTACGGCTGTCAGACTGTACAACCTAAGCAGGGCTGCTCGCAGAGATAGCAAAAAGATGTGACAGCCTAATAGTATTGAATGCAAAAGACGCAATAGACTTACACAATGGTCCCCTCCGGTATACAACTAGGAAAATACCGGTCGCTATGGAGGGTGAGAATATGTATGGGTACATAATCATACCATGTAGGATAACTAAGTAGACGGTTGTGCTGTTTCATTCCATCTAGCTACAATGCTCCGCACTGTGTGTGTTTATATATTTATATATTTATTCCATCTAGCAGCAATGCTCCATGCTGTGTGTTTATATATTTACATATTTATTCCATCTAGCTACAATGCTCCGCACTGTGTTTATATATATACATATTTATTCCATCTAGCTACAATGCTCCGCACTGTGTGTTTATATATTTATATATTCATTCCATCTAGCAACAATGCTCCGCACTGTGTGTGTTTATATATTCACATATTCATTCCATCTAGCTACAATACTCTGCACTGTGTGTTTATATACTCATATATTTATTCCATCCAGCCACAATGCTCCGCACTGTGTGTGTTTATATATTTATATATTTATTCCATCTAGCAGCAATGCTCCATGCTGTGTGTGTTTATATATTTACATATTTATTCCATCTAGCTACAAT
The DNA here is from genome assembly GCA_020510985.1 of Pholidichthys leucotaenia. Lineage (NCBI taxonomy): Eukaryota > Metazoa > Chordata > Actinopteri > Cichliformes > Pholidichthyidae > Pholidichthys > Pholidichthys leucotaenia. The sequence continues at coordinate 188,799,029 of CM035845.1, read as the reverse complement.
GCTCCGCACTGTGTTTATATATTTACATATTTATTCCATCTAGCTACAATGCTCCGCACTGTGTGTGTTTATATATTTATATATCTATTCCATCTAGCTACAATGCTCCGCACTGTGTCTATACAGTATATATATATATATATATATATATATATATATATATATTTATTTATTTATATTTATATGTACATATGTATACTCGCTGCTCTTGTTTTTCTCTTGCCTTCTGATTGTTGCTCTGAGTGTTGCTATCCCTGTGCTGTTGCAATCCTGGAATTTCCCCATTGTAGGACTAATAAAGGCTTATCTTATCTTATCTTATCTTATCTTATCTTATTTTGGCATCCAAAAAGTCTAATTTCGGTTTCACCTGACCAGACTATATTCTTCCAGTATTTTACTGTCTTGTCCAAATGTTGTGCACCAAACTTTAAACGGGTGTCAATATGCTTTTTCTTCAGCAATGGAGTCTTGCGAGGTGAGCAGGCATAGAATCCATGTCAGTTGAGTGCATTACTTATTGTTTTCTTTGAAACAGCAATACCTGCTAACTCAAGGTCTCCATCAGTGGTCTTTGGCTCTTGGATAACTCTTCTGATAATTCTTTTGACTCTTCTGTCAGAAATATTTCAAAGAGCTGCTGGTCATGACCAGTTTATGGAAAAATTATGTTCTTTCCACTTTTGAATGATGGCTCTTACAGTGCTCTGTGGAACATCCAGCAGTTTAGAAATGCACCTGTAACCAATGCTATCATTATGTTTTCCAGCAATAAGGTTGCAAAGGTCTAGAGAGAGCTCTTTGCTTCTACCCATCATGAGTCCTTTGTGGTGTGACAATCTGATATTCACAGACCTTTTTAAGGGCTATCAGCCAGGACTTAACTAGCTGAAATTAATTTGCACTGATGGACAATAGGATGGCTTCCTATATTCTGATGGATTTCAGCTGGTTTCTTGGCCTTTTATGCCTTTTTGTGCCTCTTTTTCTCCATGTGCTCAATACTTATTCCCTGTGTCATTCCACTTTGTTAAATATAGCCTGCTTTGTGAACATAGTTGCCTTGATTTCTTTGTATGTATGGATTACTTGGGTGGTGACTAATATCTGGTAAAAATCTGAGGTCAGTGGCTCCATCAGAAATATGTTTAATGAGAAAAATGTTGACATGTTCAATACTTATTTTCCCCACTTGTCATGATTACCAATTAAGGACAGCTCACATGCACAGTGCAACAACAGAAGGACAATCATACACAAAAGCACACGTTTGAGAAGTTTATTAAATATCAAAACACAGTACCGCTTAGGGAAAATGTCACTCGCCAGAGGAATGAACCTGTGGAGAGAGAACAAGAGCTGTGAGTGGAGGAATAGAGACAGGGAAAATGGGCGAGCCAAACTGCCACTTACACGAGATAATGGGGAGAATGGGCAGGACCTCGAACCGGGGTAGAGACGAACCAGCAGGGTGAAGGTGGTGGAGTCAATGGTACCTGACCGGGTGGAATATGGTTGCAGCTGAGTGGAGATGATGGGGCAGTGAGCGCACGCAGTCCCCGGAGACAGACCCGCACGATGGCAGCAACCTGGAGAAAAGAAACAGGTGAGTGCAGAAACTACACCTTAGAAAATAGCACTAGCAAATAGACTACTCTGCTACGGCAGTATACCCAGATGAGCCAGCGTCAGCACACTGAAGAGATGCTCCTTATAAACGCTGGCTGATGAAAGGCGTCAGGTGTGTCTCCTCATCCATGTGTGTTGATGACCTGCGGAGGAAAACAACAGGAAGGAGGGGGCGAGCGCTCACAGCCATGACACCGCTGTACATAGTGAATTCCTTTGACCCTACACAGTCCCATCAGCCAGGTGTGCAGCTCACACAGCTGGCTGAACTTAAAGGGTGATGGCAGAGGACTGTCTTTTATTGGTGTCTATCAGTGAGTCAGTAAGTGTGGTGAAGTCCTGTTTTAACAGTTCAGATTGTCTTTTGTGGATATCCTATAGTGCTACAGTGGATGACGATGTTCTGAATATGAGATTGTTGTGTGAGGAGATCTGGAATCTGTTGCAGCACACCAGTGACTTTAACACCAGGAAGACAGTGAGTCACAGATGCTTTTGACTTAACATGTCGGACAATCGAGTCACCCACAATCAAGGAGGAGACAATGTCATCGTACTCCATTGGGGCAGGAGAGTGGTGTGGTGGGGCTGATGCAGCCTCCAACCCAGCAAACCCAATCAGCTCCTGAGGTGGGGACCGTACAGTGCGCCAGCACACAGCCTCCCACAGGAGCTAATGTTTGGCAGATGAAGTCATGGACCTGGGAGGATGATGCAGAGGCTCAGATGTGAGATGGTCGCTTACCTTGTTGCTACCTACCGAGGCCGCAGCTGTCAGCAGGGGAATAATTGCAGGGACACAATCTGTCAGAATTATCGGGTTTTCTGTAGCCAGCAGAGTGAAGTGGTTAGAGATAGTCAGGTTGGAGGAGGAAGGGGGGGTCAGCAGATAGAGTCCTTTGGCCATCGACCACCACCTCTGCCCACATTGTCTCATGGTTAGGCAGGGAGCAGGAGGGATGCCGGGGACATGTGGTGGGGTCCCACAGAACGGTGTCCCAGAGAGCAGTGCTGCCAGAGACCAGATTCTTGGATTGCTGTGCTGCAATAGTGCTTGTCAGGAGCGGAAGTTGTGTGGCAAAGCTTGAAAGCAGTGTGTTATGTCTGGAAACCCGGAATGACTCACGGAGAGTGGCGTTGATTTGGAACACAAACTTTATTACAACAAGCACTATATTACTTACAATACTGGTGTCTGCTACGGGCGGCTGAGCTAACAGAGAAAGAGGCAAGAGGCCTTAAGATTGCCGACCCACACATTATATATCCTCAGCGTGGTAATGTCACCAAATGGCTGCATCACCACGCCGATGCCAACTAATACTTGTGGTTACACCACATTCACCCTGTTATGTCTGGAAACCCAGAGAGACTCACGGAGAGTGGTGCTCTTTGAACACAACTTTATTACACAAAGTAATACTGTATGCATGCAGGTCTGCTGAGCACTGAGCTCCACTGTGGCTATGTATCGAGAGAGAGCCTTAGATGGTCGGCTCTCCCCATATGGGCTGGCGTCATGACGTCACCAGCTGGCTGTGTCATCACGCCGCTCCCTGGTATTAACCCCTTCACTACATTCAACACCCCCCCCCCCTTTGGAAAAACACAGAGCACTTTAATAAATCATAACCCTCCCCAATTTGGCATAAACAACAACAATACTGTGAACTAGGGCTAGTGGGTGGACCCCCACTCAACCCAACGCGGCTGAGTGGATTATTCTGCCACTCATCTTGGCAGCCATGCTCCTAACTAAACAGTCACTTTTTTTCACAGTCTTCTGCAGGGAAGGCGGTTCTGCTGGAGGGGTCTTGTAGCGGGCTTGTGGTGGACACTGCCCTGGCGGTGCCAATTTCAGCAGGCCCGGGTGCCATCCCTCTGGAGCCATGGCACTCTCGTTAACAACATCCCAGCCTGGATCCCATACCAGCTGGATCAGCTCCAACGCTGCATCCTGATGTGCAGCAGCTGCTCTCACCTCCCGTGGATGGCCATCCAGCCATCCCAATCCTATTTCCAGCTGTGCCGCTATCTTCATACGTGTCAGTGGTGGTGATGATGTAAAGGCCGACTGTGAGCCCGGTCGCTTGGTTCCGTGGACCCGAACCCAGTTCATCACTGTGAGTGGCGCTCTGTACAGCTGCATTCGGCATTGTGGTTATAACGGTGTTGTACTCACATTTGCTGTGGGGCATCCACCAGGCTGTGGTGGTTCTGCTACATCCTGTTGGGTCATGGACTCTTCACCCAACACTACAGCGGCAGTCCCCGGAGGCCAATGCTGGTCGTGGATCCTGAAGATGTCCAGTGTCTCTCCTGTGTCATTTACAGTCACGGACTCTTCACCCGTCGGCTCAGCCTTGGCTCTGGTAGACTGGTGCTGAGTGAGGATTCTGAAGCAGTCCGGTTCGTTCTCACTTTCATCTGGTGCTGGTTTAGATTGGGGCGATGTGTTGCTGTTGTCGGTAACGGGATGCACGTTGGGTCGCCTTCGGTCACCGGGGTCCCCTTTCTCCACGAACTCCCTCTCCCACTGCTCCACGGCAACTGTCTGAGACTCATGGCTGGCGAGGATCTGAGGCGAGTCTGGTCGCTGTCCCCCATCCGGGCAGCGTTCCTCCTGTACCCATGGGACGGCTGTGTTCACGTCGTTGCTGTTCTCAATAAGCATGGGCTCCCTCTCTTGCATCTCCACAGCGGCACCCTGAAGCTCACACTGGGGGAGGAACTGAGGTGAGTCCAGTTGCTGTTCTCCTTCCGTGTTGTGTTCGTTCTCTATGTCGTGTTCATCCTCTGTGCTGTGGTCACTCTCTGTGTTGTGATCTTGTTAGCTTGTTATGGATTAGCTTTGTGGTTAGCAATAGTTTTTCTTTTAGCCACTTGTTGTACACTAGCTTGTCAAAGACTAGCTCATCCTCCGAAGGCGCATGTGCTCACTAAACTTTGGAGCGCCATAGCATAATGCTGAGTTGACTCACCCGGTCTTTGATAGTGGCCTAAGAATCTGAATTTTCGCTCCATGACGTTGCACTGTTTGCCATAGAATTTCTCCATTAAGCTCACACAGTTGCCGAAAGATTCCGTCCTGCCTAGCATATGGAGCATACGTTATCCTTCTTCACCTAAACTGAGAACCAGTATGCTCTTCAGCTTCTCATCATTAGTGTCACTCAGGCCAACCATGTGGACATAATTTTTAAACATGTCGAACCAGTGGCACCACGGGATAAACAGCTCATCTGGGGTCTCCAGAAACGGCAGTAGTGGCCTCACGCATGCTTCCATGGTTTAACTCTCGTCACCAATGTCTGGAGACCCAGAGAGACTCAAAGAGAATGGTGCTGTTGTGAACGTGAACTTTATTACACAAAGTAATATAGCATATGTAGCATGACCTTGAGTTCCAATTTATTAAAATCATTCTATGCTGAAGAAAAATTGTTTCAACTGCTATATCTGGCTGAACTGCTGCTCTCATTCAAGGAACAGATCTGTAACCCTATCCATCGGCCATAATGTAGAAGTTAATCCCGTTCTCCAAGACTCTTTGGCAAAGGAATGTTCTAATTGACAGTTTTATTGAGCGACATAAACCAGATGTGGAAGCCAATACTCTCCAGTAAACAACCAGTTTCACTGTGCCATCTGGTGGACAAATCAGGAATATTTAACTTCTTCCTTTGCTGTGAAATTTATGCCTTATGGACTATGAACTAACTCATATTCTTTCTCTTAAGACAGTATCTGCCAACAAAGACCTGGTTGAACTCTGGGATGGACAATATGGGTTTCAAATTCTTTTATTGAAATGATTTGATATAACATGATATGTGTTGCTCTATTTTCAAGAAGAAATTAATGTTTGCATGCTTCCTATCACAAATTAGTCCCACAGTACGATGTAGAGCTATTAATCGTTCCCTTATTATTACCTCCGCCAAGGAGGTTATGTTTTCATTGGTGTTGGTTTGTCTGTTTGTCTGTCTGTTTGTTTGTTTGTTTGTTTGTTTGTTTGATTGTTAGCAAGATAACTCAAAAAGTTATGGACGGATTTTCATGAAATTTACACAGATTGTCAGAAATGGGGTATCCTACAGATGATTAGATTTTGGTGGTGATCCGGATCACCGTCTGGATCCAGGAATTTTTTAAAGGATTTTTTTTTTTTTTTTTTTTTTTTTTTTAACGTTGCGAGATGGGGCCATTTTCAATATTTTTTCAATATTTTTTTTTTTTTTTTTGTGCATGTAACTCTGCCAAAAAATCGTCACAACACTTGGAAAAAAAAAAATACAGGACAACATGCCCACAGGGGAACTGTGGCGCTTGGTGGAGGTCTGCACTCTCCGAGTGCTTTTCTAGTTGAAGTAGAATATCTTTGTCACTGAAGTTTAAGGAATTTATGTTTTCAGCAACATCTGTCTTAAAGGGGGTTCTCACTCTCAGATCAAATGTCTCTCTCCCCCCCTTCTCTGTCCTCTATTCTTCAGGGGACCATAGCTGCACTTTAACTGGCCAATAGAGTTCAAAGCTTGATTGCATTTTCCTTTTTAGGTTGAGTTTATGATCCTTGTTGGAAGAAGTTCAAATATAATTGGGCCACCTCAGGTCTCATGAAGTTTTGGACCACCCTGCAACACTAGAGAAAACTTGAGTTTTATTGCTCTTTGTTGAGTCTGTTCTGGGTAGTTGGTCAAGCTGTGAGTAGCTATCTCTGCTCCTCCAATTCTCCTGTCTTTTTAAGAAGGGCCCAGAGCCTGTTATGCTCTGTGCAAATCCTGTTTCTTTTCCTTAAAATTCATTTTTCTTATTTTATTCTTCTTTTTCTTTAAATCATCGTGCAAGAAGATTTTTGTTTAATTTTTTAAAGCTTAAACCAACTCATTTAAACCACCAGCATCAAAAGAAACTAGTTTGTGATGTAATTTGACTTTCTGATGAGACTTTGCACAATAAACCAATTCCTTCTTCAGTACATAAGAGAGGACTTCGCCCAGTTTGCTGGAACAGGCTTTGTGATCCCAGGAGGAGGCCATAACAGTGGTAAGGAGTCTGTCTGCCAGCCTCCCAACAGAACCCCTCCTGGTCCAGTTGAACAGAAAGTGGACTGTCTGCTACCCACGGGGACGCAGAGTTTCTGTGGCTGACGGTCTGTTATGTAATTTACACTTGTCTTCAGAATATTCCTGGTATAACTTCTTTGAACCTAATTTTATGCAAACACCCATCAGAATATCAAAATGCATGTCATCTTTCATCAATTTACATTCTTTTTCAGAGTAAAACAAATTTTCTAAATTTTTAAAAGGTTAATACACATTTTCTTCATAAAATCACATCCACTTTTCCTAGCCAAGGCTATTTCATGTTTTTTCCAATTTCCAGTATGCTGACAAATTAAACTATGCTTCATTTGGTTCCACAAATGTTTGATTCATAAGTAACTCAGTAACAGCCTATGATGCCCATGATACGAGCATGTGAATTCTCTGTTTTAAAGTTATCCATATATGTGAACCTATTCTGACAATTCTTATTAAATTATTGAAAGACATATGGGAGTTATTGTTTGATTTCATGTCCATCTTCTTGATCATCAGAGACAAGAACTCACACAAGGGTTTATTATGAAACTGATCAAATATATTTTGAATTGGATTATTGACTAAGGTTTAACTTACCAATTGATAAATTCTTAAGCTTAAGTCTTTGATCATAAGAGTTTCCACCTCTATAAAACGTGCATGGTGCCCTAACGAGGAACTGAGTGTGATGAAAGTAAATCTTCATTCCTACTCACATTCATATTTACACTAATACGTGTACCAACATTAAATTACCTATAAAACCCCTTAATTTCACGACACGTACATGCAGGTCTGTTGAGCACTGAGCTCCTATATGGCTATGTATCAAGAGAGAGCCTAAGATGGCCGGCTCTCCCCATATATGGGCTGGCGTGATGACGTCACCAGCTGACTGCATCATCATGTTGCTTCGTGGTATTAATCCCTTCACTACACCCCTGCCCCCCTTGGAAAAAAAACAGAAAACACATATATCCAAATTAACCCTCCCCAATTTGATATATAATGAGCCCCCAAACTAGCTAGGACCAGCGGGTGGACTACTGCATCGCCCAGCATGGCTGAGTGGATTATTTTGCCACCATGTTGGCAGCCGTGCCCCCAGTTAAACACAGTTCTCTTTTTTTTTTTTTTTTCTGAGGAGGGCAGTTCAGTTGGAAGGGGCCCTAAGGTGAGCTTGTGGTGGACGCTCCCCTGGAGGTGCCAGCTGCAGCAGGCCCAGGCGCCATCCCACTAGAGTCACAGCACGCTCGTCAATAATGTCCCAGCCAGGATCCCACACCAGCTGGGTCAGCTCCAACGGTGTGTCTTGATCCATTGCAGCTGCTCTCACCTTCCGCAGATGGCTGGCTCATCATCTTGATCCATCCACCACCTGAACAGTGGCTGGTCTCAGCTGCATGGCAATCTTCATATGTGTCGGTGGTGGTGATGATGATAGGGTCAACTGTGGGTCCGGTTGCTTGGTTTTGCGGACCTGAACCCAGTTCATCACTCTGAGTGGTGCTCTGTTTGGCTGTGCTTGGCATCCCGGTTGTGATGTTATGACTCTCACGTCTGCTGTGGGGTGTTCACCAGGTTGTGGTGATTCTGTTGCATCCTGTTGGGTCATGAACCCTTCATCCTGTGGCTCAGCAGCGGCTCCTGGAGGCTGGTGCCGGGCGTGGCTTCGGAAGCAGTCTGGTTTCTTCACTCCCTCACCTGGTGCTAGTTGAGGTCAGGGTGATGTGTCGCTGTCGTCAGTGACGGGATGCGTGCCGGGCCGTCTTCAGTCACCTGGGTTCTCTTTCTCCATGAACTCCCTCTCCTGCGGCTCCACGGCGGCTGTCTGAAGCTCATGCTGGGCGAGGATTGGAGATGAGTCCGGTTTGTTCTGCCCCTCTCCTGGGAAGTCTGTCATGGCAATATGTTGCTGTTACCATTGGTAGAACTTGCGCCGGATTGTTGTGTCCCGGGGTTCCCGATAGACACAGACTCCCTCTCCTGCAGCTCTGCAGGAGCTCCTTGAGGCTCATGCTGGGCGAGAATCTGAAGCGAGTTCCTCTCTCTCCGTGTTGTGTTCACTCTCTGTGCTCTGTTCTCCCTCTGCGCTGTGTTCATTCTTTGCGCTGTATTCTCCAGCTGTACTCATGTCTCAAAGTCACACTCTTCCTCCCGTGATGAGGCTGCAGCTCGAGAACGCTCATGCTGCACGGGGACCGGCTCTGGGTCCCATGTGGCTGTGGACTGAGGCTCTAGCAGCTCCGGTTTTGCTGGGTTCTGTTAAGCATATGGTATGAGGCAGTGAGTGGCTGCGTCCACATCTGAGTGCCATGGACCTGGACTATCGTCGGTCTGCCCGGGGACTGTGAAGGAGAAGCCCAGTTCATGGAACAAATCCCACCCCATAACGTTATCGCCCTGGAGTGTCATCTGGAACCAGAAGGCTGGGATTGTTCTGTCACTGTATTGCACTGCGAAGGTGATGTTACTGCCGGTCATGGAGCATCCGTCATCCGGCAGTTCTACCACTTCAGGTCACCAGGCTCGTGACCTCATTTACCAGTGACTGTGAGGCAGTGGTGGCCATTATCATTGATACACTGACGCCGTCCAACTTCACTACACACTACAGTCCTGACCAGTTCTCGGGGCCCACAATGTTGATGTCGTCTCCGGACTTCTGTCGCCGTTGGCGAGACCTAATGTGCCGTGCCAACACGCTGTCGCATTTGTTGAAGTGGCTAGCTAGCAGCACAACTGACTAAGCAAACTTTTCTATTGGTCCTAGCGTATAGAAGATACATTGGCCTTCTATGCCCAGGTAGGGAACCAGTAGAGCTTGTTTCTGTACCTCGTCTATCTCACCCAGGCCCAACGCCGATATGTAGGTGGTGAAAGCATCAAACCAGCATGGCCACGGTATGGGCGGCTCACCAGGGTTTTCCAGAAACGGCTGTGGTGGCCTCAAGCACACTTCCATGGCCTACTGTTGTCACCAAATGTTATGTCTGGAAACCCGGAATGACTCACCGAGAGTGGCGCTGGTTTGGAGCACAAACTTTATTACAGCAAGCACTATATTACTTACAATACTGGTGTCTGCTACAGGAGGATGAGCTAACAGAGAAAGCAGCAAGAGGCCCTAAGATGGCTGACCCACACATTATATATCCTCGGCGTGGTGACATCACCAAACGGCTGCGTCACCACGCCAATGGCAACCAATACTTGTGGTTACACCACACAGTGCATTTTTTCCTCACGTACACAGCGGAGGAGACAGATATCTTCTTTAAAGTCAGCCATTACTTTATATGATTCCTGTAGTTTGTTGAGGTCAGTGGGAGTCACCTGGGTCATCCTGAAGTCAAAGTCATCAGTGGTGTTCGCTAACAATTAATATCTTCCATATGGCGATGGTTGTAAACTAGACTATAAAATAGGTTTAGTGTACTGTACAGCACTACACTACACTACACTACACTACACTATACTATCTACATTATACTATACTATACTGTGTGGTCTATAAAATGGGAAATTATACTGCTATTACTATGACACAATAACTCAGCTCGCTAGCTTACAAAACTCAAGCAAACAAGCAAACAGTTCAAACAGAACATTGAGGTGTTCTGCACCTGGTGTCATGGCGGCCACGGGGCCCTCATCAGTCCCGGCTGTGTGCACACCTGTCATCAATTCCCGGCAGGACTATAAGAGCCAGATCTGCCAGCGACTCTGCACGGAGCCATCTGTCAGCATTGCAGAGACTCGCCCCGTGTTTGCAGCCACAGTCTAACGCCACGCCTGACCAAGCTCTCCACGTAAGCAACCTTTGCACTTACCTTGCCAAGCTGTTCTCCCCTGTGCACAGGTGGATCCTCCAGGTGGCGGATCAATCCTCCCCGGCGGCGGCTCAGCTCCTCCCCGGCACCGGAGTCACTCCTCCGCCTCACGATGCCTAGCAGCACTGTCCCCTCCTGGCAGCCGCTTGCAGAGTGAGCAGAGGCTCAGCATCGCCACCTGCAAGTAAGCAGCAATCATTATCATATTCCCCGCTGCGGTGCAGTAGTAATCCTTCTGCTTTGTCTCCCTAGGGTTGCCAGGCAGCAGCGAGACCTGTTCAGCTCCAGCACGCATTCAGCACAACACACAACTGTACATACACGCACTCACACATTACACTTGGGTGAAATAAAAGGTTAATTATACTTCTCGAGTCTGTCTTCTGCCCCCTGGGTCTTACCATCATGTCAGTACGACTCTGTCAAACTGACCCAGCGGACAGCGTGCTAGTGCGCTGTCTTAACATCCTAGACGCTCGAGTAGAGCAGTTAACCCATCAGCAGAACGTTATTCTCACCCAACTAACTCAGATTAACAGCCCGTTGGATCATCTGGAAGGACAGCAGGCATTACCTCCGGCCACCGGGGCACCGCCGGGCCCCGATAGCTCGCCGCCTAGCCAGGTTAGCCAGACTCCCCCAACCCATCTCACTCCCGTGCCTACGCCCGCTCGCTTCAGTGGGAAGCTCGGGGAGGCTCGGGGTTTTTTTGTTGCAATGTGAGACAGTTTTCCACCGGGTTCCGGGGGACTTTCCCACTGACCATAGCAAGATAGGGTATGTAGCTAACCTGCTAGAGGGTAGAGCGTTAGCTTGGGCCTACACGGTAATGGCTAAGCCCAGCTATGCCAATTTGACTTACCGGCAATTCCTTGCGGATTTCACCAAAGTGTTTGACCACACCGATCGGGACTCTGTGCTCACTACCTGGTTACTTAACCTTCGACAGGGCAGCAGGACTGCTGCCGATTATGCTGTCGACTTCCGGGTAGTGGCGGCGGAGGTCGGGTGGGAAGACGCTTTGTTATGCAGTATATTTATCCTTAGCCTAAGCCCCGGACTGAGGGATGAATTATCTACCCGGGACAAGCCTGACCGCCTAAACAAGCTAATCTCCCTTACTATTAGTTTGGATAATAGGCTGAAGGAGCGTGCCACCGAGTGAAGAGCCTCTAGCCGCTAGAGCGTGAAATGCCTTCGCTCCTCTCGGCCACCCCAGTTAGCCCTGCCCCCTCTGGAGGAACTTCTGGGGCAGGAAGATATTGATAATCGGGCGCTCTGGGATTTCGGCCGCTGAGAGACAGCACCGTAGAGACTTGGGGTTGTGCTTTTACTGTGGTAGTACTTCCCATGAAGTGGCTGAATGTACGAATCGGGTAAAAGAGGAGGTCCGTGGGTCACAGTAGGGGGACTTACAGACACAGCCCAATCAAAGCCCCTCACCTGCTGCCTCGTTCCCATTCGCATCATTTCCAGACACATTGAACACTCCACTCATGCACTCATTGATTCAGGGGCTGAGAAGAGTTTCATTTCAGGAGACCTGGCAACACGGTTGAGCCTCCCTTGTCAAACCCTCCAGCCCCCTGTCAACTTGATCACTTTGTCAAGAGCCCCTCTAACGGCCGTTTCACAACAGATAGCCCCTGTGTCAGTAATTGTCTCTGGAAATCATCAGGAGGATCTCCGCTTCCTGGTGCTGCCCTCCTCCACCTCACCAGTCATCTTGGGTTACCCCTGGTTGCGGCTGCATAGCCCCACGTTTGATTGGCAGTCTGGGAGCATCACTTCATGGAGCCCGTTTTGCCTCAGCGCCTGTCTGCAGTCGGCGGCATGTGCCCTGTCGGTGTCTGTGACCCCACCGGTGTCCCCCCCCCCCCCGACCTGTCCAAGGTACTGGAGGTATATCACGATTTGGGGGCTGCTTTCAGCAAGTCACGGGCGCTGTCTCTTCCACCCCACCGCCCCTATGACTGTGCTATTAATCTCCGGGCTGGTGCCCCGCTTCCATCGAGCCGTTTATACAGCCTGTCTGCTCCGGAATGGGAGGCGATGGACACCTATATCAAGGAATCGCTCAGCTCTGGGATCATCCGCCCATCTCCGTCAGTGGTGGGGGTGGTATTTTTCTTTGTGGGCAAAAAGGATGGCTCCCTGTGCCCATGCATTGACTTCAGGGGTCTCAATGATATCACGATAAAAGACAAGTACACGCTGCCCCTCATGAACTCGGCCTTTGACTCTCTCCAGGACGCCTCTTGGTTCACCAAGTTGGATCTCCGGAACGCGTACCACCTCGTGTGAATCAAGGAGGGCGACAAATGGAAGACGGGCTTCCGGACCCCAAGCAGCCATTTTGAATATCTGGTGATGCCGTTTGGGTTGACCAACGCTCCGGCCATCTTCCAGCGTCTCATCAACAACATCCTCTGGGATTTCCTGGGTGCCTTCGTTTTCGTGTACCTTGATGACATTCTCATCTTCTCCCGGTCCCTGGAGGAACATCAGGTACACGTGAGGAGGGTCCTTCAGTGGCTCCTGGAGAATCAGCTGTATGTCAAGGCCAAGAAGTGCGAGTTCCACATCAGGAAGACGTCCTTTTTGGGATTTGTGGTCTCGCACAATCAGGTGATCCCCGACCCAGCCAAGGTCAAGGCGGTGGTGGACTGGCCCACCCCCACCTCCAGGAAGCAACTGCAGGGATTTCTGGGGCTTGCTAACTTTTATCGTCGCTTTGTGCCCAAGTTTGGGATAATTGCTCGCCGGCTGACAAGCCTCACGTCCCCCAAGACCCCCTTCTGCTGAACCGAGGATGCTGCTACGGCATTCAAGAGACTCAAAGAGGAGTTTGCTTCGTCCTGTGTCCTGACGCAGGTGGATCCAAATATCCAGTGTCTAGTGGAGGTGGACGCTTCGGACTCCGGGGTGGGGGCAGTGCTCTCCCAACGCTCTCTGGTCGACAGTGTGATTCGGCCCTGCGCCTTCTTCTCTCACCGCCTGCAGCCCGCTGAGAGGAACTACAGCATCAGTGACAGGGAATTGCTGACGGTTAAGCTCGCCTTGGAGGAGTGGCGGCACTGGTTGGAGGGTGCTGCTCAGCCATTTGTCGTATGGACCGACCATAAAAACCTGGAACATCTGAGGACGGCGAAGCGATTGAATTCTTGACAGGCCCGCTGGTCCCTCTTTTTTGGTCGTTTCAATTTTTCTATCACCTACTGTCCCGGGAGGAAGAATCTGAAGCCAGACGCCCTCTCCAGGCAGTTCTCGGCGAAGACATCCGAGGATCAGGAAGAGACCATCCTCCCTCCATCCTGCATTGTGGGCACCCTAGTGTGGGAGATCCGGGACAAGGTGATGAAGGCACAGGAGGCTGAGCCCGACCCGGAAGGTGGCCCGCCGGGGCGGTTGTTCGTTCCCACGTCAGTCCGGGGCAAGGTCATCCAGTGGGCCCATGCCTCGAAATTGGCATGTCATCCTGGGGTCCCTCGCACCGTCACACTTCTCCAAAGGACGTTCTGGTGGCCGGGACTGAGGAGGGACGTGAACAACTACATCCGGGCCTGCGCTCAGTGCGCCACCGGGAAGTCTTCCTCTTCTCCCCCGGCCGGACTGCTCCATCCCTTGCCAGTTCCTACCTGCCCGTGGTCGCATGTCGCCTTGGACTTCGTGACAGGCCTTCCTCCATCTAACCAGTTCACCACGTTTCTGACCATCATCGATCGCTTCTCCAAGGCGGCCCACTTCGTCCCCCTTTGGGGGTTGCCAACGGCACAGGAGACGGCGGACCTGCTGGGGCAGCATGTGGTCTGCCTCCACGGAATTCCCACAGATGTCATCTCGGATCGGGGCCCCCAGTTTGTGTCCCAGGTTTGGAGGGCATTCTGCCAGGCGTTAGGATCGACGGCGAGCCTGTCATCGGGTTACCATGCCCAAAGTAATGGGCAGTGCAAACGGGCGAATCAGGAGCTGGAGGCCACCCTTCGCTGCATCACATCATCCAGTTCCTCTTCCTGGAGCAGCTTCTTGCCTTGGATTGAATACGCCCAAAACTCCACGGTGTCCTCGGCTACTGGGATGTCTCCCTTCAGGGCGTCGTTGGGGTATGACCCGCTGCTGTTCCCTGAGGAAGAAAAGGAGGTGGCAGTGCCTTCTGTCCAAGCCCATGTCAGGCGCTGCCGCCGGCTCTGGACCATCACCCGCAGGGCCCTCCTCAGGACCACGGAGCGCAACATTAGGACGGCCAACCGCCACAGGAGACCAGCACCCGAGTACAAGGTGGGTCAGTAGGTTTGGCTCTCCACTCGTAACATTAATGTGCCGGCTGAGAAACGCAAACTGACTAAGCGTTTCATTGGGCCTTTCCCCATTGTCTGCTTAATTAACCCTGTGTCTGTGCGCTTAGCTCTCCCCTCTTCCATGCGCATCTGTCCTAACTTTCACATCTCCCAGGTGAAGCCCTTTGCTACCGATCCCCTCTGCCCGCCCCCTGCGGTGTCTCCCCTACCGAGGATGATTGACGACCACCCGGCATGGGGGGTACTGCCATCTTGGATGTCCACCGGAGGGGTCGGGGCTTACAATATTTGGTGGATTGGGAAGGATTCGGCACCGAACACAGGTCCTGGATTTGCCCAGCGTTGAGTCTTGATAAGCAGCTTATCTGCGACTTCCATCGGGCACATCCAGGTAGGATAGGACAGGTGCCTGGAGGCACCTCTAGAGGGGAGAGTACTGTCATGGCGGCCACGGGGCCCTCATCAGTCCCGGCTGCGTGTACACCTGTCATCAATTCCTGGCGGACTATAAGAGCCAGACTTGCCAGTGACTCTGCACGGAGCCGTCTGTCAGCATCGCAGAGACTCGTCCCGTGTTCGCAGCCACAGTGTGATGCCACACCTGACCAAGCTCTCCACGCCACGCCACGTTAGCAACCTTCGCACTTACCTTGCCAAGCTGTTCCACCCTGTGCACATGTGGATCCTCCAGGCGGCGGATCAATCCTCCCCGGCGGCGGCTCAGCTCCTCCCTGGCACCAGAGTCACTCCTCCGCCTCACGACGCCGAGCAGCACTGTCCCCTCCTGGCAGAAGCTCGCAGAGCAAGCAGAGGCTCAGCATCACCACCTGCAAGTAAGCAGCAATCATTATCACATTCCCCGCTGCGGTGCAGTAGTAATCCTTCTATGCTTTGTCTCCCTAGGGTTACCAGGCAGCAGCGAGACCTGTTCAGCTCCAGCATGCATTCAGCACAACACACAACTCTACATACACGCACTCACACATTACACTTGGGTGAAATAAAAGGTTAATTATACTTCTTGAGTCTGTCTTCTGTCCCCTGGGTCCTACCATCATGTCACCTGGATCCACTCTGGTTTACCATGATACAAATAGAGCTCTAAAAATTACTTTTTGAATGCCTCTAATTGTCACTAGTACATACACCCCAAAAAGAGAAAAACCATAGTAACGTATAGAAGACAGGCACTCCAGATAGCATCCGGGGTGATGTTGATACTATTGTGGTATGCTGTGGTAAAAATGAGTATGGAGCATAAAAGTGATCCACTTTTATGTTCCTACCCTTACTTATGACATCAAACTAAGGGTAGAGACTGGAAGAAGAATGCAGCTGATATATAGGCTCATCCTGCAGACCAGAGGCACACTGTGGTGTTAAAAAGGATCTATGTAATATTCCAAAAATATGTGTACATATCCCACCCATGTGTGCATTAAGTGAACTGCAGACAGAATCCACCTGCTTGCAGTGACATAGATTTTTGTACCAGAGTGGTGGCCTAGAGGTAAAGCATTCACCCCACCACTGGGAGGTCAGGGTTCAAGTCCTGGCCAGGTCATGCCAAAGATCATATAAAAATGGAACTTCCTGCCATCCAGCTTGGTGCTCAGCAAAAATGGAACAGAGGAGGGAAATGTGGGCAGCAGTAGCTCAGGAGGTAGAGCAGCTCGTCCAATAACCAGAGGGCTGGCGGTTCGAATCCCACTCTCCGCAGCCATCCTGCTGTTGTGTCCCTGCACAAGACACTTTACCCACCTTGCCTCCAATGTCCATGACACTGGGTATAAAAGTTCGGTAGTGGTTGAAGAGGCTGTTGGCACGGATTGGCAGCCACGTTTACGTTAGTCTGCCCCAGGGCAACTGTGGCTACAGTAATAGCTTACCACTATCAATGTCTGTCTGGAGTGAAAGAATAATGGACTCACTGTAAGCACTTTGAGATGTTACTTGACATGTAAAGCGCCATATAAATCTAATCCATTATTATTACTCATTTGCTGGTCGAGAGCAAGGAGTACAACACTCTTTTTGTCATTTATACCACATTGTGTTTCTGATGGAATAACTGGGTGGACAATACAGTCAGGCCATTTCACACCAAGAGTAGATTTTCATCCAAATACTGTATATACAGTATATGTGAATGTTTCAGTGGGTTCTTATTAGTACACTCTGCAGCACATTTGTGTTAGTGAAAAAATATCTGCATGGGCCTTGATCCAAGCTGAAAAATCCATTTTGGGCTAACGAGATTCTTTGTTTCAGGTGATGTGACTTCCAGGTCAAAATGAGGAGGAAAAATGACATCCATTTGTCTACAATATACACTATTCAAGGACAACGTCTGGCTCAAGATCAGCAAGAAGCAGCACAATGATGATGGTTTGTAGCTGATGTTTGCTTGTAAACAGCATGTTGGTACTTATGTTAGCCATGACAGCCAACATAAGTGTTATGTCTGTATATGGACCCAAGGACAAGGCCAGGTATTGAACTGAACACACATTTATTAAGGAGGCACTACACAGCACACATGCAGACTTCAGGCAGAAGAGGTGAAAAAGAGACTGCCCCTCCTGCCCCCTGCCCTCTTATAGCCACGGGTGGTGGCGAAACCGAAAGGTGGAGCCGCCACCCGTACCACACAAATAAAATTCCAAACTCTAACACAACATTCTCCCCACTTCACAAAAGCAAAAAAAATAAAACACACACAATTCGGACCCACCCCAAATTTGGAACCCGAACCACTCACCAAAAGTAATTAGTTAACACAATACAAATGGCCTAACTCAGTCCCTCCAAAACAACTAAAACTAGGGGAAGATGGGTAGACTGCCACCTCACCCCACACGGCGAAGCAGGTTGTTCTGCTGCTTGTACTTCAAATAAGTCTACTTAAAATAAAATATCGCCGTGTCCTAATCTAAACATAACACCAAATTAATCCCCATGAACCTATACGAACAGCAAACACATAGAACATAAATATTCAAAAGAATTCAATTACAACAGTGACTCCATGACACTCCAAATGCAACCACATACCAACAATCAGTTTATGATGCACACATAACCGATTCAAACGCATGTACAACAGTTAACCTATAAACAAACGGCTGGAGAACACAAGTCCGTGGGCCCTCTGGACTGCCTTGTCATCAGTCAGCCAGCCACCCAGGCTGCAGCAGATCGCCTCAGCACCGGTGCGCCTCCTCTTCATCACCACCGGCCACTCTGCTCATCCAGGCCCACTTCCCACAGTTCCCTCCTGGGCATGCTGCAGCTCGTTCGGGTGCCCCCACGAACTGTCTAGCAGATGAAGATGAGTGTCCTCCCGGCGCTCATGCGATCATGCGTTATGGCCAGGCCATAACGCATGACTGTCCCTGGTGCTTCTCTGACCACTGACCGGCCCGTACCTGCCGTGGTCGCCTCTTCTCCGGAATTCAGTCCTTGACCCACAGAAGGGTCCCGCTCGGCCTGCAGGGTCTCTGCTTGGTCTCTGCCTGATGGTCCGGAAAGCAGCGCACCACCTCGGCCAGGGAACCTATGGCTCGCCGGGGGGCTCCAAAAACGGCCGAATTTGAAACCCACACGCTTCCATACTTGCTTTAATCCACTTTTATTCTCGTTGCCAAATGTTATGTCTGCATATGGAGCCAAAGACGAGGCCAGGTGTCAAACTGAACACACGTTTATTAAAGAGGCACTACATAGCACACACGCAGCCGTCAGGCTAAAGAGATGGCAAAGAGACCGACCGTCCTGCTCACTGCCCTCTATAGCTGCAGGTGGTGGTGGAACTGGGAGGTGGAGCCGCCACCCATACCACACAAATAAAAGTCCAAACTCTAACACAACAATAAGCATCACATCTGACTCTCATTGGTAGCTTTAAAAAATTTGTGAGGGGCCAAAAACTAATTTATTCCTGGGCAAGAATGATTATCCTGCTCCACTGTCAACCAAAAACAAACAAAAAAAAAATTACCTGAAAAGGCCAAAGTGGAATGAAAATGAAAGTCCACAAGCCAGAAATTTTGCACGAGACCAGTATGTATATGATGTACAGAAAAACAACAACAACAAAAATCCCAAGTGAATTTTCTTTACTGCCACACCACAGTTTTACATCACAGCGGTGGGAAACAGCAGAATTTCCTTCTGTTTGTATGCTTTGTATACATTTGGGTTTGAGCTTGAATCCCACTGAGTTGTTTGCTTGTGTTAGGCCCCAACTCAAAGAAAAACAGTAAGTTCTGTGTTAGTCCTGTCAGGGCAGACTATTGAGAGCAGGCATGGTGTGTCATTTTCTGAGGAAAACCTGCCAAAGCCCTCTGAATGAGAAATGACAATACAGAATAAAAGAGGCAACACAAGAAAATAGGTTATTACTTCTTGTTTACATTAGAAAAACACATGTGAACAGACTGAGACATTCATTATTGATTGTTTGGGTTAGAATAACAACAATTCTATTATTGATCTTCTCTAAGCCATTGTTTCTCCACATCAACAGGAAGTCAGTTGAGGTGCTTAGTGTTTGACCTGGAAGCCTTCTGGGTGAATTGTTTTTGACTTGTCTAATTGGGAGATTAAATTAACAGAATGAAAGCAAGGCACAAGCCTACACACCATGTGGTGTGAAAAGGAACAATCAGGTAAAGGTTCCAGGATGAACAAAAGACATGCTGGAGTGATTATGTCTCTTGATGGACTTAACCCTGCTGTTGTCTTCAGGTTAAAAAGGGCCTGTCACTGTGTTTAAGAGCAGAAAGAATTCCCTAAAATTATATTTTTTCAACTTGAAATTTAATAATTTTTTCCTAGATTGGGCCCAACAATAGGAGAAAGGAAATACTGCCTTTATTCATATTTCCATGTAAGTCATACAATAAAAGTTATTGTCTTCGGGTCAAAATGACCCGACACCTGAAATCAAAGTCACAGAGTCAGCTACACACCATAGAAATTTGAGAATGCTTTAATTCTATCTAAGATCAATCAGCAGCACACAAAAACATTCCAAGACATGTGGTCTTCACTGGCAAAGTGTACTGCATGCGATTGGCTCTACAGATGAGAATGTCTAGGATGGTGAGAACAGACAAGCTCTCATCATCAAAATGTAGCGATGTTGCCACCTTGTCTGTGTGATCAGTTTCAGACCCTACAGACAGAAAAACATGCAGGAAGGCAGGTGTAATGGGAAAAGAGAAGCTCTCATGGGAAACCTGAAGATCCAGCTGCCCCAGCCACTGCCCCAACTGGGGGAAGTAATCGTACATGTCCACCTAGGCGTCTTTTGCTCCCCATGCCGCCTCAGCTTTCAGGCACCCGTCAGGAGCGTGAACAGGGTGTAATCACTGGAGCCACACCAAATGATTGACATATATACTGAATGTTGTAGTGTTCCAGGTCTGTGAACACGTTTCTCCACTAATTAACTGATGACTCTCACCTGCCTTGATTAGCCACCTGTGTCTTGTTTGTCTCCACCTTTTAAAGGGATACGCCGACTCCACCTCTTCACGAGGATGTCAAACTTCACTGAGTTACCAAGGTGTGTGGAGTGCCTCTCATGTGTGCAGCCTATTTGCCCCATGTCCTAACCCTCGCCTTCCTTCACTGGACCTCTCTGTAACAAACCAATATTCTGCACTCATTGTCTCTTCTTCAGCACCTCTAGTCTGGCGAATTGCACCAAACTGGCAGACTGGTTCTCATCTGGCGGACCAACAACCCGGGTTCCACCATAACCACCCGTAAGTGCACATGCATTTTCCCTTCAAGTCCTCTGTGCTGAGACACCCTTTCCCCCTTTCACCACTGAAGACCTCATCATCAACACAACCACCATACTCCATGTTGTATCATCGCTGCCTGGCTGTCATCTCCACCGTCAACTCCTGGCCACGATCTGTAAGATGTTACAACCCGAGTGCCGGTTCCGTCCGCACTCGGATCTTATATCATCATTTCCAGGATTTGACAGCAGTGGGTTCCTTCTAGCTCCTCGGGCTCTTATTGTGACAGCGCCCGGTGGAGCTCCCTGCTGTCAAAGTCCACAGCTGTGCTGCATTCGGGGTCATTAGCGACCGGTGTTAAAAGCGGGCGTTGAATGCACCCCGATGCAGCAGTCCCTGTTGAGATACCTTCTGTTATGATACGGTCCGTAAACTACCTTCTGTGAGACTTCACCTGCTTCACTACATCGTCTGACGCATCGGGCGTTCCCCGGCTCAGACGCTGTCCATTCATCATCCATTGTAAGTTGTCCTGTGATTGTCCTACCCGCACTGTTGTGTGTATCATTCTCTGTTCCTGCACTTCCTAATAAAACATCACTGCAACTCACTGGTGACTGCTGGCGTCTTATGGTGGCTCGTGAGGGTCACCGTGACATAAGATAAGAAACCTTATCACTTATCACACGTCATTGACTGCAGTACACTCACCATCTCTTCTCCTCTCTCTCTCACTCTCTCCATAGGGGTTGCCAGTTTTCCCGTCTAATAACCATTATTGCCTTTTATTTATCAATAAACATTATTTAAAGTTGCTGCTGTGTTCAGTCTATGTCTGCATCTCAGTCTGTACTTAAAAAAAAAACCATTGTGATATAGTTATTTATAGCTCATATGTTGTACATTTGTTTGGAGCTTTTATTTGTGTGACACGGGGTGGTGGCTCCGCCTTCCATTTCCACCAACCCCATGGGTATAAGAAGGGCTGCAGGTAGGAGGGTGGTCTCTTTCGCTGTTTCCTCTGCCGGCGGTTGGGTGTGGTTAGGTGCATAGTGCCCTTTTTTAATAAAAGTGCATTCAGCTCCACTACTGGTCTCCTCCTTGGCTCCAACCTCTGACATAACATTTGGCGACAAGGATGAAAACGGATAATATTGAAGGTATGGAAGCATGTGGGGCACCAATTCAGCCGTTTTTGGAGCTCCCAGGGGAGCCGCCTGTTCCGTGGCCTCGGTGGTACGACGCCTTTAGGACGTATATGGTGGCACTGGACCTGAGAAGGATGGAGAAGTTAAGGGCACGTGTGGTGCTTGTGCACAACCTGGGAATGGAGGAACAATGGATTTTAGGCACCCTTGGTGACGCGGGTAGTTATGAAGAAGTGGTTGAGCTAATGGCGCGCCATTTCAAAGCGCCGAACAACGTCATCATCTGGAGAATCAAATTCCGACAGCACCCCCAACAGGTAGGCAAGCCCATCCAACAGCTCGTGTTGGACTTGAGGCAGCTGGCCGCCGAGTGTTGATTTGGACTGTTGGAAGAAGAAATGGTTTGCGACTAGTTGGGGGAACATACCAACTGTGCTGCGGTCCAGTCTAAGCTGCTCACATTTCCGGGTGAATTGATGCTGTCCAAGGCTGTCGAGTTGGCTCTCCAGCTGGAGGCAGCGGATAAGCTAACTCGGGAGCTGAGTGAGCGTCTGTCACTGCGAGAGTTAGGATCCCCCATGACTACACAAGTAGTGGACCCTGACAGCGATGGGAGCTTTGAGGAATGATGCGGGAGGTGCCAATGATGTATGGATGAGGTCTGCCCCCGTGAAGCCCAGATGTATGGGCTGTGAGTCCACGAAGCACCACTACAAAGCCAGAGAGTGTATGGCAAGAGGAAAACGCTGCAGCAAGTGTGGCCGTCTTCACCACTACGCGAGGGTGTGCCAGTTAGCAGAGCATGAGTCCCCGCAAAGGAGTTCCACCCCTCCTGCCCGACAGTGATCCATACTGTGTCCTCGAACACCAGTGGGCACACATATTGCACAGTGGAGTTGGATGGAATAGCGGTACCGATACTGATCAACACGGGGGCGGAGAGTTCCTGGCTGAACTGGGCTACAGTGAGGCAATTTTTTCCCCCACTACAGAGTTGGAGGTGACTCAGCGCCGCTTTGCGGTTATGGAGGAGGACGGTTGGCCACGGTGGGAACCATCAGACTGACGGCTAGGTACAAGTCGGCAGAGATGGCTGATGTGGAGTTCGTTGTGACAACCCGTGGTGCAAACATCATGGGCTGCAACCTCTTCTATGGCCTCGGTTTCTCCATCAAGAGTGGCGCTGGGGAAGAGTGGTCGGGCTGCGGATTGTGGGACCGACCAGTTCCAAGAGCACAGGACGATGCTGTGTGGAACAAAAGATTGTTCGGCACCCAGGACAGTAGACAGGCCTTGTCTCGCTCAAAGTCACAGCAGGAGGGCCCCAGTGCCAGAGTCCGAGTCGCCCTGGACAAGGGTACCAGGCGGCACAGGAGATAGACTGCACCGAGGAGTGATGCCCAAAGGATGGTCCCAGGTGTTCCCAGAGCTTGGCTGAAGTGGGCCGGTGGACACGGGGCCACGTCGGCAGGATCTGCAGAGGCTTTAGAAGAGGTCGGGGCAAGACCGACTGAGAGGGCAAGTGCCAGGCAGAGACACTGCAGGCTGAGCAGAGCCCCGCTGGGAGTCACAGACTGGGTTCGGGCTCGAGCAGAGGCGGGGTCACGGCAAGTGCGGGCCAAGCAACAGATGAGGGAGCACCAGGGCCAGCTGCAGGTGGTGGACGAGCAGCACAATGCCTATGTTCAGCTGTCAGATGGCTCGTGGCGGCACCCAAATGAGCTACGGCGTGCTCCAGGGAAGGCAATGAGACGTGGCCCTGGACGAGTGGAGCATCCGACGGTGTGGAGGAGGAGGCGCACCGGGACTGTGGCGACCAGCTGTGGCCCGGGAGATGAGCTATCTCCAGGGGTGGACTCAGTACAGAATGGTCCGGGGGCCCACCGGGTCATCCTCCCCGAGCCATGTGTATATATGTTATTTGTGGTGTATATGTGTTTATAGTTCTGGGGATTATTTTGTGTTCTGTTTAGATTAGGAAACACAGCAGCAACTTTCTTTTAGTTTATAAATGAACTTTTATGTAGCATAGGCGGCAGAATAATCCGCCTTGCCACGTGGGGGGTAGGACGGCAGTGTACCCGTTCCCCCCCCCCAATTTTAGTTGTTTTGTGTGAAAATGTTAGGCCCCTACTTGTGATTTCAGTTTAGTTTGTTTAGTGGATAATTCGGGTTCCAAACTGGGGTGGGTGTGTTTTGATTTTTTCTACGGGAAGTGGGGGTGATATAGTTATTTATAGTTCATATGTTGTACATTTGTTTGGCGCTTTTATTTGTGTGATACGTGGTGGTGGCTCCGCCTTCCGGTTCCGCCAGCCCCGTGAGTATAAGAAGGGTTGCAGGTAGGAGGGTGGTCTCTTTCGCCGTTTCCTCTGCCAGCGGTTAGGTGTGGTTAGGTGCATAGTTCCCTGTTTTAATGAACGTGTATTCAGCTCCACTACTGGTCTCCTCCTTGGCCCAACCTCCGACATAAACATGTCACATGTGCTGCTTGGCAAAACACATGAGCTGCATCTCATTGGTTTTCCGGTGGGGCGGTCTGTTCACCCACATCCAAGATGGCACCGGGACAGCAAACTTTCTCAGTATCGTCAAAACTAAATAGTAAAATATGTTTCTGAAAGCAATCTAGATGAGAAATAAATGGTGTAGTTGCTAAGTGATTGGCTCCATGTGTCCACTCATTTGCATAAAGCAGAGAGGCCCTTAACTCCATGCAAATGAGTGGGCACCTCCACTCAAGAGCTTGAGATTCTAGATGCAACACTACCAGAATGCATTGTGAGGCATTCTACATAGACATTGAAGTTGAAGCAGAAAAAAAGCAAACCTATGTGGACACATACCATAAGATGAAGAGATGTCAATTCTGCTCACAAATGGGCTGTAAAACACAAACTATGTGGCAGGTGTAAAAAAATATCTGCAAAAGCTGTGCAGTTATGTTGTTTGATTCACATGCTCACATTTATTTGTATATTTTAGTACATTCATACTGGCAAAAAAATAGTATAAATAACTGTTTTTATGAGGAAAAAATGCATTCAAAAATATTTTGTGCACATCTCTGCTACTTTCTTTGGCTATAGAAATACTGTACCAATATTGCTTGCCACCTACAGTATACAGTAAAAAAAAATAGAATACAAAGAAAACAGTTGCCAGTGTCAGTTGCCAGTTGCCGGTGTCAGAAACGAGTGGTGTCTCCAAAATAAATGCAGTTTTTCTGCTATGTGACATTGGAAAACTCAGGTATTTACACACCGCCGGAGTGATGGCTTAGAGGTAGAGCATCCGCCCCACAACCGGGAGGTTGGGTTTCAAGTCCCGGCCGGGTCATGCTAAAGACCATATGAAAATGGAGCTTCCTGCCATCCAGCTTGGTTCTCAACAAAAATGGAACGGAGGAGGGAAATGTGGATGGCAGTGACTCAGGAGGTGCAGCGGGTCGTCTAATAACCGGAGGATTGGCGGTTCGGATTCTGCTCTCCCCAGACATCCTGCCATTGTGCCTCTGGGCAAGACACTTTACCCACCTTGCCTCCAGTATCCATGACGCTAGGCATGAATGTGTATAAATGTTTGGTAGTGGTCGGAGAAGCTGCTGGTACGGATTGGCAGCCACGTTTCTGTTAGTCTGCCCCAGGGCAGCGGTGGCTACAGTAGTAGCTTACCACTACCATTGTCTGTGGAGTGAATGAATAATGTAACCCCTGTAAAGCACCTTTGAGTGTCTATGGAAAGCGCTATATAAATCTGATGCATTATTATTATTAATTTGTGGTGAATGACAAGTTGTTTCTTCAAGCAAAATAGATGTGGTGTTCAAAAAAAATTAACATGCTTTACTTTGGGGTTTTAGTCAAGGCCAGTCATTTTGACTTGATTGGCACGGGGAGTATACATAATGTTAAGATATCACAGGGTTAAGACTGCCTTTGTATGCCCCCTCAACAACAGGAAGCAGGAGATGAGAGTGCAACATCTGTGGAACTCTGCTTAGACTGCACCCCTGTGATACAGAACTCCATATAAAGAGGAGAAAATGGATGAATAATCAAGACTGAGGATTTGATGCAGGCTGACACATCAGAGAAGACTCACTACAGTCTATAATCCCAGGTGCCATTACTCTCTTCTAAAGCCAAAAGAGACTGATCAAAGCACAGGTGTAATCCAAACAGTATGCTTGGGGTCAAAAGTCTGCCTGTGAAACCTCACGCTGGCTAAACTATGCCAAAACGTTCTTCAGACACTGTTCACATCAGGCAAAAAAACCTTCAGTGACTCACTTCCCTCCTGCACCAGCTGACCACAGGACGCTCCGTCAGTGTGCATCTGCATTGCCGTCTCTTTCATGTTTGGCAACTATGAATCATGGATGGATTTGTGCTTTCACAGAATTTTGAAATATTGATGTTTGGGTCTGTGTGCGTTCAGCAGTCTGTTCTCCCTCTGACATGCTCACTTCTCTTTCTTATTTCTCTTCTGCTGCAGCTAGATTGGTGTCAAGTGCAGAGACCACGCACACACACACACGCACGCACACACATGAACACACAGTCTCTCTTCCTAACAAGTGATACACATTCATTACATTTTCTGCCCACTGTGTGTGTTCGCTGCACTTGACACCAATCTTCCCTGAGGCAGAAGAGTGTGCCGCCCACTCAGATCGCTCTCTCTTCCTCTCTCTCTGGCACACTCTTTTTCTTTTCCCACTGTCTTCCACCTTGATCTGCTTGGCTGAAATAGGACTCTAATTGGTCATGCAGTGTCAGAAAGACTTTGTGAATGTGTGCATGTGTGTCTTTTAGATATGATGTACTGCATGCACTAACTGCTACAATACCTGGAAACATTAAAGTCCTTTTGCACCACATGGGGAAAAAAATTAGTAAACGAACAACAGGAAACGTCAATGGAATCCAAAAGGTTCATCCATAAGGAAGTATAAATATTCATTGTCACCTGCTGAGAAATCAAAAGCCAGTTATACTTGTTGTTTAAATCCCAGCATATCAAATCATTAATTGAGATAACCCCATCTTATCATGGTGGGGTGTCTGCATGTTCTAGTGATCCCATCATCATCATCATAGCAGTCTGTCGGGGGCGACAATGACTGTTTCATTTAGGTCTGATCAGATTCCTCCACGCAGCTCTGTCCTTTCGCCCTCCGCTGCCAGGAACTCCTGACCGTGTTCACCCGGGCGACCTCCGAGCTGGTATGAGTTGCTTTCTGACTGACCGTTTCATGAAACTGCTTGCAAAATATTTGAGTACCGCTAGCTTTTGCTGGACTAGCGGCGCATTCTTGGCAGATAGAGGTATAATCAGTGGCAAGCACAGGCCAATACAAACTGACTCCAGTATCTGTTGCAGTGACTGACCAGATGATAGGTTTGTTTATCTCTACTCTTTGTGCAGTGCATGTCACGATGCACCGACTGGCAAAAGTCCACCACCTTGCGACAGATGTGCTTATTTGCCAGGATGTCCAGTCTCACTCTGTGTAACTGGGAGTGGTCCACCACAGACCTGTGACAGATATTGTTTTTAGTTCTGCCAAGATGTCCAGTTTCACCCTTCACACCCCCGGAAGGGCAGCGTTGCTGGCTGAGTTGCCGACGGCCCGACCCATGAGACAGGTAGTACCGTTTTTCATGGTTATCCGGTAGCAAGCAAACCAATGCCTTACCTGACAAATCCCAGTGTTCCCAGGAGCTATATTATCATGGATATTTTCCCCTGGTACATTCTTCCAAAACATATTGGTCCTGAGTTAAGGGCCAGAAACAGGTATGGGGTCACCAGGGCCCTGCCCTGGAGCTAGGCCTGGGGGAGGGGCTCGATGGTGCCTGGTGGTCGGATTTCTGCATATGGGACCCGGCTGGGCTCAGCCCGAATGAGAAACATAGGTCCGCCCTCCAGTGGGTTCACCACATTCAGGAAGGAACATGAGGGTCTGCTATGTGGATCGTTTGACAGTAGAAGGCAGAGATCTTTGCGGTCTGATCTCTGGCTTCCTAAACTTGTCATAATCTGGGCTTGATCATAGGATCAAGCTCACACTTTATGTTCATGTATTGTTCTTTCTGTGATTATCTGTGATTATTATTTGCATTTATTGTTTTCTGTGTTCCCCTGAATTCTCTGTCATTGTCTGCTGTGTCATCCCCTGTTTTGTGCTGAGTCTGTGTGTATATCTGTTTACCTATTGTTCCAACTCCCCATGTTTTCTGTTTCCCTAGCCACTGCCCTCTCTGTACTACTCCTGTATGGTCGTCCTGTATGTTCATTGTCATGTTTCATGTGTATCCCCTGTTTGTGACTATCTGTACAGCCCCGCCCATCCTGTCTCCTCACCTGCAGCCACTTCCTGGCTATCCTTGATTGTGCCCCAGCTGTCTGTCATCTGTAATTAGTTATCACCGTACACACACACACACACACACACACACACACACACACACACACACACACACATACTGTAAATATACTATATATATATATATATATATATATATATATATATATATATATATATATATATATATATATATATATATATATATACTGTAAATATACTGTATATATATAGTAGCGAGGTGTAGCACCTTGGGAGAGCCAGATTGTCTAGCATCTCAGACAGGAGACAGTGGATAAGCTTGGGAGAACAAAGAGCAGGGGATTCCTGGTGAGACAGCAGGAAAGAGTCAAGGATGAGGGGGTTGAATGCAGTGTGATGCAAATGTCATGTTGTGTGTGATGTAAATGCCATGAAACTTAAGAGAGGAGTTTCTGCTTGAAAGTTCATTCTGTTCTGTGCTTGAAAGATGTGAGTGTGTAATAAATCGTCTGAAATGATTCCGCCTCTGATTTCACACACTCCACTATATATATATATATATATATATATATATATATATATATATATATATATATCACTGTTCAGTGTCTGTCTGGTATGGCATCGTCCATCTATATTCCCTGCCAGTATCCTGTGTCTAGTGTCCTGTAAGTTTTAGTCTCCTGCGGCTTAGTTTGTGTTTCAGCTCCCATGCTGTTATTTTGTTTATTCATTTGTGTTTATTAATAAACCACCATGTTACACTGGAGTTCTGCCTGCACGTCTGAGTCCTTTCCTCCTGTCTTACCGGAGGTGCACCATGACGAAACTGGCTGTTGGGACATGGAATGTCATTTCTCTGGCAGGAAAGGAGCTCGAGCTTGTGCACAACATTGAGAGATACTGCCTCTATGTAATCAAGCTCACCTCAACACACATCTCAGGTTCTGGAAACAGTATCCTGGAGAGGGGTTGGAGCTTGGCCTATTCGAGAGTTGTCCCAGGCACGTGGATATTCTTGTATCCCTTTGTCTTGCTGCTTCTATGTTGAGATTCTCCCCAGTGGATGAAAGGGGTTGAACAATGACCTACAGGTCTTACTAGAGTGGATTGGTTCTGAGTGTGAAGCAGCTGGGTTGAGAATGAGCACCTCAAAGTTGGAGTCCATGGTCCTCAGCTAGGGAAAGAAGGATTTTCCTCTCCGGGAGGGGAATAGAGCTCCTGCCCCAAGTGGAGGAGTTTAAGTATCTTGGGGTCTTATTCTCAAGTGAGGGGAGAATGAAGCGGGAGATTGACAGACGGATCAGGGCAGCATCCGCAGTGATGCAGATGTTGTACCAGTCTGCTGTGGAGAAGAGGCAGCTCAGCTCCAAAGCAAAGCTGCTGATTTACTGGTCAATCGACATTCCTACTCTCACTTATGGTCATATACTTTGGGTAATGACCAAAAAAATGAGATCACGGATTCAAGTGGCTGAAATGAGCTTGCTCTTTAGGGTTGCTAAGGGCAAACCCTTAGAGATATGATGAGAAGTTCAGGTATCCGGGAAAGTTTCAGAGTAGAGCTGCTGCTCATCTACATTGAAAGCAGAAAGCTGAAGTGGTTTGAGCATCTCATTAAGATGCCTCTAAGATGCCTCTCACTGGGAGGAGACTCTGGGGCAGACCAAGGACATGATGGAGAGACTATATCTTCTAGCTGGCCTGGGAACATCTTGGTGTCCTCCCCGAAGAGCTGGAGGATGTGGTTGGGCTGAGGGAAGTCCGGGTTTCTCTACTTAGACCACTGCCTCTGTGACCCAGACCCCTGAAAAAGAAGCAGATGGATGGATGGATGATGGATAATTGAGATAAAATATATGTAACAGCACCTTAACTATAGTTCAGTCAAGATCACTGTAAACAGATTTTACTTTATAAACATAGCTCTGTAGGTGCTTCTAAATTAATAACAAGTAGGAGACAGCTTTTCTTTTTTGAGACAACTAATTTGCTAGTTTGTTGTAATTTGTTGTTCGTAATCCTACCCAAATAAATTTTGTGTTTTTATAAAGTACACCTCACCAAATAGTTTTAGAGACTGATTCTACATGCACCCCCCCACCACCACCACCACCACCACCATTACAACCACGCCACCAGTATCATTAAAAGAATCAGTCACCATGAACCTCATTGGTGGCCTCATGAAAGGATCTGATAAAACACTTTGATACAGTATATTTTTAGTCAAGACCCAGCAATGTACTGTAATGTTTATAGGCTAAACGAAACCTGATACAGTATTCTTTAGAAACAATCAAAAACATTTTATAGAGCCAAAACTCTAGACAAGTAATTTTTACAGCCTACACTATCCTAACTGCTATTCTGACCTCCTCTCACATGCTTCATCTGAAATTTTACAGTTAACCATAATATTGTGTTGATCTCTTACCATTCAGAGCCTTGCATGATCTGGCTCCTGTTTATACTGTATAACAGAATTGCAGATACCTTAGACTAGCACTAGGTGTCTCAGATCATACTAGCAATGCCAGTTGGCTTTAAGGTGCTTCTTTCTTTTTATGAATCCAGAGTTGGCCGTGTTTGGAGGTTGTAGCTCAAAAACTCTGAACACTCTTCATCAACCCATCAAGTAAGCTGAATCAGTGGTTTGATTCAGGCATTTCCTAAAAACTTGTCTTTATAGGTTGATCTTTTGGATTTTTTTTCCTGGATTGTATCCTAAATGTAAATGACTTAAAAATTCTATTCCCCAGTTTACCTGGTTCAAATCCTGATCATCATGTCCGTCCCCTTCACTTCAGTACATGCCTGTCTCTCTACTGTGTCTGTCCAGGTGAAGCAAAATGCCAAAAAGTAAATCTTAAAAAAATTTCAGTGCCCAAACTCATATTACAGTACTTCAGAACTGGAAATGTGTGTTCAATTTAAACTGAGCTTTTTCTAATAATTTCCCCAAATGAATCTGTCACGTATCATTAGTTTCAATTATTAATATTTGAGCATTCCTCACTGGTGAGGTGCAGTTACATTGCAATTGACAAGATAGGATGAAACATTTTTACTCTTTCAGTATGCTCTGTTGAACTTAATTACAAAACAAATTATTTTTAAAGTCTACTTCTACTGTCTGGGTTTGCAAGTTTCCTGTTGTTGTCTAGTTTACTTGTTTCCACGCTGTACTTATTGCTGACTAAATCAGGCAGTCTAATTATTATTCCATGTACTGTATGAAATGCATGGGCTAGAATCAGCTGGGACATCAGCTGATTGTGGACTGGCATGGAGATCGTCCCGGCCTTCCCGAACTCATGTTATACTCAATTATGAGCTCAGAGAAAGTGAAGGTACAGAGTTTGCCTATAACTCTGTCTAAGTCATGCTGGAAGATTGACCATCATTTCTACAATGAGCTCTTTGTGTGATTATTCAATTTAATTAGCTCTGTCACTTGCTATACTAAAGCAATGGCATACGAAATTCTCGTCATGGAGTGTATTCACGTAAATTAATATATTGTAACAAAATCATGCATCATAGCCCCAGTGTACAAGTAAACCAGTGACGAGAGCTTTCTGATTTTTGTGGATCACCAAGATAAATGATGACAGTTACTGGTAATTTGGGTTTGTCTACTCTCAAGAAAAAAAGAGAACAAGCAACTGGGGTGTTAAAGTAAAATGATCAATTGTTCTAATAGAAGCTAAAATAAAAGTGGTATATAAAAAGTCATTTTACAAGGATGAAAAAAGTCTCAGTAAGGTAATGGGAGATCTTCAGTTTAAAACACTCACTACCTCTTTGACAGCTGACAGAAAGTTTTACTTAAGCTGGAGAAACGGTGGATTTTTCTTTTCTTATTTTGGCTGTTGTTCTTTACCTTTTCAACTTTGTTCTGTCCTCCTTCAAGTTTCTCTCTCCACTCCTCGATCACACAGCTTCAGCCCCTGTGGTGGAAGATGAAAGCACTGCAGTAACACATGGACAAACACAAAAGCCTCACATTTACAAGGTGTGGCTTGGTTCTTGGCCTCCCTTTACTGAGCTTAAAGCAAGTGTTGAACAAAGTTTTCCTACCTCTACGCCCCACTGGGCTCCATGGGTCATCCACTCATTTCTTCTTTCAAGACACCTCCATGACCCTTCTTCTATCGGAAGGTTTCCTCTGTGATTTTGCTTCTATTCCTGCTGTCCAGCTCAGTTCAACGTGTAATTCCCATCAGCCACCATTGTTTTCTCTTCCTACTCTTCTTGGGCTAGATAACAATACACCTCTAAAAAAACAAGCAAACAATGAAAGACACATTAATTATCACATATCATAAAATAATATTTTTGTAAAAAGTCCCAAAAATCCAAACAGAAAATCAGTTTAAATGAAGTTTAAATGAGGTTTTAATGACACTCCCTGTTAGTCTGCATAGGTGGTTTACAATGGCTAGAAAATAGTGCCATAAGCAACAGTCCAGGCATTTATTGTGTGTGTGTGTGTGTGTGGGGGGGGGGGTCAGTCCATGGGGTCAACAGTTGCAGGTCCACCATAATTTGCTGTCTCAGGTGGCTGGTCTTCATGTGGATGCGGGATTGACTCTCATGGCGCAGTCAAAACTTTATCTACTGAAATAGTTATGTGTCAAGACAGTGCAGACACAACAGGCAGGAAGTCAGGTAGGAATAGTCTAGCACTCTGTGAACTATAATGTTGGTAAAACTAGAACTGCATTCAACAGAGACGCACATCCACACCTTACAGCCCTATCTATCCCTGTTGGAATGTCATATAGTAGGGAAAATCCCTGGTTTACTTTCTGCTTCAGTTCTGATCAATTTTCAGACCATACCAATCTTTTAAATGAATGAATGAATGAGTGAATGAATGAATGGATCTTTATTTTGGATAGATTTGATTAAAAGAAAGGAACAGATCTTCATGGTCAAATGCAAGGTCAAGGTCAATGGACATTCAAAAGGTGTCCCAGGCCCCATTCTAACTTGTATTAGAATTGGGTGGTTCTATCTGTCATAATAAAGGCACTATAAGCCATACTGATTTTGACCTTTTATGACGCTGTGACCTTGACCTTTGATGTTTTGATCCCAAAAGCAGTGCCAAACATGGTACTCCTGTGCTCAAGCTGTGTGCCAAGATCGGTCACCCTAGCATCATTTCCTCTTGAAATAGCTGGAGTGGTGGACTAGTGGTAGAGCATCTGCCCCACAGCCAGGAGGTCGTGGGTTCAAGCCCTGGCCGGGTAATACCAAAGACCATATAAAAATGGTACTTCCCACCTTCTAGCTTGGTGCTCAACATAATAGAATGTGGGAAGGAAAAGTTGTTTATTGCAGCACCTTGCATGGCAGCGGTCCCTCTGATTCTAGATGTGATTAACATTGTAGATAGGAGAAACATAATTTCGTTCTACTATACATGATTGCCTGTATGGATTGAATGATAATAAAGTTGAAAAAAATTAGAGCACAACTGCACAGAGAGGCAGATGGACAGATAATTAGAAGAGTTTGTGGGTTTGTGTCCGAAAATCTGAGGGGGATGGGATGGGATAAAGAGATCTGAGGCCTTCATATTTTTTTTTTCAAAACTCTATTTATTAGTTTTCAATGCAGTAAAATAAATTCATACAAACGGGTTAGGCCAAGTATTAAATGTATCATAAACAGAGTAAAACTCAGTTAAGTAATTCAATAATATAGGAAAAAGCCCTATTGAAATCAAGTAAATTACAGGAAACAAAGCTCAGATTACCATACCCTCCCCCCTCATTACATATTTAAGTTATAAATAACATTAAACATTAAGAAACAGAAGACAACCAGTCAAACAAAAAAGACACACACAAAGCAAAAAAAAAAAAAAGGCCTGCCATTCCCAAGCAAATCATGTAAGGTCAAAGATAGAAAAATCTAACTGTTTAACATATTTCAAAAGAGGGTCCCAAGTATTATAGAATTTCTCATTGGAACTTCTTAATACATGTTGAATCTTCTCCAGGTTGAGGCAATTGAGGATTTCTTTTATCCACTGGGTGTGTGAAGGAGCTGTTGGAGATTTCCACTTAAGTAATATTGTACGTCTCGCCAACAAAGTAACAAAAGCAATAAAATCTGATTCTGTTGATGTAAGCGATACAGTCGAGGCAATCCCAAACAAACCCATCAAAACATTAGGCTCAATATGTTTTCCAATAACATCTGATAGGGATTTGAAAATTTATGCCCAGAAAGATTGCAAGGTAGGGCAAGACCAAAACATGTGGACATGGTTTGCTGGAGCTCGGTGACACCTGTCACAGATTGGGTCTATGTCTCTGTAAATTTTAGATAATTTAACCTTAGTGAAGTGAAGACGGTGTACAATTTTAAACTGAATTAATCCATGCTTTGCACAAATAGATGATTTATGTACTCTATAAAGAATATTTCTCCAAAAATCATCTGGAACATTATCGCCCAACTCCGCTTCCCATGACGTTTTGATAGAATCCAGAGAGGCCAAACAAAGGGAATGAATCAGGGAGTAGATATGAGAAATAATTCCTTTTAATTTACTAATAGGCTGTAGGAAGATGTCCAGAGGGGAATTATCGGGTGGACATGGAAAATGAGGGAATGTTTTGGTCACAAAGCTACAGATTTGTAAATATCTAAAGAAATGATGCTTGGGCAATTCAAATTTATCTGACAATTGGCCAAAGGAGGCAAATAAATTATTAGTATATAGATCTTTAAATGATTTAATAGCCAGGTTAAACCAGGTTTTAAATGTGCTGTCTTCTGAGGATGGAAGGAACAGATGGTTAGTAGTTATAGGAGCAGAGATTGAATATGTTTGAAGATGGAAATTACATTTAAATTGATTCCAGATTCTCAGTGAGGTCTTAACAATAATATTTCTTGTATAATCAGTAGAGGGAGTTTTAATGGAGTGAGCCAAAGCTGACAGAGATACTGGGCCACAGGAGGCAGATTCCACTGTAAGCCAAGCAGGCAGAGGTTGGAAAAGTTCAGAGTGCAGCCAGAATTGAATGATTCTTAAATTAGTCGCCCAATAATAAAATTTTATATTTGGTAAGCCCATGCCTTCAGTTTCTTTAGGTCTCTGTAAGAATTGTTGTCTGATCCTTGGAGTTTTTTTTATTCCAAATAAATTCCTTAATAGTAGTGTCAATTTTATTTAAAAAAAAATTAGAGGAAGAAAGATTGGTATAGATTGAAATATATATAAGAGTTTAGGCAAAGTGCTCATTTTAACTGCATTGACATGGCTGGCTAAAGACAAATTCAGCACAGACCAACAATCAAAATCTTCTTGTGTACAGGTGAGGAGGGGAGCCAGATTTGCTTTATATAATTCATTGAATTTGTGAGTTACCTCCACCGCTAAGTAAGTAAAGCTGTGTTGTGCTATCCTGAAGGGTAGAGTATTCAATGGATATTCTTCTGCTGCTTTATTTAGAGGAAAGACTTTGCTTTTATTCAAATTTAGTTTATAGCCCGAAATAGCACCAAAGGAGCTCAAGATATTAAGAGCCCTAGGAATAGAAGTTGAAAAATCAGAAATGTACAACAGAAGGTCATCTGCGTGCAGAGATATTTGATGTTCCATTCCATATCTGAGAATCCCCATAATAGAGGGATCGTTACGAAGCGCAATGGAAAGTGGTTCAATGGCAACTGCAAACAGAAGCGGACTTAAAGGGCAACCCTGCTGAGTGGAGCGGTAAAGAGGGAAATATGATGAATAATTATTACTGGTTCTAATTGCAGCTTGTGGAGATGTGTATAGTGTTTTAATCCATGAAATAAAATTTTTACCGAATCCAAACTTCTCCAACATGTAGAAAAGATACTGCCTCTCCACACGGTCAAAGGCCTTTTTCGGCATCCAGAGAGATTATAGCCTGTGGACTGGATGTTTGGGAAGGGTGATAAATAATGTTAAACAGTCATCTTAAATTAAAAAAGGAGTGCCTATTTTTAATGAATCCTGTTTGGTCGGGGGAAATAATTAATGGCAGTACAGTCTAATAATAATAATAAGGCCAGTATTTTAGACAATAATTTAACATCCACATTTAACAGGCTAATTGGACGGTAGGAAGTGCAGCTAAGAGGGTCCTTATCTTTCTTCGGGCCTTCATATTTTATGCACCTTAAAATATAGTAGGAGCTACTGTCTTTTACCCTGAGTTAGAGGTTCCCTTGTAAGGATCCCTGCCTGCTCTGTGTGTCTGTCTCTCTCTCTCCCTCTGATCAGCACTCTCCCTGCAGCCCTGATCACCACCTGTTGCTAATCAGAGGAACCCTTTAAAAAAAAAAAAGGGTGGGGCTCTCCCACTGCTCTGTTTGGTCGCAGCAGACTCTGTACCTGTATGTATCCTTGCATTACCTGCATTATTTGAACTTTTTTTTGCCTGCCGTGTTTGACCTCTGATTCCCCTCGACCCAGCTACCTGCCTCATGCCTTGTGCCTCTGCTTGTCTGTTTTCAACTGTCGTGCTTTGACCTTCTGCCTGCTCTTTGACTGTGGACCTTGCTGTACAGATTTGGATTTGGATGTTTCCCGGATTGTGCACATTACCGCTTTACCCCAAGTAAGTCGACTTACCACTGTTTGTATTTCACTACTCCCTGCACCATCTCCTTTGCACTCAGACCTGGCCAGCCTGTCTCCATCATTTTCCCTGCAGCTTCCCCTGCAACACCTCTGCACTCTCACCGGTGGCAATCAGCTCCCCAGTCTGAAGAATCTTCACCCAGTCCCAGCTGTTCTCCTTTGAAGTGCCTGTAAGCATAACTCAGTATTAACTTCTCCTCATTACCCGTTCATTGTTACTTACCCCTGTCTCTGCTCTCCCCTACAGGGTTTCCAGATCCTCATCACATATTATCATCACTATTGTTGCAAAATTGTTGTAATAAAGATCATTGTCACTATACTTATTGTCTCTAACCATGTTGCTTTTGGGTCTAAGTCAGCAAACCTTGTCCTCCCTTAGTTCACTGAGAACTTGGAGATCTGTAAACACTGTTATCACATGACATACTTTGATTACTGGCACCAGATCTGCATGCACACTATAATAAATGAGTTTTAATTATGGTAGCAGGGTGATAGCTTGTTTTGAAATCCAATTATAGTACTGACTTCTCAAAACTGACAGGCATTTTGCTTTATTTATTGTCAGACTCTGTGTAGTTTCATGGTTTCATCCACAGTGGAAAAATTGACATCAGTGTTCAGTAAAATGCTTAAAAATAGTATCTTAGAAAAGATTCACTTAATATTTCTTAATTACTGTTAAAGCAAACTGTCCAGACCATAAGTATTAGCATAGCTACTACGTGACCAGTTTCTATATACAGCTGACAGTGTACAACAAATGTCAAATGCTAATGCATGTTATGCATGTAATTGAAAGAGAGGTGGATTCAACTTTTTCACACACTCCAATGATGCTCTGTAGCATCAACAAGGCTTAGAGCATCCCTTTAAATGTTATGAACTTTTCTGTTAAATTGAAGTACAGTATTACTAAAATATATTGCCCTTAAACTTCTCATGCTTGTTTTTAGCTAGCTACTGTTATCTATGGATTAGATCAGGGTTTTTCAACTTTTTTTGAGCCACGGAACCCATTTTACATCGAGAAAATCCTGCAGAACTCCAAAAATCTAAAATATTATAAAATGACACATTGTAGCCTATTATCTAAAGACAATTTAGTCTTGTATTTTGTTTATACTCAGTGTTAAACATGACACGATTACACACAAAGTCATTGGAAAGATGCAAACACACACATTTTTGTTTTAGGCAATGCAAGTGCACACGAGTTTGCTTGATGCTTTTGGAGTTGGTGTTGGAATTAGTTTGAAATTGAGACCCACTTGCTGGAGATGTCTCTCATCAGAAACGTGCTCTCACGAAGGGGGTGGTTTTCGCAGGAGACCTGCTTTTCTCTGCACAGCATGGGCGGACCTCTATCCACCATTTGTTTGGGACATTGGGAAGCTGTTTCTGGAGGAGTTGGTAACATTTTCCCTGTCCGGATAGTGTTGTGGGCTTAGTGATAGTAAACCTGAGGGTCCTGAAATTACTGCCTTCGGTTGTGCAGGAATCCCCAACTCGGGCTCGGTCTCCGTCAAGAGAAGCAAGAAAAGAAAGAGGAGGGACTGCATTTGTGCTGCATACCATTGACATGGAGGAACCACTGCAGGTGCCAATGCACAACAACAGCAAGTTGTTTGCAATTTTTTAGATCAATTAAGAAGTGAAATTATACAATTTCCCACAGGACCCTGAATGTTCTCTTATGGACCTCCTGGGGTTTGAGGACCTCGGTTGAAAAAGATTGGATTAGATAATAGTACAAAATTTAACTACTAGACTATTTTATGTAAATAATCCACTTTTTAAATTCACATTTTTGCTATAAGGCATTTAAAGTGCTAACTTAACACATTCTTTTTCCATTACCTTGCAACTAATCTTAATTTTATGTCATTTTATCCCTGTACTACATTATACTCATTTTTATATTGTGAAGTTGCACTTCCTGCTTAAACTGTTTGGCTTTTAGTTTACTTTTCTGCCACCTTTTATGCTCTAATGTGCTTAATATTACTCTGATAGTTTAGATAATCTTCCCACTTGCCAATGCACCCCCTAGGCTATTGAACTTATGGCCTTTCCACTCACAGATAATGCCTTAAAGAAATGGTTCTGATTTAGTCTTAAAGAACTTGAGTGGCACTCACTGGTTCATGACCTTTGGGATAAACATCAGCTCAGATTGTCTCGCCAAACACCATCAGCCGACTTTGCTCCAGGTGAAGATCGAATAAAAGCAATTTTAGTCGTATCAGATGTCAGTGCTTGCTTGTGAGTGGTCTGCTCATTGGAAAATATTGTGTAAATAAACAACATGATCCTCGCTCCAGCAATGTTCAAGACTGTGCCAAGCAGCAATTGATTTCTGTTTCTACCTGTAATCTTGAAAGCAAGGAGCATACAATGGAAACAACAATATTATTTCCTCCACACATTTATCCTCCCTAGGTTAGATTACCTGGTCCACCAATAATTTGCTGCTACTTTATACCTTAAACACTGAGGCCACATAGTCTCCATCTCTCTCTTCTTCTCCATCTCCATCTCTCTACTACAATTCCTGCTTCCATCTAGCTTTAGTCTTTTCACATAAAGCATTCAATAAATAAATTACCCTCAACTGCCATATAAAGATGACTTTATTAATCCTAGTGGTAAACATTAAATTCAGTTCTACCTTTACAGTATATAAGATCAAATTCAAGCACACTTTTATCCATCAACAATTACACCCATCAGGCAAAACATTAATGCCAGTCAAAGTTCAAGAAAATGACACTGATTCAGCTGTTTATTTTGACTTTTTGTACACTGGTCACCTTGCAATTGTTGACCAAGCACACGCCCCTACAGGAACTCCTTCAAGCAGGAACATACTCCCCGGTTCATGATGAAAACTATTGAGAAACTACTTGAGGCATAAATCAAACAGGACATCCAACTGACAAGGTCACCACACTTCTCAGACAATTCAACAGATTGTGCCATTTTATAGTAGACCTACATGCACATTATTACCTCTGCCAAGGCAGAACGGAGGTAATGTTTTTAGTGGCGGGAGTTGGTTTTTCTGTTGGTTGGTTGGTTGGTTTGTCTGTTAGCAACATAACTCAAAAAGTTATGAATAGATTTTGATGAAATTTTCAGGAAAGGTGTGTAATTGCACGGGGAACAGATGATTAGATTTTGGTAGTGATTCGGATCATGATGTGGATACAGAAACTTTTTGAATATTATTTTATATATTAATTTGGCACTTTTCATGTACTGCCCCTTTAAGACATGTCCACTCATTTACATGCGTGGTCATGCCATAGGGCCACGCGCCTAGGTAAATGGTAAATGGCATTCACTTATATAGCGCTTTTATTGTTATCTCTTGATGACCAAAGCGCTTTACAGATCCTGCTATCCACCCATTCACACACTGATGGCAGCTTGCTACCCAACATGGCGCTTCCAGACCCACCAGGAGCAATTGGGGGTGAAGTGTCTTGCCCAGGGATACAATGGCAGGATATCTGGGAAGAGAGGGATTCGAACCGCCACCATGCGGTTATTGGATGACCTGCTCTACCTCCCGAGCCACTGCCGCCCTTAAGGTAACCCGGAAGCCAAACACTGCAGAAAAAGTATTAGGGGGCGTGTCCACCAAACTCTTTTCTTCTGCTGTGGGTGACTATTTTCTATTCATTTTCTACGTAGTGCAGTGTTTACAGCGCTGAGCACCGTCGGCGCTGAAATGGTTTGCGCGGTGGTCGCTTTTTGTTGCGGTGCTCAGGGCTGAAAACGTTCAACTTGTCAGACTACTGTACAGCTGCACTCATCAATGTCAGACCATTCTAAGCAGCCAGTCAGAATTAAGGAAGGTCGAGACATAGAATGCCGGTACAGAAAGAAGAGAATGTAAGTGACGGATGGTAGAGAGGCTGAACTTTGCTGCATCAAACAACCTGGTACTCTTTGATCTGACACTATAAGGATATCATGATCAAAATTTGAAAGCAAACGCTTGGAGGAACATGTCCGCATCTGTCGGCATCCCATTTCATTTTGAAATTATGAGGAGGAACAGAGGCCAAATCAATCAATTTAGAGGCTTCATGTTTAATTTGAGTTTTACCATCTTTTTGTTTAATCACATTGGGATGCTTACACATTATATTTTTATTTACTTTGGAGGGAGCAGACAATGATTCTCTGATGGGGAAGACAGGGGCTAAGTTGAGGGGTGGCAGATGAAGAGGAGCTGCAGAGAGGCATGTAAGACTGTGACTCTGCTTCCTGGTCTCAACTCTTAGTTGTCAATGTTTTGGAAATTTGGACAAAATGATGCCAGATTGTTAGATAAATGAGACGCGCCATCCAAAGTGGGATGGATGCCGTCTCGTCTAATAAGACAGCTGGAAAGACTTTATAAGAAAACAAACCTTACATTTCACCCCGAGCCTACACAAACCACCTCCAACAATAGAAGACTGCCCTCAAAACAGCCCGGTCTAACTTCTACTCTCACCTCATACACGCTGGCTCCAATAACCCCAAAACACTCTTCTCCACAACAAACAAACTTCTCAATCCCATGAATAGCACCTAACCATCGTTCACTGCTGAAAAGTGCAACTCATTCCTGTTATTTTTCCAAAGATCACCACCATCCACAGAAATCTGACCACCTCCCCTTCAATCCTTACCCCTTCATCAGCTCCTCCCCACATCTCTATTTAGCCATTGTCTCATTTCCCCACACTGAGCCCTCTACAACTCACTAAAATTACCACAGGTGTGAGAAGCCCCACATCCGTACTGGACCCCATCCCCTCCACACTTATCAAATTCTGCCTCCCATCTCTCTCCCCACTCATCTGCAGCATCATCAATACCTCCCTCATCTTCGGCTCAGTCCCTGACACCCTGAAACTCGCCACCATCACCCCAATCCTCAAAAAACCTGGACTAAACTCTTACATCATGAATAACTTCTGTCCCATCTCCAACCTGCCCTTTCTAGCCAAAATCCGAGAATGTGTTGTTGCCACCCATCTCAAAACCCAACTCACCTCCAATGACCTCTTTGAGACATTCCAATCTGGATTCTGTTCACATCATAACACTGAAACAGCCCTGCTTAAAGTGACAAATAACCTCCTCCTCTCAACCGACTCTGGACTCCTAAACACTCACATCATGCTCAACCTCACAGCTGCCTTTGATACAGTCAACCACTCCATTCTCCTCTCCCATCTGGAAACCTTCCTCAACATCACTGGTACAGCACTCATCTGGTTCCACTCATATCTCATCAACAGACAGTAATTCATCCACATCAACAGCTGCACCTCCCTCACCCCACCCCCACCCCCATGGTGTTCCCCAGGGTTCTGTGCTTGATCCTCTCCTCTTGATCCTCTACTGTACATACTCATGCTTGGCGACATCATCCGCCAACATGGTCTTAACTTCCATTGCTATGCTGATGATGCTCAGATCTACATTTCCGCAAACTGCATAATCACAGTAACCTGCTCCATACTGGAAAACTGTCTTTTTGAAATAAAATCCTGGATGCAAAAGAACTTTCTACAACTTAACTATGATAAGTCTGATACGATGATCACCAGCCCGGAATCCCTCATCAAAACCAATGACAACTTCAACCTCATTGAAGCAAAAACAAACAAAACCTTGGAGTTATCTTTGACAGCCACCTCACTTTTGAACCGCACATCAATCATGTCACCAAAACTGCTATCTTCCACCTAAAAAACAGCCCAACTCCGTCCCTCACTCACCTTCTCCATGACAGAAACCCTCATACACGCATTTATCACATCCAGACTCGACTATTGTAATAGCATTCTTTATGGCTCATCATCCAAAGTCCTCCAGAAACTTCAATACATTCAGAACTCAGCCGTCCATCTCCTCACCCAGTCACGCTCCCGTGACCACATCACCCCTGTCTTCCAGAACCTTCACTGACTCCCGATCTCACAATGCATACAGTTAAAAGTACTTCTCCCCACCTTTAAAGCCCTACATCACCAGGCCCCTTCCTATCTTAGTGACCTGTTGCACCGGCACACCACCCCCCGCCTCCGTTCCCCTGATGCAAACCTCCTCTCTTCACCACACAGAACCAAGCACAGAACCTGGGGGGACAAATTCAATTCAATTCAATTCAATTCAACTTTATTTATATAGCACCATTTCACAACAATAGTCATCTCATAGCACTTTCAACTGTAGGGGAAACCCCCACAAAATTTTTTCCATCGCTGCCCCCTCCCTCTGGAACTCTCTCCCCCAACACATCCATGACTGCACAGACAAACGCCTTCAAATCATTACTCAAAACCTACCTGTTCAGACTTGCTTTTATTCTTTAATTTTAATTGTGCATTGTTTTTTTTTTAAATGTAAAACATTTTTGAGTGCCTTGGAAAGTGCTATACGTATAAAAAGTATTATTATTATTTTATTTTTTTTTTGATTCCATGAAATCCCAAGACAGACCACTTCTAATTCCTAATAATTGATTATTAGTTTGATAAGGGGTAAGCCATCATATTTTTATTATATACAGTATACAACTGTGGAAATAAGAACTGCACACATCATTTATTTCAGTGCATAGTTTTATTTTCGTAATGTTTCATATAGTATGCGTTAGGTCTGTAAAATGACAGAAAGCGAGGCAAGTCTTCATGCAGCAAACAACTCTCTAACTTTATTATACAGAACAGGGTTTATATACAGAATGAGCCATCACCCTGTGGGTCGGCACGGCATCCCAGACACACCTATCCATTCACCACCACCCCTCAAAAAAAAATCAAGCACACAGGAAACCCACCCAAATCAGGTAATCTGACTCACACTAAGAACAGGGAGAAAAACAGTAATAAAGCAACCTATCACATTCACACAAACAATAGAACTGGACGTAGTCTCTGAAAAATAAAATTAATCCCATATTACCACTCACTCACATGCACACCAGCATCAGATACACACACACACACACACACACACACACACACACACACACACACACACACACACACAGTGGGGCAAAAAAGTATTTAGTCAGCCACCAACTGTGCAAGTTCTCCCATTTAAAAGATGAGAGATGTCTCCAATTTTCATCATAGGTATACCCAAACTATGAGAGACAAAATGAGAAAAAAAAAAATCCAGAAAATCACATTGTCTGATTTTTAAAGAATTTATTTGCAAATTATGGTGGAAAATAAGTATTTGGTCACCTACAAACAAGCAAGATTTCTGGCTCTCACAGACATGTAACTTCTTCTTTAAGAGGCTCCTCTGTCCTCCACTCGTTACCTGTATTAATGGCACCTGTTTGAACTCGTTATCAGTATAAAAGACACCTATCACCTATCACCTATGTCAGACTCCAAACTCCACTATGGCCAAGACCAAAGAGCTGTCAAAGGACACCAGAAACAAAATTGGAGACCTGCACCAGGCTGGGAAGACTGAATCTGCAATAGGTAAGCAGCTTGGTGTGAAGAAATCAACTGTGGGAGCAATAATTAGAAAATGGAAGACATACAAGACCACTGATAATCTCCCTCGATCTGGGGCTCCACACAAGATCTGACCCCGTGGGGTCAAAATTATCTCGAGAACGGTGAGCATAAATCCCAGAACCACATGGGGGGACCTAGTGAATGACCTGCAGAGAGCTGGGACCAAAGTAACAAAGGCTACCATCAGTAACACACTACGCCGCCAGGGACTCAAATCCTGCAGTGCCAGACGTGTCCACCTGCTTAAGCCAGTACATGTCCAGGCCCGTCTGAAGTTTGCTAGAGAGCATTTGGATGATCCAGAAGAGGATTGGGAGAATGTCATATGGTCAGATGAAACCAAAATAGAA
Organism: Pholidichthys leucotaenia; assembly: GCA_020510985.1. Lineage (NCBI taxonomy): Eukaryota > Metazoa > Chordata > Actinopteri > Cichliformes > Pholidichthyidae > Pholidichthys > Pholidichthys leucotaenia. Next base: position 188,754,382 of record CM035845.1, on the reverse strand, counting down.
CTTTTTGGTAAAAACTCAACTTGTCGTGTTTGGAGGAGAAAGAATACTGAGTTACATCCAAAGAACACCATACCTACTGTGAAGCATGGGTGTGGAAACATCATGCTTTGGGGCTGTTTTTCTGCAAAGGGACCAGGACGACTGATCCGTGTAAAGGAAAGAATGAATGGGGCCATGTATCGTGAGATTTTGAGTGAAAACCTCCTTCCATCAGCAAGGGCATTGAAGATGAAACGTGGCTGGGTCTTTCAGCATGACAATGATCCCAAACACACCACCCGGGCAATGAAGGAGTGGCTTCGTAAGACGCATTTCAAGGTCCTGGAGTGGCCTAGCCAGTCTCCAGATCTCAACCCCATAGAAAATCTTATGAGGGAGTTGAAAGTCCGTGTTGCCCAGCGACAGCCCCAAAACATCATTGCTCTAGAGGAGATCTGCATGGAGGAGTGGGCCGAAATACCAGCAACAGTGTGTGAAAACCTTGTGAAGACTTACAGAAGACGTTTGACCTCTGTCATTGCCAACAAAGGGTATATAACAAAGTACTGAGATGAACTTTCATTGACCAAATACTAATTTTCCACCATAATTTCCAAATAAATTCTTTAAAATCAGACAATGTGATTTTCTGGATTTTTTTTTTCTCATTTTGTCTCTCATAGTTGAGGTATACCTATGATGAAAATTGGAGACCTCTCTCGTCTTTTAAGTGGGAGAACGTGCACAATTGGTGGCTGACTAAATACTTTTTTGCCCCACTGTATATATACGTATATATATACAGTATATATAGTATATATATATACACTACCGTTCAAAAGTTTGGGGTCACCCAGACAATTATTTTGTGTTTTCCATTAAAAGTCACACTTATTTACCACCATGAGTTGTAAAATGAATAGAAAATATAGTCAAGACATTGACAAGGTTAGAAATAATGATTTGTATTTGAAATAATAATTTTTTCCTTCAAACTTTGCTTTCGTCAAAGAATCCTCCATTTGCAGCAATTACAGCATTGCAGACCTAACATGATTGCACAAGGGTTTTCTAATCATGCATTAGCCTTCTGACGCAATGAGCAAACACATTGTACCATTAGAACACTGGAGTGATAGTTGCTGGAAATGGGCCTCTATACACCTATCTAGATATTGCACCAAAAACCAGACATTTGCAGCTAGAATAGTCATTTACCATATTAGCAATGTATAGAGTGTATTTCTGATTAGTTTAATGTTATCTTCATTGAAAAAAAAGTGTTTTTCTTTCAAAAATAAGGAAATTTCTAAGTGACCCCAAACTTTTGAACGGTAGTGTATAATATATACAGTGGGGCAAAGAAGTATTTAGTCAGCCAACAATTGTGCGAGTTCTCCCACTTAAAAGATGACAGAGGTCTCCAATTTTCATCATAGGTACAGTGGGGCAAAAAAGTATTTAGTCAGCCACCAATTGTGCAAGTTCTACCACTTAAAAGATGACAGAGATCTCCTATTTTCATCATAGGTATACCTCAACTATGAGAGACAAAATGAGAAAAAAAAAATCCAGAAATTCACATTGTCTGATTTTTAAAGAATTTATTTGCAAATTATGGTGGAAAACAAGTATTTGGTCACCTACAAACAAGCAAGATTTCTGGCTCTCACAGACCTGGATCTTCTTCTTTAAGAGGCTCCTCTGTCCTCCACTCGTTACCTGTATTAATGGCACCTGTTTGAACTCGTTATCAGTATAAAAGACACCTGTCCACAACCTCAAACAGTCAGACTCCAAACTCCACTATGGCCAAGACCAAAGAGCTGTCAAAGGACACCAGAAACAAAATTGTAGACCTGCACCAGGCTGGGAAGACTGAATCTGCAATAGGTAAGCAGCTTGGTGTGAAGAAATCAACTGTGGGAGCAATTATTAGAAAATGGAAGACATACAAGACCACTGATAATCTCCCTCCATCTGGGGCTCCACGCAAGATCTCACCCCATGGGGTCAAAATTATCATGAGAACGGTGAGCAAAAATCCCAGAAACACATGGGGGGACCTAGTGAATGACCTGCAGAGAGCTGGGACCAAAGTAACAAAGGCTACCATCAGTAGCACACTATGCCGCAAGGGACTCAAATCCTGCAGTGCCAGACGTGTCCCCCTGCTTAAGCCAGTACATGTCCAGGCCCGTCTGAAGTTTGCTAGAGAGCATTTGGATGATCCAGAAGAGGATTGGGAGAATGTCATAAGGTCAGATGAAACCAAAATAGAACTTTATTGTAAAAACTGAACTTGTTGTGTTTGGAGTAGAAAGAATACCATACCTGCTGTGAAGGATGGGGGTGGAAACATCATGCTTTGGGGTTGCTTTTCTGCAAAGGGACGAGGATGACTGATCCGTGTAAAGGAAAGAATGAATGGGGCCATGTATCGTGAGATTTTGAGTGAAAACCTCCTTCCACCAGCAAGGGCATTGAAGATGAAACATGGCTGGGTCTTTCAGCATGACAATGATCCCAAACACACCACCCGGGCAATGAAGGAGTGGCTTCGTAAGAAGCATTTCAAGGTCCTGGAGTGGCCTAGCCAGTCTCCAGATCTCAACCCCATAGAAAATCTTTGGAGGGAGTTGACAGTCTGTGTTGCCCAGCGACAGCCCCAAAACATCACTGCTCTAGAGATCTGCATGGAGGAATGGGCTAAAATACCAGCAACAGTGTGTGAAAACCTTGTGAAAACTTACAGAAAACGTTTGACCTCTGTTATTGGCAATAAAGGGTATATAACAAAGTACTGAGATGAACTTTTGTTATTGACCAAATACTTATTTTACTGAGGAATTTACAAATTAATTCATTAAAAATCCTTCAGTGTGATTTTCTGGATTTTTTTTTCTTATTTTGTCTCTCATAGTTGAAGTATACCTATGATGAAAATTGGAGACCTCTCTCATCTTTTAAGTGGGAGAACTTGCACAATTGGTGGCTGACTAAATACTTTTTTACCCCACTGTATATATATACACTCACCGGCCACTTTATTAGGTACACCATGCTAGTAACGGGTTGGACCCCCTTTTGCCTTCAGAACTGCCTCAATTCTTCGTGGCATAGATTCAACAAGGTGCTGGAAGCATTCAGAGAGTTTGGTCCATATTGACATGATGGCATCACACAGTTGGCGCAGATTTGTCGGCTGCACATCCATGATGCGAATCTCCCGTTCCACCACATCCCAAAGATGCTCTATTGGATTGAGATCTGGTGACTGTGGAGGCCATTTGAGTACAGTGAACTCATTGTCATGTTCAAGAAACCAGTCTGAGATGATTCCAGCTTTATGACATGGCGCATTATCCTGCTGAAAGTAGCCATCAGAAGTTGGGTACATTGTGGTCATAAAGGGATGGACATGGTCAGCAACAATACTCAGGTAGGCTGTAGCGTTGCAACGATGCTCAATTGGTACCAAGGGGCCCAAAGAGTGCCAAGAAAATATTCCCCACACCATTACACCACCACCACCAGCCTGAACCATTGATACAAGGCAGGATGGATCCATGCTTTCATGTTGTTGACGCCAAATTCTGACCCTACCATCCGAATGTCGCAGCAGAAATCGAGACTCATCAGACCAGGCAACGTTTTTCCAATCTTCTATTGTCCAATTTCGATGAGCTTGTGCAAATTGTAGCCTCAGTTTCCTGTTCTTAGCTGAAAGGAGTGGCACCCGGCGTGGTCTTCTGCTGCTGTAGCCCATCTGCCTCAAAGTTCGACGTACTGTGCATTCAGAGATGCTCTTCTGCCTACCTTGGTTATAACGGGTGGTTATTTGAGTCACTGTTGCCTTTCTATCAGCTCAAACCAGTCTGGCCATTCTCCTCTGACCTCTGGCATCAACAAGGCATTTCCGCCCACAGAACTGCCGCTCACTGGATATTTTTTCTTTTTCGGACCATTCTCTGTAAACCCTAGAGATGGTTGTGCGTGAAAATCCCAGTAGATCAGCAGTTTCTGAAATACTCAGACCAGCCCCTCTGGCACCAACAACCATGCCACGTTCAAAGTCACTCAAATCACCTTTCTTCCCCATACTGATGCTCAGTTTGAACTGCAGGAGATTGTCTTGACCATGTCTACATGCCTAAATGCACTGAGTTGCCGCCATGTGATTGGCTGATTAGAAATTAAGTGTTAACGAGCAGTTGGACAGGTGTACCTAATAAAGTGGCCGGTGAACTACCGTTCAAAAGTTTGGGGTCACCCAATTTTTGTGTTTTCCATGAAAAGTCACACTTTTATTTACCACGAGTTGTAAAATGAATAGAAAATATAGTCAAGACATTGACAAGGTTAGAAATAATGATTTGTATTTGAAATAATAATTTTTTCCTTCAAACTTTGCTTTCGTCAAAGAATCCTCCATTTGCAGCAATTACAGCATTGCAGACCTAACATGATTGCACAAGTGTTTTCTAATCATCCATTAGCCTTCTGACGCAATGAGCAAACACATTGTACCATTAGAACACTGGAGTGATAGTTGCTGGAAATAGGCATCTATACGCCTATGTAGATATTGCACCAAAAAACAGACATTTGCTGCTATAATAGTCATTTACCACATTAGCAATGTATAGAGTGTATTTCTGATTAGTTTAAAGTTATCTTCATTGAAAAAAAGTGCTTTTCTTTCAAAAATAAGGAAATTTCTAAGTGACCCCAAACTTTTGAACGGTAGTGTACAGTATATATATAACGGTAGTGTATATACTGTATATATATATATATATATATATATATATCACTATTTACACAAATAAATTAATTAAGTGACACCACAGTCTCTGGGCAGCCACCATTCACATAGTAGCCACGGAGGACATGGGCACCCCCACAGCATCCCCAAGTTCGGTTGCCGCCCCCCAGGGTTGAAACTCTCCTTTCTTGCCAGCCTGTCTCCACCTCTCCAAACTGGCTTCTTCTTAATCCTGGGCTGAACTTAACTGTCGACCCGCAGGGAAATCTGACCCAGTCTCCGGTCTTCACCCGCCTGCCACGTTGTCTTCAGACCCTCATTCTGCGACGCGCCGTCCTGCCGACCCGGTCCAAATTCTCACTCTGACAATGGTGTTTGGTGCTCAGCAAAACCGTGCCAAAATGTCCCGCTCTGCTCTTTTTTCTTTTGGCCTCGAACACTCTGAACTCCTGTAGTCGTGCTCCGGGGACCACCGAAACCCACTCTTCGGCGCCGCTCGCTGCCACCGTGTCTTGCACCTGCTGTCGCTCCTCTCCGGGGCCCGCACCATCACCATCGTCGGGCTCGCTCACCAACCCGGGCTCCTCGCTGCTGCATCCAGCGCTCTCAGTCCCGGCGCTCCGCTGCACCGTCATCTTGCCCGGCTCTCGTCGTTCACTTTTGGGGTCCGCAACATCACCGTCGTCGGGCTCGCTCACCGACCTGGGCTCCTCACCGCTTCATCCATTGCTTTCAGCGTCGGCGGTCCGCTGTGCTGCCATCATGTCCGGCTGCGGCTCTTCCCCGAAGTCCTCGGCCTGCACTGTCCTGCTCTCCCGCTGTACAGCTTCCAACAGCGGGGCCGACTCCTGCTGCATCGCCTCTCCGTCCTGCTGCATCACCTCTCCGGGGTTCTCGATGTCACCCTCACCGGTCACGTCCTCCGACACCGACTCCTGGTCATCTTTCCCGGCACCCCCACTCTCGGTGCTCCTCTGTGCCGATACCGCGTCAATGGCCAGGGGCTCCTCCACATGTGGTCCCAGTTCTGCCTCGAGGCCCAGTTTCACGCCATTAGCCTTGTTTCAGCGCAAAACTAGCTTGTCAGCTAGCCTCTCCATCGGCTCCGACTGAGCCGTTAGCTTTCCAAAGCTAGTTAGCTCCGACTCGTTCAACGCCATCAGCTTCTTTGCCCGCAACTCTCTGGCCCTTGACTGCTCCGCGAAGTGTGCCTCCAGGAGCCCGACAGCCTCCTTATAGTCCTCACTTGTGCCCAGCGAGTCGAGAATCCTTTGGCTCTCCGCGCCGAGGTTACAAGCTAGGAGGGCCCGCCATTGTCTCCCATCAAGCCAAGGGAAACCCAATGATGCGACATACCACTCGAAGTCCCGTCTCCGATGCGGCCACGAAATCAATAGCTCACCCACATTCTCTAGAAACGGCCACAGCCACTGCTTAAACCAGCATGCACCCATTTTGCTCCTCGTCGCCAAATGTTTTGTCTGTAAAATGACGGAGAGCAAGGCGAGTCTTCATGCAGCAAACAACTCTCTAACTTTATTATACAGAACAGGGTTTATATACAGAATGGGCCGTGCCCACCTGACGTTACCCTGTGGGTGGGCACGGCATCCCAGACACACCTATCCATACACCACAGTGTGTGTTTATGGTTTTTCTAATTAGGGCTCCAAGCAGCTGCAGGAAACCTCGGCCTAGACTAAAACTTCTTTCATCATTCTGTTCACTGAAACCTTCCAAAACCTTTTTGTCCTTGGTGACAAACTCTGAAAATGAAGTTTTCTGGACCATGTTTTCAAAAATGTCCAAGCGAACTCACAATGAACTCCCCCCAGGTCATTTATCCAAATTGCTTAAAATTAAGCAGAAATCATCGCCAGACATTGAGTTGTTGAAATTATCCAAAAATGTCAATCTGTTTTGATTTTCTCTGCCAGTTAAGTTGTACAGTTTCTCTTTGGCATGTAATTTTGGGTATAACTCTAGATATACTGGTTCAAATATGATGAAACTTCAAAATCACAATCACAACAGTGTTTTTCAGCGAACCAGCAAATTTCATAGAATTCTGTTTATGTTAAAAAAAAAATCTTGTTTGTGAAATGTTTATCAGCCGTTTTGTCTTGTCAGCAAAACTTTTTTTCTTGATTGTCTATCCAAAAGCAGTAATGTGGCGTAGGGGTCTGTCATGCAGGAGCTCTGGGTTCAAGTCCTTGGGGTAACATGTCATTCCTCTAAAGTGCAACAACCTCTTCTGTGCATTTGAAAACAATATACAGTGGTGTGAAAAAAAATGCTTGCCCCCTTCCTAATTTCTCATTTTTTTGTATGTTTATCACACTTAAATGCTTCAGATCATCAAACAAATTTAAATATTAGACAAAGATAACACAAGTAAACACAAAATGCAGTTTTATTATTAAGAGTAAAAAAAAAATCCAAACCTACATGGCCCTGTGTGAAAAAGTACCCCCCCCCCCCCCGGTTAAAACATAAATTAACTGAGTTTTATCACATCTTTGGAAAGCTGAGTTCAATTTCTCTAGGCACATGCAGGCCTGATTACTGCCACACCTATTATCAATCAAGAAATCACTTAAATAGGACCTACCTGACAAAGTGAAGTAGACCAAAAGCTCCTCAAAAGCTAGACATCATGCTGGGATCCAAAGAAATTCAGGAACAAATGAGAAACTGTCATGATTCAATAAGCAGAGGCTCAAATGCAAGGCGTACAACTCCGGAAGAAGACTCAGACTCAGGGTAAAAGTTAAACACAATTTTATTGCAAAAACACAAAACGACACCATAGATAATTTTGTGAAACAAAAACTCTGAAGGCACACTGGAAGGGCACACAGCCTGTAAACAGAGAGAGAAGAGAGGAAAAGTTAGTAAGGGACAGTGAGGATATGAACTGGCTAACAGAGAGGAGAAGAGAGGTACAAACTGAGCAGAGGGCCTGGCAGTGAGACCCAGCATGCAGGGGAATAATAGTTGGTGAGGACGGAACCTGAGATGCAAGCAGGATTGAGGGATGGTAAAGGGAGGAAAAGGAGCTGTAGGCTGACCAGATGAAGCAGGAGTAGACCAGATGAGATGGTGGAAGGGCAGGTGAGCGTGTGCAGCCCCAGAGAGACACATCACTGCAAAGGCAGCGACCTGAGAGGGAGAGGAGAACACAGTCAGCAAACAGTCGTAGCTTCACATAGAAAATAATTCATCCTTACTTGAGGTAGCAATACTCAACGGTCCAGCGAAGAAGCACTCACAGACTGGCTCCTTTTAAAGGTGGCATTTGAGGAAGCAGCAGGTGCACGTAATCAGCTCCGGAGCCGGGAAACAAATAGAGGAAAAACACACGGTAGTGTAGGAGGAGCACGCTGACCTGATCATCACAGTTTCTTTCCCCCCAAGGGGTGCCTTCTGGCGTCCCTCCAGGCTTGTTAGGATGGGCCCGATGGAAAGCTCGAACCATGCCCTTGTCGTGGAAAAATGATCCCGGGATCCATGACCTCTCCTCTAGTCCATACCCTTTCCAATGCACTAGATATTGCAGGCCCCAGCCCCGACGGTGGACGTCCAAAATCCTCTGGACGGTGTAGGTGATATGGCCATCGAGGACCTGGGGAGGAGGAGGGGGCTATGGGGGAGGACAGAGGGGGCTGATGGAGATGGGCTTTATCCAGGAAACATGGAAGGTAGAGTGAATGCGGAGTGATGGAGGAAGCTGGAGCCGAATGGTGATGTCATTGATGACCTCGGAGATGGGGAATGGATCCAGAAAGTGTGGAAATAACTTCCTAGATTCCATCTTCAGAGGCACCTGCTCCACTGACAACCACAACTTCTGTCCAACAGAGCATTTGGGGGCTGGTGTGCATCTGCAATCAGCGTATAGACTGTTCTGCTCGGCTGAGCAGAGGAAGGCAGCCTGGGTTGATCTCCATATGC